>CM053612.1:62187561-62216900 GCA_028646535.1 Procyon lotor | reverse complement strand
AGGAAGGAAGGAAGGAAGGAAGGAAGGAAGGAAGGAAGGAAGGAAGGAAGGAAGGAAGGAAGGAAGGAAGGAAGGAAGGGAAAAAAGAAAGAAAAGAAGGAAGGAAGGAAGGAAGGAAGGAAGGAAGGAAGGAAGGAAGGGAGGGAGGGAGGGAGGGAGGGAAGGGGAGAGAAGGGGAGGGGAGGGAAGGGGAGGGAAGGGAAGAAAGAATACACTCATGCTCACCAAGCTGATTGATGTCACCTCTCTGTGTGCCAGTTTCCTTATCTTTATTTTTTTTAAATTCTAAGGTCAATTTTTATTTCTACAAAAAGGGCAATCAAAAGAATATAAAATAAAGAATATAGCTTGGGGTAGGGATAGGGTGGCTGGGTTGGGGACAATGGGGAGGGTATGTGCTATTAAGTGCTGTGAAATGTGTAAGCCCGAAGATTCACAGACATGTACCCTGGGGCAAATAATACATTATATGTTAATAAAAATTAAAAAAAAAAAAGAATATAAAATGCATGAGTGAGCTTCAAGTGGAGCTTGACTCTGCAAAGACTTGTGAGTCTAGAGGGAGAAGGAAGGCCATCTTGTTCCTGGGTTGGCCGGCTGCTCTGAAGGAAGAGACCAGCAGGCCACTGGCAATAGCCAAGTCCTGGCAATTCCAGACAATCTGAACCCTGGAAAGGGTCAAATTGTGCCTAGGGAGGATGACAGTGAGCTGTACTACATTTCCTCATCTTTAAAATATATTTCCTACGCTGAATTTCATCTTCAAAATGAGGGTAATAACAGTACCAATCTCATTTGGCTGTTGTGAAGATTATGTAAGTTAAAACATATAAAATGCTTAGGAAAGTACACTTCACACTATAAGTTCTCTTAATTATTATTGTGCACTCTATATCTTATGTCACATATTCCTATTAATACTCACAAGAACCCAATGAGGAATGTACTGTTATTACCCCCAAAACCAAGGTCAGCGAAATTGGAAGTAATTTGCCCAAAGAATCCAGAATCCAGGCCAGACTCCCTCCAAAGACACCAAACCACAGTATAATGATAATCCTTAGTGGAACGACCAGCTACCTTGGAAGATTTCTGAGGTGAAAATCTCAGAAGACTTGGGTTCTGGGCCCAGTGTTGCCACCAACTCATTCTGTACCCTTGGGAAGTAGCTTAAACACTCTCAATCTGTCTTCTCAATTGAACAATGGATAATACAACAGTTCCTGCTTGGTTCACTTCACATGGCTGCTTGAGAGCAAAAATCAGATCATACAAGGGAAATGGCCCTCTCAGAGTTCAGATTTCTCACCCTCTGCCTCTTCCACCCCACTTGCACCATATATTACTTTGCCTTGCCCCCAAAAGTGCAATCCCTTCCCATTGCCACCTCCCCCATGTACATGCTGTTTTCTTCCATTCCTCCAGGAATTTGCATATATTGTTCCCTCTGCCTGGAACATATTTGCCCCAATGGAAAACCAAGGCCACTCATTCATCTCAAAAGCCCAATGCCCAATACCTCATTCTAGTTATAGGCTGATTGTTCTGAGGTGAGGTTGCAGCCTGAACAGTTCTAGGGAAAGAAGGACAAAGAAAATGCCCTATTTTTCATACAGTTCATTTTCAATGCTGCCTATTGACAGGATGGCAAGGAAATAACAAATCTAGCAAACTCTACACTTGATCTCCTGGTTCCAGAAGTATGCTTCATCAAGCTACCTTAGCTTTTAAATGGGTATTTTTCTATTTCTATCATGTTGGGTGTTTGTGTTTTCTCCGACTTTTTGGATTGAATTATCCAATGGTAAACTGGAACAGGTCTTTGGGTATTACACAAGCAGGCTGTTAGGGGAGTGCTGTCACCACAATCATATACAGTCAAATTCTCAAACATGAGCTACAAGTTTGGGCTCCTGGTAAAAATCTCCAGGGGAAAAAAAGATTAAAAGGAGGCTGCCCAGGATATGCTCCTTTTCCCTTCCTTTCAAGTGGATCTAATGAGTGTTAAGGGCAGCAATGTGACAGCTCAACCAATCATCAGCATCAGAGAAATTAGAAATGTAAATTTCCCTGAAACTATAGTCTATGAGAGCAGATTCTTCTCCTTGTTGCCCCCCTAAGCCACTCTCAGGTATATATTACTACTTTGAGGTATGGGTGATACTTTTACTCATCCATGTATTTTTTAGGAGGCCTGGGAGGTGGGACAGAGCAGGGGGTACTTCACGAACTCTAGTCCTCATGGGGGGCAGGGAGCAGGGATGATAAGTGGAGTTGAGCAAAAAGACCCTGAATATTTATGGAATAAGTCGAGGCAGGGTCAGATCTGGATCTAAAACAAGGCCTCCTACTTTCTATTCAGATATTCTGATTTATTGAATAGGTACCAACTGCTTGTATGCTGCCAACCCTCAACGCTCTCCCAATTCCTCTTCAAAGATTAAGCTCTGAAGATTTCCCCTATGACTCTTCTTTTTAGTTTGACAAATTAAGGTGGAATTATTATGTGGATGCTTTCACAGCCACCCTGTTTGTTCAAACATCTGAAGGCAAGAAATCATTTTATTGATTTGCAAGGCTTATCCACAGCAGCCCTCAGTAAGCTGGGAGGACCTTTCTTTGCTTGTGCAACTGCTTGAACAAGTAGAACTTACAAAGAACCTATACCAGGGGGCCAGTAAGGTTTGGGTACTTATGTCAATAGCTAGCAAGCCATGCAGTGGATATGTCCTATTACCTTTTGAGGGTGGTCTTCCATCACTCATCCACATTTAGCCGTACTAGGGTTTGGA
This sequence comes from Procyon lotor, assembly GCA_028646535.1. Classification (NCBI taxonomy): domain Eukaryota; kingdom Metazoa; phylum Chordata; class Mammalia; order Carnivora; family Procyonidae; genus Procyon; species Procyon lotor. The sequence continues at coordinate 62,214,108 of CM053612.1, read as the reverse complement.
TATTCCCCCCAAGGAAGTCTTACTGCCTTGCTTAGATATGGATCCTTTACTGAAAAAACAAGTCCCTGCAGTATCACAAAGAAAAGCAACTGGGGTGTGGGAAGCAGAAGGTTGAAAAGAGTATGTAGGCAGCAGTGAAAAGAATACCACAGAGAGAATCTGGAGACCAGATTAAAATTTTAGCTTTGTGGTCTTGGGCAAGAATAGGCTTCTCAGATTTTCACCATCATTACAATGTGTGTGTGTGTGTGTGTGTGTGTGTGTGTGTGTGTGTGTGTGTGACTATGGCCAGAACTGTTGATGGGGAGAGTAGTCCACTAAAAATCCTGGTGATTGACATTCTAGAAGTCTTGAAGACTAGATATGACAAACATGAGACAATTTAGGCCTGCCCTCTGAAATGTACCCATCAGGATTCGCTGGAGAAAAGCTTCCTAGAAGACAACCCCTTTAGAGCTAGGAAGTTCCACAGTGAACCCAGAGTCTGAAAAGGGAACCATGAGGAGTTTTTCTTCTTACCAAATTAGGTGAAAAAGGACTTCACCAAGCAGCAGTGTGTCAGGGTTGTACACATGGGCTTGGTTGAGATTAGACCAATCAATCATGCTAACAAAGGAGGCAGAGAGTAACTGTTTTCCCATCAATCCTGGCTCAAAATTGCCTCTTGATTCACATCCCCTAGTTCTAGACAAAAATATATGAAATTCTTTCTTAGATACTGAGTCGTTAAATCATAGTTTAGTGTTTTTGAGTTCGGTATTAATAAGGCTCCTGGATAGGCCAAGGAATTTCAAGCTATTGCTGGTCTTCTGTGGCTCTACCTTCAAGGACTGGAGGCTTAGAGCATATGGAGGAATTAGATCTTCTAGGCATTAGGAAGAGGGAAGATGTGCCAGGGAATATGAAAACAACTGCTTCTGGGAACCTCCCTTCACAGAGAACCCCGCAGGGGTGGAGAAAAAAGACCTGCTAACCAGCCACAATTTCAGTGCCTTGGAATTGATGGGCTTGCTAGAGGTCATTTGGTCTAGCCTTCTGCTTCTGATCAGGCAACTAGCCAAAGTCAGTCAGACACAAGGGAAGGAGAACCATGATTCTCTAATAAGGCTGGGCCAGTATTGGTTTCCTCTTATGAGCAACAGGGTCTCTTTATGCAGATTCATTCCGTTCTCTTCATCTCAAACAATCACTCCTGTTTTCTACTCTTATGGGGACATTATCCTTTAAATAAGACTAAAAAATATGCCAAATGATCAGAACTGTGGTCTTTTCCAGCCATCTGCATTAAGAAGGATCAGAGGTAGCAGAAAAATCGAAAGATGATTTTTTCTGGACTTTGGTAAAATAGCTGTTTGCAAGGCTGATGCTTAATCTTCTTAGAATGTGCTACTGCTTGAAATGTTAGGGAGATACTACCTCTCAATCATGGGAAATGAGCAACAAACTGAGGGTTTAGGAGGGGTGGGGGTGGGGGGCTGGGAGCCTGGTGGTGGGTATTGAGGAGGGCACGTATTGCATGGAGCACTGGGTGTGGTGCATGAACAATAAATCTTGTAACACTGAAAAAATAAAATAAACATTTTTGGGGAAAAAAAATCATAGGAAATTATACCATAGTTGAGGCAAGTGGAATAGGGAACTGGTTCAACTTATACACCATGACTATGAAACTTAAGTTGCTACCCACTCCCTGGTAGCATGACCAGCCTTTCCCATCTTGGTTATGTTAGCCTACAGACTGTCAGATTTCACAATTTGCATCTGAGAGATAAATGTGAAATGCCATGACCCCTGGTTCTTGGTGGGCACAAGAGATAAACACTAAATGGTGTTTATCTCTTATAGGCCTCACACCTATCTGTGAGGCCTTATAATTCACAGCTCTGTTTCTATTGAACAAAAACCCAAAGAACCTCAACAGAGCAGTGGCATGAACAGAAGCAAAATCTCCATTTATTTGTTAGGTTGTATATGTCCTTTGCAAGTGAGTAGCTAGGAAAGGAAGGCTTTAGTGACCTCATCCACTGAAGACTTTCTGAGTTCAGAGAAGTCGTGGCTGTTTTCAATGAAATAGGAGGCTGTCAGGAATTATTTTTATAAGCAAATGATAAAAACAGAATTTGTTCTGTCAATTTGGCAGGAATGATGACCTTGGCCTCAAGTGTGCAAGCTTGGGTAGACCTAGTAAATGTGTCAGGGCAAGGTAACCTCAACAATGGAAAAAAAAAATATGTTGCCTGGCCTGCACCAGAGAGAGAACCAACTTTATATTCTATGTCTGGGAATGACTTAGTACTTCTTATCCAAGTGTTCACCTGGTGGTGATAAAACTCCAGGACTGGAAAGAAGCTTGAAAGTCTATTGAGTCGATCCAATTTTTTTTCCTGGCAGCACTATCCTCATGAATAGATGACCCAAAGAGATGAACCTTTATTTTCTTAATGAAGTGTTGCCTCAAAGATTTCTCCAAACTTCTTAGAAAGGTATTAAAATACACAACACCTCTCATTAGTATAAACTTTTGTCTTGGCTCTAATCTAAATCCTTTACGCTGCTCGTTAAATTTAATTCCTTTTCATCCATCTTTGGCTAAAATGTGATGTTCTAGCTAAGCAATTCAGACTCCCCAGTGCCCCTATTCATGAGGATCCTACCTCCCAGTCTAGGACAGATGCCTGCCACTGGGCAATCTTGTCAATATTCTCCAAACGCCGCTTGCGCTCATTGATCTGCTGAGTCACGTTTCTCATGACAGCCAGAGCAGCTGCCACATATCTGTAGTCACTGTGAAGACACAAAGGTACAAGTTGGATGTATCAATGTGTTAGAGAACCAATGTGTAGGGTGCCAACTCTAACATCCATTCTTCTCTTCCTACTTAGTAACAGAGCCCTGATTTTCAGATGGAACCCATGACACATTGAATAAAAGATTACATTTCCTATCTTTTTTTACAGTAAGGGGTGGTTGTGTGATTAGTCCAGTGATATGCAAATAGAAATTTTGGGCAGAGATTTTCAGAAACTTCCTTTAGGGAAGATAGCATATGCTTCTTTAGCTCTCAAGTTAATTTTGATGCTTAGAATGTAGATGTGGTAGTTGAAGTTCTAGCAGCTATCTTGGACCATAAGAAAAAGTCCCCATTCCTAAGGAGAGGATAACAGAAAGTTGGAAGGAGCACAAGATGACCACTGAACTACCACAGCAGTCATAGACTGCCTACCTGCAGACTTTTTTTTTTTTTTTTTTACATAAAAGGGAAATAGAACCCTATCTTTCTTACAGCACTATTTTTGTGTCCAATCTGATACAACCAGCCAAGAATCAAGAAGGGAATTTTATACATGGCATGGTCCAGAGCTTTGCCATCCCTTCTACCACTTATTTCTAGAGAACTCTATCCAAAGTCACTGCAAAATAATACCTACTCTTTTCCTCCAATATGATATACAGATAGGATGCAGCACAGTGGCTAAGAACAGACTCTGGATCCATACTCTTCGGGCTCAAACCATAGTTTTGTCACTGACTAGTAGTCTTTGGCAAGCCTCACTGACTCTCTCAATGACTCAGTTTCTTCATATGTGAAATGGGAGAATTATTGGAGGGTTTGTTGAGGGTTTAATCATCCATATAAACCATTTTACTCTTGGCCTATAGTAAACGTTAGCAGTATTATTAGTATAAATCAACCATTTATCTAGTAGTAACACAACATGGGTTACCTCTCAAAACCTCTAGTCTCAGAAGTGCAACTTTTAGGCCCAGTTTCCTGGGACTTTGGATGGCCTACTTGTTAAAAGTTATACTGTCCTGCCCAGTTTTCTCTGCTTGTCTGATCTGACTTTCAATCAAATGGTCCCTGTGAAAGGCAGATTGAAAGTGAGATCCCAGCCATTTGGTGGAGTTAAGACAGAGAGGGCAAGAGGATGAATTATGATTCATTCTTAATTAATCTTTCCTTAGAAGAGCTAAACATTTGTTGTTTACTATCTTGTTGATTTTGGCCATTGTAACTGGTGTAAGTTGTTATCTCAGTGTGGTTTTGATTTGAATCTCCCTGATGGCTAAAGATGATGAACATTTTTTGTGTGTGTCTGTTATCCATTTGTATGTCTTCTTTGGAAAAGTGTCTGTTCATGTCTTCTGCCTATTTTTTGATGTAATTATCTGTTTTGTGAGTGTTGAGTTTGAGAAGGGCATTGTGAGAAGGAAAGGAAGGGTGAATGGGGAGAAATCAGAGGAGGGGAAGAACTATGAGAGACTGTGGACTCTGAGCAACAAACTGAGGTTTTTGGAGGGGTGGGGGAGGGGGGCTGGGCGAGCCTGGTGGTGGGTATTGAGGAGGGCACATATTCCATGGAGCACTGGGTGTGGTGCATGAACAATTAATCTTATGACACTGAAAAAATAAAATAAATGTATTTGGGGAAAAAAAGAAAAAGAAAAGCTAAACATGCTTTGTGATCATTAACCTGCTCACTGTCCCAGCACTAATTAGAAAAAAGAAAGGAGGAAAAAGACATACACAACAATTTTGTTTTTCCTTCCTAATACATTCAAGTGTGAGGTAGTTGAACAATCAGAGGCAAAGAGAAGGCAGTTCTAACTGCCAGGTCAGACACCATGTAGCACCTTCTCTTAGATGGTCTCCCTGTGTTCTGTGAAGACCTGCCAGACCATAGTCTTCAAGTGCTACAAAATTTTATCACCTCCAGTGGTGGGATGCTCACTGTACATTCTAACCAGTTTATTCTGTCTCAAGACAACTTTGTTAAAAAAAAAAAAAACAAAAAACAACACACACTCTTAAATTCTTATTTATTCTGAGCCTTAATAAATGTTAGCTATTAACAATTTTTCTTTGGGACCCAACTGCTGACTTATATTGAACTCATGGTTGACTAATGCTTCCTAAGTCTTTTTAAATTATGCTGTCTACAAGCACCCGGGTGGCTCAGTAGGTTAAGTGTCTGCCTTCAGCTCAGGTCATGATACCAGGGTCCTGGGATCAAGCCCCACATCAGGCTCCCTGCTTCGTGGGGAGTCAGCTTCTCCTTCTGCCCTTCTCCCTGCTTTCCTGCTCTCTAAAATAAATAAATATTTTTAAAATGGGCTGTCTAGAAGCTGCATCTCTAAGCCTGTCCTTGAACTCTGTCTCACTCTTGATTTCTTAGACCAAACTGTAGAACATTAGATTTGTTCTTTTTTAAAAATTCAGTTAATCAATATATAGTACATCATTAGTTTTTGATGTAGTGTTCAATGATTCATTAGTTGCGTAAAACACCTGATGCTCATCACATCATGTGCTCTCCTTATTGCCCATCGCCCAGTTGCCCTATCCCCTACCCACCTTCCTTTCCACAACCCTCAGTTTGTTTCCCAGAGTCAAGAGTCTCTCATGGTTTTTCTCCCTCTCTGATTTCTTCTCATTCAGTTTTTCTTACCTTCCCCTATGATCCTTTGCACTATTCCTTATATTCCCCACATGAGTGAAACCATAGGGTAATTGTCTTTCTGATTGGCTTTTTTCATCCATGTTGATGTAAATGGTAGGTATTAATCCTTTCTGATGGTTGAGTGATATTACATTATATATATGAACCACAACTTTTTTTTTTTAAAGATTTTACTTATTTGACAGAGAGTACAAGCAGGGACAGCAGCAGGGTGAGGGAGAAGCAGGCCCCCACTGAGCAGAAAGTCCAACATGGGGCTCGATCCAAGAACCGTGGGATCATTACCTGAGGTGAAGGCAGATGTTTAACTAAGTCACCCAGGTGTCCCTGAACCACAACTTCTTTATCCATTCATCTGTTGAAGGACATCTCAGCTCCTTCCACAGTTTGGCTATTGTGGACATTGCTGCTATGAACATTGGGGTGCAGGTACCCTTCTTTTCCCTACAACTACATCTGTATCTTTGGGGTAAATACCCAGTAGTACGATTGCTGGATCATACATTAGTCCTATTTTTAACATCTTGGGGCACCTCCATGCTGTTTTCCAGAGTGGCTATACCAGCTTGTATTTCCATCAACAGTTTAAGAGGGTTCCCCTTTCTCCACATCCTCACAAACATTTGTTGTTCCTGTCTTGTTAATTTTAGCCATTTTAACATTTATCCTTGTTATATTTTATCTTTTTACAGTTATTTGCTCCAGCCTGTGGGCAATCTATTGGGCTCTATATGACTATCAAAGTTTCTCCCTGACAAGGCTATCTGAGCCTGCCATTTGGAAGCAGAGTTGGGTAATGATAGAAGGGGTAAGTGCAATGTAGAAGTTGCTAACATAAATAAGTGCCCCTATTCTTTGGGCCCATTTACTACATCCCATGCCACTCCTCTCTCTGGTTTGAGGGCACCAGAAAAATGACTTAAGCTACTTTGGAGAAAGTAAAGCATAAAGTTAAACTGGGCAATATGGTAGCCACTAGCCACATTTATTTAAAATTAAATATATTTAAAAATTTTGTACTTCAGTTGAACCAGCAACATTTCTCAGCATTCAATAGTCATTATGGCCAGTGGCTACTACATTGTTCAGCACAAATATAAATCATTTACATTATTGTAGAAAGTTCTATTGGACAGCACTGGAATGAGAATGCCTATTACTTCTGACCCCATGTACTACTACTCAGCCATGGATTCATTATGGTCACTGTGCCATACTGTCATTTAACCTTTACCATTTTTAGCTGACTGCCTTTCTTACAATGGTTAGAGGGGGAAGGTCCCCATTTTCAACCTGCCCTACTAGCTTTATGAGTGGGTGAGAGAAGAAGTGAATAATTGTGGTCTCACCTAAACCCTTCTCAAAGCCCCCAGTCCTTCAGATGAGGTCTGGGTCCAGCCCCTTGATTAGATCTACTGCACCAAGATTGTCTTGTTCCAGACATGTCAGCTAATGTCCTTCTTATATAGTCCTCTTTCCTGTCAGCTTAAGAAAGGTTGGAAGGCAGGGTAGGGACACATCACCCTTCTGTAAACAAAGGCAGTATTATTATCCATTTAATACTCTCCATCCATCTAATTTCCCTTAGAGGCTACTCTGACTATTTGAATTTCAGACCTACTTTTCCAAATACCTATCTGACTAAGCCTTCAAGCTGGCAGCAGCCTCTAAAGACTTCAAATCCAAGCTACTCTGATATGCATCACAGGAGTTGTCATCTTAATACAGCTCCCTGAAACCTGCCAAAAGAGGTGCCTCAAGGCCTGGGCATAGTGCTGGTCTTGATAGGTCACCCTGAAGGAGGACAGGTATTCATGTATCCTGCCAATGCCTGAGTCACTCTCTCAGCACTCTGGAACTCAGGACGTAGAAAGAGAGGGGACCAGGGACCCAGAGGGCAAGAAGACCTTGAGGCAGGGATTCCAATAACAAGGTGAAGGACCACAGGGATGGTAAATCCCAGGTAGATATCTGGCTCCCACTAAACTCAGTAACATCCTGGGGTTGTTTTGGCCTAAGAAATTGACATAGTTTTGGACTGTGGTTTGAAAATGGTCTCTCTGGGCCTTTTAAAAGCAATTGTGCAATATATAATTTACCTATTCATATCATCAGTCCACAAGTATTATTTTTAGACCCTCCTGCTAGATTCCATGAAAAAGATACTCAGGAGTATGTGAGAGATGAACTATAATATAAAAACATTTGAGAACCACTCTTTGAATATCCTGGATTTAAAATCATTGGTCAGAAGGTTGCTCCTTGGGGCATCTGACTGGTTCAGTGGGTTAAAGCCTCTGCCTTTGGCTCAGGTCATAATCTCAGGGGCCTGGAATCAAGCCCCACATCAGGCTCTCTGCTCAGTAGGGAGCCTGCTTCCCTCTCACTCTCTGCCTGCCTCTCTGCCTACTTGTGATCTCTCTCTCTCTCTGTCAAACAAACAAACAAACAAACAAACAAATAAATAAATAAAATCTTTTAAAAAAAAGAAGAAGGCTGCTCCTCTTTTAGGTACAATAGTGACCACTTCTGGTCAGTTAACACCATGAAGTATAACTGTGGAGGTAATTTAAGTCCATGACATCATGGGCTGGCAGAACTGGGAGAGGCTTTCCAGACTGGCTAGTACAATGGTTCATAAAACATTTTGGGCATGAAAATTACCTAGAGGGCTCTTTACAAAGCTAGGTTCCCAGACTACTGTCCACAATTTATGCCCCTGCTTTGCCACACAGACTTAGTTTTTGGGCCTCAGTCTTTCTAGCCATAAAATGAGGAAGTCTAATTAGAAGACCTTCCTTTAAGGGCTTTCCATTTTAGGTGCCATAAATTTTTCCCATTTTCATTTTTAAAATATCCTAATTTTAGTGGAAGTTCTTCAGTGTCCTATTAGCTCTCACAAGAAACTGTATCCTTAGAAAACTTGGGACTCAGTTCTAGCAATGGTCTGTATTAAGTCTTCTAAAATAACATTTAGTCACCTGCAAATTTCATTTCTAATGATTACACCCACTATCTCCCAGCTAGTAAACAGACTCAGGGATGAGGGAGCAGAGTCCTCATTTGTGAGGTCCTGCACTACCTGCCTCCTTCATAGTCAACACAGCATGGCAGGCAGAGGTATTCTCACACAAAGAGAGAGTCCAGTGTTACCACATCTGGATTCAAATCTGAAATTTGTCCAAGGCTCTGGAAACTGAAACACATGACCATTACTTGTAAAGAAATACCATCAACTTAAAAATGAACCCAGAGACTGGCCCTGAGCTTAGCATAAACAAAACCAATTGACCCATACCCATGGCCTTATACAACTAGGTCTGGAAGTCAGCTCAAGGAAACTGTGTAATGGAGTCAAGTGAAAGTAGGAAGTGGGTCTAATAAGAATTAGGCAGAAAGCTAAGGGAAGTTGGATAACAGTCTTCTTTTTTGTTGGAGGGTTCAATCAGGAAGAGAGCTGAGTAAATCAGAGATCATGGATTTAATACTAATTAAAGGCAGGCTATAAAAAGGCTGAGTGCTCTAGGTCATAAAGTAAAGCATGTGAAAGAGTAGGGGTGGTTCACTCATTGTTGGAGTTGATTCTCAGCATATACTTTACTGGTAGGCTCATTTACTCGTAGATCATTTCCATTCAGTGAGAGATAAGCTTCTTGGTTATTTTTGGGTTGGTTTTCTTAAAAAATAATGAAAAATTTAAAAAATAAACTTCAAGAGAAGTCTCACGTCTCTTTACCCCCCAGTCACGCTCTGAGTCTAAAGAGAAGGCACAGTTGGGATGAGGCAGAGGAAGGTGGAAAAGACTAAAGAATACCAGAGATACAGCCTTGCAGGAGAAATCTAAGGTCACTACAAGTTATGCAGGTTGTTATTAGGATATTGAATCTATCAAACAAACAGAGCAGAATAGACAGTTGAACAATTATTCCATCTAGATTATTTCCCTTAGCTAAACCTAGGGCTAAGGACCCAGCTAAGCTCCCTAATGGCAGGGTGTTAAGTTGTGCCGTAATGATGATGCATACTGATTTTTTATGCCTTGTGATTCTCAGGTTTATAAGAAACTCTCACAAACTTTCCTTTGCTTTACACATAAAATAACCTTGTGAGGTAAGCAAAAATATATCACCATCCCATTGTGCAGATAAGTTAACAGAGGAAGCTCAGAAAAAGCTAAAGGACATATTCTTAATAAAGACCAACATGTAGATGAGGCTCTCCTAACCCCTGCTTCCTTCTATCTTTTACCTATGGTCCTGGGCAGTATATTTGAGGAGCTCAGCCAGTTGTAAGGGATACTTGCAGATCTTCTGCACGGGAGTCAAAAGGAAACCATCAATAGCAATGTCGATCATTTGCTGCAAGAGGCGACAGGCCTCAAAGAAGTGCTGGTAGCGGCTGTCTTTCATTAGTTTGGAGAGTTCCATGCAGGCATCCAGGTGGTTGTTACAATATTCAGAGTATATCCAGAATCCATCTTGCTATGAGCACATGAAAAATGGAGAGAAAAAAAGGTTTACTGAGAATTCCAAAAGAAGTTTTGGAGAAATGAAAAAGCATATCCTGTCCTTACCTAGGAATATTAAAATGGTAACAATGTCAATCTTTCCTAAATTGATTCGTAATTTTTAATAATAAAATAAAGAAGTCATTTGGGAAGTAGACAAACTGTAAACATTTGTATAGAAAAAATAAGTAGGAATAGTAGTGAAATTCTATTAAAAAATGGTAATGACAAAACACTACTCTTCAGAAAAGTGAAAACATTATAGCAATTAAATTCTGGCACTGGATTTTATTTTTTATATTTTCAAGTTTTTATTTTAATTCCAGTTAGTTAACATAAAGTTTTAGTTCAGGTGTACAATATAGTGAGTCAACAATTCCATACACTACCCAGTGCTCATCACAACAAAGGCACTTCTTAATCCCCACCATCTGTTTAACCCATCCACCCACCCACTTGCCTTTTGGTAACCATCAATTTGTTCTCCTATAGGTAAGAGTCTGTTTCTTGGTTTCTCTCTCTTTATTTTTCCATTTCTTATTTGTTTTGTTTCTTAAATTTCACATATGAGTGAAATCACATTGCATTTGTCTCTCTCTGACTTATTTTGCATAGCATTGTATCCTCTATCTCCATCCGTGTCTTTGCAAATGGCAAGATTTCATTCCTCTGTGTGTGTGTGTCTTATACACCACATATTCCTTGCCCATTTATCTATCAATGGACACTTGGTATGTTTCCATATCTTGGCTATTGTAAATAATGCTGCTATAAATATAGGGGTGCATGTATCCTTTTGAATTAATGTTTTTGGAATTTTGGGGTAAATACCAAGTAGTGTGATTATTGGATCATAAGGTAGTTCAATTTTAACTTTTTGAGAAACCTCCATACTGCTTCCACAGGGGCTACACCAGTTTGCATTCCCACCAACAGTGCGAAACAGTTGAGAAACAGAGAAAACAGACCTTTTTCCCTACATCCTAGCCAGAACCTGTTGTTTCTTGTGTTATTTTAGACATCCTGATAGTGGTAAGATGGCATCTCATTGTGGTTTTGATTTTCGCTGATGATGAGTGATATTAAGTATCCTCTCAGTTGTCTGCTGGCCAACTGCATTTCTTTGAAGAAGTGTCTGTCATGTATTCTGTCCATTTTTAAATTGGATATTTTGCCTTTTGGGGTGATCAGTTTTATCAGTTTTTTACATAATTTGGATACTAACCCTTTATGAGATATGTCATTTGCAAATATCTTCTCTCATTAAGTAGGTTATCTTTTACTTTTATTGACTGTTTCCTTAGTTGTGCAGAATCTTATTTTTATTTTTTAGATTTTATTTATTTATTTGACAGAGAGAGAGAGAGAGAGAGAGAGAGAGATCACAGGTAGGCAGAGAGGCAGGCAGAGAGAGGGAGGAGGAGGAAGCAGGCTCCCCACTGAGCAGAGAGCCCGATGAGGGGCTGGATCCCAGGACCCTGAGATCATGACCTGAGCCAAAGGCAGAGGCTTTAACCCACTGAGCCACCCAGGCACCCCAGAATCTTTTTACTTGATATAGTCCCAATAGTTTATTTTTGCTGTGGTTTCCTTTGCCTCAGGAGACATACCTAAAAAAAATGTTTCTATGGCTGATGTCAGGGACATTACTGCCTGTGCTGTCTTCTAGGATTTTTATGGTTTCATGTCTTACATTTAGGTTTTTAATCCATGTTAAATTCATTTTTGTGTATGGTGTAAGAAAGTTGTCTAGTTTCATTCTTTTGCATGTAGTTGACCAGTTTTTTGTTGAAGAGACTGTCTTTTCTCCATTTGATATTCTTTCCTGCTTTGTCAAAGGTAACTGAACATATAATTATGGGTTTATTTCTGGGTTTTCCATTCTGTTCTATTGATTGATGTGTCTATTTTAGTGCTAGTACCATGTTTTGATTACTACCACTTTGTAATTTAATGTGAAGTCTAGAATAGTGATAACGCCAGCTTTGCTTTCCTTTTTCAAAATTGCTTTAGCTATTTGAGGTCTTTTGTAATTCCATATAAATTTCAGGATTATTTGTTCACAACGGTATTAGTTGTGTGAAAAATGTTGTTGGTATTTTCATATGGATTCCATTAAATATGTAGATTTGTTTGGGTAGTAGAGACATTTTAACAATATTCATTCTTCTAACACATGGGCATGGAATGTTTTCCCATTTCTTTGTATCATCTTCAATTTCTTTTATTGGTGTTTTATAGTTTTCAGACTACAAGTCTTTCACTCTTTGGTTAGGTTTATTCCTAGCTATCTTATTTTTGGTGCAATTATAAATCAGATTGTTTTCTTTATTTCTCTTTATGCTGCTTCATTATTAGTGTACAGAAATGTAACAGATTTCTGCACATTGATTTTGTATCCTGCAACTTCACTGAATTCATTTATAAGTTTTAGCAGGCTTTTGGTGGAGTCTTTCAGTTTTTTAATTAGAGTATCATATCATCTGCAAATAGGGAAAGTTTTACTTCTTCTTTACCTATTTGGAAACCTTTTATTTCTTTTTGTTGTTTAACTGCTATAGCTAGGACTTCCAGTAATACATTGGGTAAAAGTGGTGACTTCTTCCTTACCCATTTGGAAGCATTTTATTTCTTCTTGTTGTTTAACTGCTGTAACTAGGGCTTCCAGTAATATGTTGAATAAAAGTGGTGAGAGAGGACATCCATATTTTGTTCCTGACCTTAGGAAGAAAGTTTTCAGTTTCTTCCCAGTGAGTATGATGTTAGCTGTGGGTTTTTCAAATACGGCTTTTATCCTGGTGAAACATATTCTTTTAAAACCTATTTTCCTGGAAGCTTTCATCATGATTTGATATTGTACTTTGTCAAACACTGTTTGTGCATCTATTGAAATGATCATATGGTTTTTATCCTTTGTCTTATTTTTTTTAGATTTTATTTATTTATTTTGACAGACAGGAGAGAGATCACAAGTAGGTAGAGAGGCAGGAAGAGAGAGAGGGGGAAGCAGGCTCCCCAATGAGCAGAGAGCCCTATGCAGGGCTTGATCCCAGGACCCTGAGATCATGACCTGAGCCAAAGGCAGAGACCTCAACCCACTGAGCCACCCAGGTGCCCCTATCCTTTGTCTTACTGATGTGATACATCATGGTGATTGATCTGAGAATATAGAACCACATTTCCATCGCAGGAATAGATCCCACTTGATTGTGGTAGATGATTTTTTTAACATGTTGTTGGTTATAATTTGCTAATATTTTGCTGAGTATTTTTGCATGTATGCTCAGCAGGGATAATGGCCTATAGTTCTCTCTCTCTCTCTCTCTCTCTCTGGTGCCTTTATCTCGTTTTGGTGTAAGGGTAATAATGGCCTCATAGAATGAATTATAAGTCTTCCTTATCCTTTTATTTCTTGGAATAGTTTAAGAAGAATACATACTTTTTTTCACTGTTCCAAGATTTATTGTTTATGCACCACACCAAGTGCTCCATGCAGTACATGTCCTCCTTATTACCTACCACCAAGCTCACCTAACCCCCACAGCCCTCCCCCCAAAACCCTGTTTGTTTCTCAGAGTCCACAGTTTCTGCTTTGTCTCCCCCTCCGATTTCCCCCAAGTCAATTTTCCTTTCCTTCCCCTAATGTCCTCCATGTTATTCCTTATGCTCCACAAGTAAATGAGACCATATGATAACTGACTGTCTCTGCTTGAGTTATTTCACTCAGCATAATCTCCTCCAGTCCCATCCATGTTGATATAAAAGTTGGGTATTCATCCATTCTGATGAAGGCATAATATTCCATTGGATATATTGACCATATCTTCTTATCCATTCATCTGTTAAAGGGCATCTTGGCTCTTTCCATGGTCTGGCAATTGTGGCTATTGCTGTTATAAACATGGGGATACATGTGGCCTTTCTTTGCACTACATCTGTATCTTTGGGGTAAATACCCAGTAGTGTAATTACAGGGTCACAGGGTAGCACTATTTTTAATTTCTTCAGGAATCTCCACACTGTTTTCCAAAGTGGCTGTACCAATTTGCATTCCCACCAACAGTATAAGAAGGTTCCCCTTTCTTCACATCCTCTCCAACATTTTTTTTCTTGTTTTGTTAATTCTGGCCATTCTAACTGGTGTAAGGTGATATTTTAATGTGGTTTTGATTAGAATCTCCCTGATGGCTAGTGATGATGAACATTTTTTCATGTGTCTGTTAGCCATTTGTATGTCTTCCTTGGAGAAGAGTCTGTTCATGTCTTCTGCGAAATTTTGATGTGATTATCTGTTTTTTGAGTGTTCAGTTTGAGGAGTTTTTTATAGATCTTAGATATCAGACCTTTGTCTATAGTGTCATTTGCAAATATCTTCTCCCATTCCGTGGGTTGCCTGTTTGTTTTGTTGGCTGTTTCTCTTGCTGTGCAGAAGCTTTTTATCTTGAGGAAATCCTGAAAAAACACATATTAACTCTTTTTTAAATGTTTGGCAGAATTCTCCTGTGAAGCCATCTGATCCTGGACTTTTGTTTGTTCAGAGTTTTTCTGATTACTAACTCAGTCTTCTTGCTGGTAATCAGTATGTTCAAGTTTTCTACTTCTTGTTTCAGTTTTGATAGGTTATGTGTTCCTAGTGATTTATCTATTTGTTCTATTTGTTCTACGTTCCCTGAGTTGGTGGCATGCAGTTTTTCATATTTTTTTTTACAATTGTTTGTATTTTTGTGGTGTTGGTTTTTATTTTTAATATAAAAATATTAAGTTTAATATTTAAACTTAAAAGAGTTTAATAACTCTTTTAGTTATGATTATAATTATTTGAGTTCTGGCTAAAGGTTTATTGATTTTGTTAATCTTTTCAAAGAACCAACTCCTGGTTTCACTGATCTATTCTATTGATTTTTTTTATTTAATATATCATCTATTTTTGCTCTTATCTTTTTATATCCTTCTTTCTGCTGGCTTGGATTTTGTTTGTTGTTTCTTGTCTAGTGATAAAGGAAATGTTCAACTTTTAATGTTTGTGGACCCTGCTCCTGGGCTCCCAGGAAAGTTATACTTTTATCAGAATTAGAATGACTTCACCAAACTTCAGCGTATGGGATCTATATCCGCCCTGAGTAGAAATTGTACATCTGTCTTGTAGCAAATATCAAAAAAGAAATATTTCAAAGTAGAGATAGGAGTAAAAATCTCCCTAAGTTCCATTCCCATAGCTCTGAAGCCTGCAACATTGCATATACTAATAGCATAAGACAAACTTTGTAATATTCTGAAATATCCTTCATCATGATGATTTGTGACTCTTGAAACAAAAAAACATATATAACCCTGTATTAAACACTCTTTTTCTGGAGCACTTTTTTCCATGGTAAGACTGCATATCTTGGGCTGCTGTCCTCACTTGAGGTTGAATAAAACTCTCTACCTCTTTTAAAAAACAGAAATTCTAAGGAGTGGGGGCAAGATGGCAGAGAGGTAGGAGATTGTGTTGCAACCTGTCCACAAAAGTGAGCTGGATTTCTACCAGAACACACTGAACACCCATGAAATCAGCCTGAGGAGCAAGATTTTTCACTTCTGGAACTCTACAGGAGCAGAAGACAGCAACAGAAAGGTAAAGCAAAGCGGAAACACTCAAAAGGATATCTGAGGATAAACAAAAGAGGGGGGTAGCCACCGGAAGCAGTACAAGGACAGTAATACCCCAAAGGAAAGTGACAGGTGGTTGGGGAGCAGCAATAACTTAAGAGTCTGATTAAAAACACTTAAAAAGAGCATAAGGTTCTGAGGAGCAACTAGTGGAAGGGGGTGGTCATGGGCACGGGCCTGGGCCCATGCTCCCAGGAAGGACACCACTCGCCTCAAAGAGAGACTGGTGGGGGGGGGGGGGTCCAGTCCATGGCTCCTGAACCTGCAGCTTTCTGCTTCTTGCACCATTTTATGGGTGGGGTGTGTGCACTCCTGCAAGCGCCTTAGAGAGACTGCTGTGGTCCCAGAGCCAGCAGCTTTACTCCCTGTACAGCGCTCCCTGGACTGTGCACCCCCGACCAGAGAAATACGCAGACTGTGTGATCCCAGTGGCCTAATCTTGTGCAGGAATCTGACCATACCCCGCCAGAGCCTGGAGCAAAGAGGGCAGTGGAGCTCGAGGAGTCCCCAAACTGCTGAGTGAGCACCACCTGTGACAGGCTGCACTGGGAGATTTGTGGAGGGGAGTGTGTGTTCTGGACCAGCAAGAGGGGAGCAGACAGAGGCTTCCCTGTGACTCTGAGGTCTAGGTAAGGACAAGCAGATTCCTCAGGACTTTCTGAAAATGAGAAAAAGCTACAAAAGGACAAAAACCTTCAGAAAGCAAAAGACTGAGAAACCAGTTTCCACAGAGCGGACCCCTTGATTGGGGGGCAGGGTGACTCAGTTGAAGCAAGATTGACTGAAAAGCAACCAGCAGGTACCTCCCCCAAAAGACAAGTCAAGAAAAAATAAAAGGACTATAACCACAGGGTCCTCATAAAATTTTAAAACCCCAACATCAGGGGAAATCAATATATTAGGCGCCTGATAATACCCTCAAAACTGTACATTTCATAGGTACAAGTTTTTTTTTCTTATTCTCTATTTTTTTTATTTACTCGTTTTCACATTTATTGATTTGTTTTTGTATTTGATATTGTTTTTTTTTTTTAAACTATGTAACATTACAACTAGAGGGGTAATATAACAATAAACCCAGGAAGACCTGAAATAACCTTATTAGCACACTGGAGGAGTTATAAACACCCTCTCATCTTATCCTTCTGTAAGTGTTTCTATATATTGCTTTTGTTCTAGTATTATATAAATTTCATTCCTGGGGTTCATTCTAACTAGGTTCTTTTATTTCTTGTCATTTACATTTGTCGGTCCATATGTTTGTTCCTGTTGGTCTACATAACTTATTAATCTTATTATTGGGGCCCATACTGTCTGGGATCTCCTCTTTTTCTGTTTTGCTCTATCTTTTTTTATCATTATCCTTTCTTTTTGGTGGTGAAACCCAATTGCTCCTAAACCTTTCAGAGTGCACCCTGCCTGGATCGTAGGCGAAATATCCAACTATACATCCTTTCATCCACTTCTCATCAAAATGACTAGGAAGAGGAACACCCACCAGAGGAAAAACCCAGAGATGCGCCCTCTCCTTCAGAACTATTAGACATGGACATTAACAGTATGTCAGAAAAGGAATTCAGGCTGACCATTATCCAGGCAATGGCTAGGATGGAGAAAAACATTAATGACAATATAGAATCTCTAAGGGAAGAAATTAGAACCAGTATAGCTGATGGAAGAAGCGCTATCAGTGAGATCCAATTCAATCTAAATAGTCTAACAGCTAGAGTTACGGAGACAGAGGATAGAATTAGTGATATAGAGGATAAAATTGTAGAGAAGAAAGGTCGGGAGGAGAGCTGGAGCAAACTGCTCAGGAACCATGAGAAGAGACGTAGGGAAATAAATGGAACCTTGAAACTTTCCAAGGTGAAGAATTATTAGAATCCCAGAGGGGGTAGAGAACGAGAGAAGACTAGAAGATATAGCTGAAGAAATTCTGAATGAAAATTTCCCCAATCTGGGGAATGGAACAAGGGTTCATTTCCTAGAGGCAGAAAGGACACCTGCCAAATCAAAGAGTGCAGAAAATCAGTGAGACATATCATAGTAAAATTGCAAATTATAATTTTAGATAAGAGGTCCTGAGAGCAGCTAGGGGGAAAAGATATCTTAAATATGGAGGAAAACCCATTAGAATAATATCGTCAGACCTGTCCACAGAAACCTGGCAAGCAAGAAAGGGCTGGCATGATGTATTCAGGGCACTAAAGGACACAAATATGCATCCAAGAATACTTTATCCAGCAAGGCTGACATTCAAAATGGATGGAGGGATAAAGTGCTTCCAAGACCAGCAAGGATTAAAGCAGTATGTGACAACCAAACCAGCATTCCAGGAAATATCAAAGGTGGTTCTATAAAAGTTTCTACTTTCTAGAACACATGAGTGATTTAGAACAGAAATTTACAATCAATAGAAACAAGGACTACACAGGCAAGATGATGTCAATAAACACTTATCTTTCAATAATCACTCTCAACGTGAACAGCATAAACACTACCAGAAAATGGGACAGGGTTGCAGAATGGATAAAATGGCAGGACCCGTCCATATGCTGTCTACAAAAGACACATTTGGAGCCAAAAGATACATCCAGACTGAAAGTGAAAGGATGGAGAACCATCTTTCATGCCAATGGACCTCAAAAGAAAGCTGGGGTAGCAATTCTCCTATCAGATAAATTAGAGTTTCAGTTAAAGACTGTAGTCCGAGATACAGAAGGACACTACATCATTCTGAAAGGGTCTATCCTCCAAGAAGATCTAACAATTGTAAACATTTATGCCCCAACACAGGAGCAGCCAAGTACATAAACCAACTGTTAATCAAAATAAGAGTCACATTGACAGAAATACAGTCATAGCAGATCTTAATACACCACTCTCAGTAACAGACAGATCATCTAAACAGAAAATCAAAAAAGAAACAAGAGTTTTGAATGACACTTTGGACCAGATGGACCTCATAGATATATACAGAACCTTCCACCCTAAAAAAACAGAATACTCATTTTTCTTGGTGCACACAGAACTTTCTCCCTAATAGACTACATATTGGGCCACAAATCTTGTTCATATCTTCTGCCCATTTCTTGATTGGATTATTTGTTCTTTGGGTGTTGAATTTGAGAAGTTCTTTATAGATTTTGGATACTAGCCCTTTATCTGATATGTCATTTGCGAACATCTTCTCCCATTCTGTCAGTTGTCTTTTGGTTTTGTTGACATTTCCTTTGCCGTGCAAAAGCTTTTGATCTTGATGAAGTTCCAATAGTTCATTTTTGCCCTTGCTTCCCTTGCCTTTGGGGATGTTTCTAGGAAGAAGTTGCTGAGGCTAAGGTCGAAGACATTGCTACCTGTGTTTTCCTCCAGAACTTTGATGGAGTCTTGTCTTACATTGAGAACTTTAATCCATTTTGAGTCTGTTTTTGTGTGCAGTGTAAGAAAATGGTCCAGTTTCATTCTTCTGCATGTGGCTGTCCAGTTTTCCCAACACCGTTTGTTGAAGAGACTGTCTTTTTTCCACTGGATATTCTTTCCTGCCATGTCGAAGATCAGTTGACCGTAAAGTTGGGGGTCCATTTCTGGGTCCTCTATTCTGTTCCATTGATCTCTGTGTCTGTTTTTGTGCCAGTACCACACTGTATTAATTATTATACCTTTGTAATGGAGTTTGAAATCAGGAATTTTGATGCTGCCAACATTGGTTTTCTTTTTCAACATTCCTCGTTTTCTGGTTCCATATAAATTTTAAGATTATTTGATCCATTTCTTTGAAATAAAATGATGGTATTTTAATAGGGATTTCATTAAATGTGTAGATTGCTATAGGTAGAATAGACATTTTCACAATATTTGTTCTTCCAATCCATGAGCATGGAACGTTTTTCCATTGTTTGTGTCTTCCTCAATTTATTTCATGAGCACTTTGTAGTTTTCTGAGTCCAGATTCTTTGCCTCTTTGGCCAGTTTTATTCCTAGGTATCTTATGGTTTTGGGTGCCATTGTAAATGGGATCAACTCCTTCATTTCTCTTTTTTCTGTGTTGCTGTTGTTATATAGAAGTGCAACTGATTTCTGTGCATTAATTTTATATCCTGGCACTTGATCAAATTCCTGTGTGAGTTCTAGCAGTCTTGGAGTGGAGTCTTCTGGGTTTTCCACATAAAGTATCATATCCTCTGCAAAGGCTGAGAGTTTGACTTCATTTTTACGAATTTGGATGCCTTTGATTTCTTTTTGTTGTCTGATTGCTGAGGCTAGGACTTCTAGTACTATGTTGAATAGCAGTGGAGATGGCGGGCATCCCTGCCGTGTTCCTGACCTGAGAGGAAATGCTGAGAGCTTATCCCCATTGAGAATGATATTTGCTGTGGGTTTTTCATAGATGGCCTTGATGATGTTGAGGAATGTACCCTCTATGCCTACGCTGTGCAGAGTTTTGATCAGCAAGGGTTGCTGTACTTTGTCAAATGCTTTTTCAGCATCAACTGAGAGTATCATATGAATCTTGTTCTTTCTTTTATTAATATATTGAATCACATTGATTGATTTGTGGATGTTGAACCAACCTTGCATCCCAGGAATAAATCCTACTTGATCGTGATGAATAATCCTTTTAATGTACTGCTGGATCCTATTGGCTAGTATTTTGGTGAGGATTTTTACATCTGTGTTCATCAAGGATATTGGTCTGTAATTCTCCTTTTTGATGGTGTCTTTGTCTGGTTTTGGTATCAAGGTGATCCTGGCCTCATAAAATGAGTTTGGAAGTTTCCCTTCCATTTCTATTTTTGGGAAGAATTTCTGAAGAATAAGTATTATTTCTTCTTTAAATGTTTGGTAGAATTCCCCTGGGAAGCCGTCTGGCCCTGGGCTTTTGTTTGTTGGGGGATTATTGATGAGTGCTTCAATCTCCTTACTGCTTATGGGTCGGGTCAGGTTTTCTATTCCTTCCTGGTTCCGTTTTGGTAGTTTGTGTGTCTCTAGGAATGCGTCCCTTTCCTCCAGATTGTCTAATTTGCTGGCATATAGTTGCTCATAATATGTTCTTATAATTCTTTGTATTTCTTTGTTGTTGGTTGTAATTTCTCCTCATTCATTCATGAATTTATTCATTTGGGTCCTTTCTCTCTTCTTTTTGATAAGTCTGGCCAAGGGTTTATCAATCTTATTAATTCTTTCAAAGAACCAGCTCCTTGTTTCATTGATTTTTTTCTACTGTTCTTTTGGTTTCTATTTCATTGATTTCTGCTCTGATCTTTATTTTTTCTCTTCTCCTGCTGGTTTTGGGCTTACTTTGCTGTTCTTTTGTCATCTCCTTTAGGTGTAGTGTTAGGTTATGTATTTGAGATCTTCCTTGTTTCTTGAGAAAGGCTCGTATTGCTATATACTTTCCTCTCAGGACTGCCTTTGCTGTGTCACAAAGATTTTGAACAGTTGTGTTTTCATTTTCATTTGTTTCCATGAATATTCTAAGTTCTTCTTTAATTTCCTGGTTAACCCATTTGTTCTTTAGTCAGATGCTCTTTCATCTCCATGTATTTGAGTTCTTTCCAATTTTCCTCTTGTGATTGAGTTCTAGTATCATGGCATTGTGGTCCATTGCTTTGGGATGGAATGTTCTGAATATATCTGTGATGTTCATCTGGTCCAGTGGGTCATTTAGAAACTTTATTTCCTTGTTGATCTTTGCTTAGAGGATCTGTCCATTTCAGTGAGGGGGGCTATTAAAGTCTCCTACTATTATTATATTATTATTGATGTGTTTCTTTAACTTTGTTATTAATTGGTTTATATAATTGGCTGCTCCCATGTTAGGAGCATAGATATTTACAATTGTTAGATCTTCTTGTTGGACAGTCCCTTTAAGTATGAAATAGTGTCCTTCCTCATCTCTTATTATAGTCTTTGGCTTAAAATCTACTTTATTTGATATAAGGATTGCCACCCCAGCTTTCTTTGGATGTCCATTAGCATGATAAATTGTTTTCCACCCCCTTACTTTAAGTCTGGACGTGTCTTTGGGTCTAAGATGAGTTTCTTGTAGACAGCACATCGGTGGGTCTTGTTTTTTTATCCATTCTGATGCTCTATGTCTTGTGATTGGGGCATTTAGCCTATTTACATTCAGGGTAACTATTGACAGATATGGATTTAGTGCCATTTTATTGCCTGTAAGGTGACTGTTAACTGTATATTGTCTCTGTTCCTTCCTGGTCTGTTAAGCTCTCTCTTGCTTAGAGGACCCCTTTCAAGATTTCCTGTAGGGCTGGTTTGGTGTTTGCAAATTCTTTCAGTTTTTGTTTGTCCTGGAAGCTTTTTATCTCTCCCTCTATTTTCGGTGACAGCCTAGCTGGATATAGTATTCTTGGCTGCATATTTTTCTCATTTAGTGCTCTTAATATATCATGCCAGTACTTTCTGGCCTGCCAGGTCTCCGTGGATAGGTCTGCTGTTAGTCTAACATTTTTGCCTTTGTATGTTACAGATTTCTTGTCCTGAGCTGCTTTCAGTATTTTCTCTTTGTCACTGAGACTTGTAAGTTTTACTATTAAATGACAGGGTGTAGACCTACTTTATTGATTTTGAGTGGGGTTCTCTGCACCTCCTGGATTTTGATACTTGTTCCCTTTGCCAGATTAGGGAAATTCTCTACAACAGTTTTCTCCATTATACCTTCCGCCTCTGTCTCTCTTCTTCTGGGATCCCAATTATTTTAATATTGTTGCATTTTATGGTATCACTTATCTCTTGAATTCTTCCCTCGTGGTCTAGTAGTTGTTGTTTCTCTTTTTCTCAGCTTCTTTATTCTCTGTCATTTGGTCTTCTATATCGCTGATTCTTTCTTCAGCCTCATTTATTCTAGCAGTGAGAGCCTCCATTTTTAATTGTACTTCGTTAATACCTTTTTTAACTTCAACTTCGTTAGATTTTATTTTTTATTTCTCTAGAAAGGGCTTTTATTTCTCCTGAAAGAGTTTCTCTAATATCTTCTGTGCTTTTTTCGAGCCCTGCTAGCATCTTGACAACTGTCATTTTGAACTCTATTTCTGACATAGTACTAATGTACGCATTGATTAGGTCTCTAGCCTTTGGTATTGTCTCTTTTTTTTTTATTTTTGTGGTGAGTTTTTCCACCTCGTCATTTTGTCAAGGTAAGAGTTGATGGGTGAGAGAGAAAGAATCTCTGGAGTTCCAGTTTTCACTGATTGATTAACTAGGTCTTGGCTGGATATTCTCGCTGATCTTCTGGGGGAAAAGCCCATTGCCATGGTTCTCAAATGTCTTTGCCTGAGGAGGAATTGCACCGCCTTTGCCAGGGGATGGGCCAAGCACCTGGCTCAGGTTCGCCCTCAGGACTCTTTGTTCCCTGAGCCTTTCTGTACAGCCCTGGAGGCCAGGAATGGAAATGGCGGCCTCCTAGTCTCCAGCCAAGAGGAGCCAAGTGCTGGGCACCACGCTCCTCCACACGCCTGCAGAGGAAAGTGGTCAGTCACTCCTGTCTCCCTTGTCTGGGGCCCACGCTCTGTGCTCAGCTAGCCCGTGGTGCAGCGCCTCTATCTTTGGCGTGTGCAGCCCTGGCTGGATTCCCCAAATCCAGCAGATTCCTGCTGCACGCTGCCGCACTGCTCCACCCAGAGGAGGGAGGGGGTGTCTCCAGAGCTGCCTCATGTGTGGTCCCCACTTGAAATGCAACAGTCCGAGTGTGTGTTAGTTCATATAGTCCAAGGTAATCCTAAGCAGCCACGGCGTTGCAGGGGTCCTTCTCTGCCGCTGGCTTCTCTGCCCCAATACTGGGAGAGCTCTGGTGGGAGCTCTGCTGCACTCGGGCTCCCCTGGTCCCTCAGTGACCCCACAGGTCCTGAAACCCCACTGTTCCCACGAGGGCTGGACCCCCAGTTAGCCTCAAGAGCGATGTCCCTCAGTGGAGCCGACTAAAAGTTCCGGATTTTGTGTTCCATGGCTCCGCAGCTACTGGGAGCCGGCCCCTACCCCCGGGGTCTCTCTTCCCATCGCTTTGGATTCACTTTTTCCACACGTCCTACCTTTCGGAAAGTGGTCGATTTTCTGCTCCTAGAATGGCTGTTCTTATTCTCTTCTCTCTCCTGTTGTGGTTGCTGGCTTTAAGAGTTGTTTTGTGCTTCTCTAGCTGAACTTCTGGGAACCAATGCTTTCTCTGCCTCCTACACCTCTGCCATCTTGCCACGTCTCTTCAATCATCAGAAATTATTATCAATAATTATATTGATTTTACTGGCATATATATAGCTATATGCCAGTAAGTTAAACAATGTAGAAGAAATGGATGCATTCCTGGAAACACACAATCTTCCAAGACTGACACAGGAAAAAACTGACAACATGAATAGACAAATATCTAGTACTTAGATTGAAGCAGTGATCAAAAACCTCCCCAAAAAAATAGTCCAGGACCGGATGGATTCCCCGGGGAATTCTACCAACTCTTCGAGGAATGAATAATTCCTATTCTCCTGAAAATGTTAAAAAAAAATAGAAACAAAAGGAAAACTGCCAGACTCTTTCTATTAAGTCAGCATTACCCTGATCCCCAAACCAGGCAAAGACCCCATCCAAAAGGAGAATTTCAGACCAATATCCCTGATGAATATGGATGCCAAGTTTCTCAACAAGATCCTAGCTAATAGAATCGAACAGCACATTAAAAAGATTATTCATCATGACCAAGTGGGATTTATCCCTGGGACGCAAGGGTGGTTCAACATTCACAAATCAATCCATGTGACAGAAAAGATCAATAAGAGAAGAGAGAAGAACCACATGGTCCTCTCAATGGATGCAGAAAAAGCATTTGACAAAATTCAGCATCTGTTCCTGATCAAAACTCTTCAAATTATAGGGATAGAAAGACCATTCCTCAACATCATCAAGTGTATCTATGAAAAGCCAACAGCAAATATCATTTTCCATGGGAAAAGCTGACAGCCTTCACTTTGAGATCAGGAACACGACAAGGATGCCCACTCTCACCACTCTTGTTCAACACAGTGCGAGAAGTCCTAACGACAGCAATCACACAACAAAAAGAAATAAAAGGTATTCAATTTCACAATGAAGAAGTCAAACACTCTCTCTTCACAGACGACATGATACTTTATATGGAAAAACCAAAAGACTCCTTCCCCAAGTACTAGAACTCATACAGCAATTCAGTAATGTGGCGGGATACAAAATCAATGTACAGAAATCACTTGCTTTCCTATACACTAACAATGAAAATATGGAAATAGAAACTAGAGAATCGATTCCATTTACTGTAGCACCAAGAACCATAAGATACCTGGGAATAATCCTAACCAAAAGGTGAAGGATCTGTACTCGAACAACTACAGAACCCTCATGAAAGAAATTGAAGAAGACACAAAAAGTTGGAAAAGCATTCCATGTTCCTGGATCGGAAGAATAAACATTGTTAAAATGTCTATACTGCCCAGAGCAATCTATATTTTCAATACCATCCCGGGCAAAATTCCACTGGATTTCTTCAAAAGCCTGGAACTACAACCCAAAATTTGTATGGAACCAGAAAAGACCCCACATCGCTAAGCAAATGCGGAAAAAGAAAAACCAAGCTGGGGACATCACACTGCCCAATTTTAAGCTTTACTACAAAGCGGTGATCACCAAGACAGCATGGTCCTGGCACAAAAAGAGACTCATAGAGCAGTAGAACAGAATAGAGAGCCCAGACATGGACCCGCAACTCTATGGTCAAATATTCTTTGACAAAACAGAAAAGATATCCAGTGGAAAAGAGACAGTCTCTTCAATAAATGGTGCTGGAAAAATTGGACAGCTCGATGTAGAAGAATGAAACTTGACCATTCTCTTACACCATACAGGAAGATAAAATCAGAATGGATAAAAGACCTCGATGTGGGGCACCTGGGTGGCTCAGTCATTAAGCGTCTGCCTTCAGTTCAGGTCATGATCCCAGGGTCCTGGGATTGAGCCCCACATCAGGCTCTCTGCATAGCAGGGAGCCTGCTTCTCCCGCTACCATTCCCTCTGCTTGTGTTCCCTCTCTCACTGTGTTTCTCTCTGTCAAATAAATAAAATCTTAAAAAAAAAAAAAAAAAGACCTCGATGTGAGGCAGGGATCTATCAAAATCCTAGAGGAGAACATAGGCAGTAACCTCTTCGACATCAGCCACAGTAACTTCTTTCAGGACATGTCTCCAAAGGCAAAAGAAACAAAAGTGAAATTGAACTTTTGTGACTTCACCAAGATAAAAAGCTTCTGCACAGTGATGGAAACAGTCAACAAAACAAACAGGCAACCCACAGATTGGGAGAAGATATTTGTAAATGACACTACAGAGAATGGTCTGATATCTAAGATCTATAAAGAACTCCTCAAACTCAACCCTCCCAAAACCGATAATCACACCAAAAAATGGGCAGAAGACATGAACAGATACTTCTCCAAAGAAGACTTACAAATGACTAACAGACACATGAAAAAATGTTCATCATCTTTAGCCATCAGGGAGATTCCAATCAAAAGCACACTGAGATACCACCTTACACCAGTTAGAATGGTCAAAATCAACAGGCCAGTAAACAACAAATGTTGGAGAGGGTGTAGAGAAAGGGTAACCCTCTTCCACTGTTGGTGGGATTGCAAGCTGGTGCAGCCACTTTGGAAAACAGTGTGGAGATTCCTCAAGAAATTAAAATAGAGGGGCACCTGGGTGGCTCAGTGGGTTAAAGCCTCTGCCTTCAGCTCAGGTCATGATCTCAGGGTCCTGGGATCGAGCCCCGCATCGGGCTCTCTGCTCAGCGGGGAGCCTGCTTCCCCCTCTCTCTCTGCCTTCCTCTCTGCCTACTTATGATCTCTCTCCTCTCTGTCAAATAAATCAATAAAATCTTTAAAAAAAA
>CM053612.1:62171696-62187061 GCA_028646535.1 Procyon lotor | reverse complement strand
AACAGGACAGTAAACAACAAATGTTGGAGAGGGTGTGGAGAAAGGAGCACCCTCCTACATTGTTGGTGGGATTGCAAGCTGGTGCAGCGACTCTGGAAAACAGTGTGGAGATTCCTCAAGAAATTAAAAATATAGCTACCCTTTGACCCTGCCATTGCACTACTGGGTATTTACCCCAAAGAAGCAGATGCATTACTAAGAAGGGCCACATGTACCCCAAAGTTCATAGCAGCATTGACCACAATTGCCAAACTGTGGAAAGAACCAAGATGCCCTTCAACAGATGAATGGATAAAGAAGATATTGTACATATACACAATGGAATATTATGCCTCCATTAGAAAGGACGAATATCCACCTTTTGTATCAACATGGATGGGACTGGAAGAGATTATGCGGAGTGAAATAAGTCAAGCAGAGAGAACCAATTACCTTATGGTCTTACTTACATGCTGAGCGTAAAGAAAAACATGGAAGGCATTGTGAGAAGGAAGGGAGGGGTATATGAGGGGAAACCAGAGGGGGAGATGAACCATGAGAGACTGTGGACTCTGAGCAACAAACTGAGGGTTTTGGAGGGGAGGTTGGTGGGCGTTGGGCGAGCCTGGTGGTGGTTATTGAGGAGGGCACATATTGCATGGAGCACTGGGTGTGGTGCAGGAACAATAAATCTTGTAACACTGAAAATAAATAAATAAATAAATATAATTATAGTAAAAAAAAATAAAAATAAAAATAAGGTCAAGATTTATACCATGATAATTAGCAACAATGCTAGAAGAAATTATAGAAACACAGATATTTGTTCATAGAGCTGAAAACCTACAATTTTCCCAAAATTAAATCTATAGATTTAATGCTATTCTTTTTGTTCGTTTGTTTTGTTTTTTTCCCCAAATATGTTTATTTCATTTTTTCAGTGTTACAAGATTGTTTTAATTCTATCCTAATGAAAATGCTGGCAATGGTTTTTTGCTTGTTTGTTTTTTGGTAGAACTTAGCAAGCTGGTTTTCTTCAAGTTTTATTGAGAAAAAATTGACTAACATCACTATATAAAGTTAAAGTGTACAGCATGATGGTTTGAATATATGTTGTGAAATGATTATATAATAGGTTAATACCCATCATCTCATATAGTTACAATAAAGGGAAGAGAAAGGGGTGCATGGATGGCTCAATCAGTTAAAAGTCTGACTCTTGATTTCAGCTCAAGTCTTGATCTTAGGCTCATGTATTCAAGCCCGACATCAGGCTCAGAAACAAAAAAGAAGCGAAAAAATTATTCCTCATGATGAGATAAATTTATATAGAAAAACAAATCACTTATAATATCCAAAATTGTTTTGAAGCAAAATTAGTTTGGAACACTTACATTACCTGCTTTTAAGACTTGCTATGAAGCTACATTAATCAAAGCTGTAAGAATTTTTTTAAACCTATGTATGGTGATAGATGTTAGCTAGACTTATTGTGATCATTTTGCAATATATATAAATATTAAATCATTATATCATATACCTGAAACTAATACATTATATTTCAATTATATCTCAATTAAAAGTAGCAGTAAGGAATAACAATATGGTATTTGTACATGAATATTCACATAGATCACTGGAATACAATAATGTCCTTAAAAATAACTCCCTACATATATGATTGATTTTTTGACCATGTCCAAGTAACTCAGTATAGGAGTTAAGTTTTTTCAATAAGCCATGCTGGAACAGAAGTAGATATCCATTTGGGAACAAATTAACTGTGACCCAAAGAGATCAAAGACCTACATATAATAAACAAAAGAGCACAACTTTTATAAAAAAACAGGAGAAAATCTTTGTGACCTTCGGTTAGGCAAAGTTTTCTTAAATAAGACCCCAAAAACATAAATCATTAAAGAAAACAGTGATAAACTGAATTTCAACAAAATTAAAAGTTTATGCTTTTCAAAGACACTGTTAAGAAAATGAAAGGCTAAGCCACAAACTGAGAGAAAAATCTTTCCAATTCACATATCTGACCAACTACTTATGAACAATAAGTTTAAAATCTCTCAAAACTGAACAAAAAGGAAAAAAAGAACCTACTTATAAGTGTGGAAAAGACATGAACCAACATTTTACCAAGATTTTATACAAATGGCAAATAAGTACATGAAAAAATGCTTTACATAATTTGCCATTAGGTAAATGCAAATTAAAATCACAAGGAAATGTCACTACATGCCTATTAGATTGGCTAAAAAACCAACAACAAAAAGACACCTAACCTGAAACCTAGTCATCCCTCAGAGGGAAGCAACCTAGTAAACAGCCCAGATATCCTGGAATGCACTAGTGAATGAATGGGTGGTATATGCATACAATGGAATATTACTAATAAAAAAGAACCAACTACTGATACATGCAACAACAGAATTATATCAAAGGCATTCTGTTAAGTCAAAGTTGCTAAACACAAAGACTACTACTATATGATTCCATTTATATGACACTGTAGAAAAAGTAAAATTATGGTGACTGAAGGCAGATCACTGTTTAGCAAGGGCTAGGAGTGGGAACAGGGATTGGCTACAAATGGAGAATTAGAAAACCTAATGAAGTGGTAGAAATGTTCCATATCTTGATTATACGGTAGTTATATAACTATATATATTTGTTAAAATTCATCAAATTATAGACTAAAAATTGGTGAATCTTACTGTATGTAAATTACATCTAAACAAAGCTGATAAAATGACATTTTAGAAATGAATAATAAAAGTGTAAACAAGTCAATATTTTTTAAAAAATGCAAACATGGAGGGCATTGTGAGAAGGAAGGGAGGGGTGAATGGGGAGAAATCATAGGGGGAGATGAACCATGAGAAACTGTGGACTGTGAACAACAAACTGAGGGTTTTGGAGCAGAGAGGGTAGGGGATTGGGCGAGCCTGGTGGTGGGTATTGAGGAGGACACGTATTGCATGGAGCACTGGGTGTGGTGCATGAACAATTAATCTTGTAACACTGAAAAAATAAAATAAACATATTTGGGGAAAAAATTAAATTTAAAAAAAGAAATAATAATATACTATGATCAGGTAGGCTTTATTCCAGCAATACAATATTCATTTAACATATAAAAATCACTCAATCCAAATTCACCACTTTAATAGATTAAAGGGTAAAAGCATGTGATCATTTCAACAGACTAGTGGTACTTTTTGTCCACTAGGGGACATTTGACAAGGTCTGGAGACATTTTTGTTGTCACAACTCAGTGGCGCTAGGGTACTACTGGCATTCAGTGGGTAGAGAACAGGAATGCTGTTAAACCTACTACAATGCATAGGGCAGACTCCAACAAAGAACCACTATTCTATATTCTACTTTCCCAACCAACACTGTGTTTATGATGTCTATATATATTGCTATAAGTTACATACATCTAGTCTGTTTTTTGTTACTTAACTACACACATCTAGTCTATTGCTCCTTGCAACACAATACCCCACAGTAAGCATCCTCTATGTGCTTTTTATTCATCCTCTGGTGGTAAATACCTAAGTTGCTTCTAATTGCACTCTACCACACACAACACCACCATGCAATTAACAGCCTTGCAAATGCTCCCTCATGTACCTCTGTAAGAAATTTCCCTGGGATATATATGGAAACACTATGCCATATGCATTTTGTCATATATTATGTCAAGACTATGTTATGTACATGTAAATACTGCCCTGGTGATTTCTGAAATGGATGAACTATTTTAAATACTGTGCAGAAAATATTAACTTATTAGGTCTGAGACTGGTATTCTTAGAAAGACCTGCTTGGAAGTTTGGCTCTTGGCTGGTAACATGGAACGTGGATCTCAAGAGGGTTCTCATTGTTCCCTGACATGAGTGGCTCACTGTGCCTACACAGTTTATATACACAATGTGGCTTATGTTGAATACCTGCTTCTATTCTGAGAATCTGAACTTTGGTACATTCTAGGCAGAGCATGCCCACATGACCAGTTCCGCATAAAAATCTTGGGTACTGATTCCCTAATGAGTTCTCTGATAGAAAACATTTCACATGTGTTGTTACAACTCATTGCAAGGGGAACTGAGTGTATCCTATATGACTCCACTGGGAGAGGTATCTTAGAAGCTTGTCCTTTGTTTCCTCTAGACTTTGTGCCATGTGCCTTTTCCTTCTGCTGATTTTGCTTTGCATCCTTTAGCTATAATAAATCATAACCACAAGTATGACTATATACTGATTCCTATGACTCCTTTTAGGAAATCACTGAACAGAAGAGCAGTCTTAGGGAATAGTACCCCAACAAACATATGGGGAACTTGCAAAAATATTTACTTCTAGTTGCACACTTTTTTGCGTCATTTGAATTTTGTATCATGTGCACATAATACTTCTTTAAAAACAAATACTTTATGCAAAGGAGAAGAGTTGGCAGAACACCTAAGTCACCTGTGAATGAAACCCCCCAAAATATTAGAGAACCACAAAAGTGTACAACGAGTCCTTCTTATATTCCAAATGAGGAAGCCCAAAGAAGGTAAGGGACTTACCCAAAATTACTTAGACGGTCATTACAGACGCAGGACTCAAGTCTTTGCTTTCCTGTTTCCTAGTGCTCCTTCCACTAAGTCACATGACCCCTTTTCCTATATCTGTTACTTCCTCTAACTTATTGCTCTTCTCTAAATGTCTTAAAGGGGCCTACTTTCATGCTGACTACATTTCTCAGATTCCTGGATTTTCCATGTAGTGAATATGTTCAGAGTTTCTTCCAAAACAATGAGTCCCAAAGAAACTGACCCCAACAGGTACAGAAAAAGGAAAATGAAAAAATTTTACTGGTAGCTTTCTTGAAGGAGAGAAAAAAGGGAAGGAAATGGTAAAGAAAAAGTCCTAGACCAAATCACAGTACCCTTCCTAAGTCCTCACACCCTGGCAAGGGGGTTACATCAGGGTTGTAGGAATCTATCCCCCACTACAGGACAAAGAAGCTGAGCATGACCAGACAGTTCAAATCCTCCTTCCATTTCTTCCTACCCTTCTCAAAACCTTTTCCAAAGAGAAGATGCTTACGTGCTCCAGGAAGCAGGGTCCGATCTCACTGAGGTGGGGGTCATCATTGTTGTACTGTTTCTCCAGGTCTCTCACGAAGCCCATCTGAAACCTGTAGATGTCTTCAATGTTCCCAAAGATTACCTTCAGTTGCTCATCACTGAACATGTCCCTTCTCTTCCGGCATTGCTTCAAGTAGCCCTGCACACAAAGGAAAAGTCCAGGATGAGGATGTTCCTGACTCCATCAGAGCTTTACCATTTATTAAGCACTAAGAAGGTTCAATCCTACTTTATGAAATAGAGAATAATCATTCCTATTTTTCATATGAGGAACTTGAGGTTGAAAGAAGGAAGTCACTCTACCAGTAAGTAAATTAGGAAAGCTGGATCACAAGCAAAGTTCTTCAGAGTGCAGAATCCAGAGTATAGAGCTTTTCCCACCACTCTCTATGACAAGGATCCCAAAAGTCATAGGGCCCCTTCTCAGAAGCTGATTGAGCACAAACATTTTTACTCATTTTAGTAGTTATTGATTAAGCTGGATCCAATAACATTTCAAAAGTGACCATTTCTTATACGACCAATGTAAAATGATTTAATAATACTGACAAAAATTTAGAAACAAAGGCTGAGTCAGGAAGACTTTGAATTAACAAAGACAAACATTCTTAAAGAGAATGTCTTAGCCATCTAAGATACCTGACCAGCAAAGATCAAGTAGATGAGTTTGGCCAGCAAGTCCACAAGTGCCCAGGCATGGTGTTTTTAACAGAGTGAGTACTCAGGACAAATTAATGAATAAACAGATGAATTAATACAGCTAGCCATTGATGAAAGGGTAAATTCAATGAAAGAGATTTTTGATCTGATAAGAGAGTACTAAAATAATACATCCAGACTCAGAGTGCTAAGATAATACAATCAGACATTAAGATAATATAACCAGAATTTTTTACCCAGACTTACAGGCACACTGTAAAGAAAGTGTAAAAGGATAAAAAAAAAAAAAAGTAAGTAAGAAAGGATAAAAACAAACAAACAAACACCATGATCTTCCATTCTGAACCAACTTGTGTAAACTTCTAATGGCCATTGTGCTCACTAGAAATTATTAGCACATGAAAATATTCTTAGTGAGACAAAATTATGGTCATTTACTCTCATCTAAAAGCTAAATGTGCTCCTAATCTCAAAGGGAAGGTTTCAATAAATGGTGCTGGGAAAACTGGAAAGACATATGTAGAAGAATGAAACTTGACCACTCGACAATATATACCATACACAAAGATAAACTCGAAATGGATAAAAGACCTCAACGTGGGACAGGACTCTATCAAAACACTAGAGGAGAACATAGGCAGTAACCTCTTCGGCATCAACCACAGCAACATTTTTCAGGACACGTCTCCCAAGGCAATGGAAAGAAAAGCAAAAATGAACTATTGGGACTTCACCAAGATAAAAAGCTTCTGCACAGCAAAGGAAACAGTCAACAAAACAAATAGGCAACCCACAGAATGGGAGAAGATATTCACAAATGACACTACAGACAAACGACTGATATCTAAGATCTATAAAGAACTCCTCAAACTCAACACTCAAAAAAGAGATAATCACATCAAAAAATGGGCAGAAGATATGGACAGACACTTCTCCAAAGAAGACATACAAATGGCTCACAGACACATGAAAAAATGTTCATTATCTTTAGCTATCACAGAGATTCAAATCAAAACCACACTGAGATAACACCTTATACCAGTTAGAATGGCCAAAATCAACAGGACAGTAAACAACAAATGTTGAAGAGGGTGTGGAGAAAGGGGAACCCTCTTCCACTGTTGGTGGGAATGCAAGTTGGTGTAGCCACTTTGGAAAACAATGTGGAGACTCCTCAAGAAATTAAAAACAGAGCTACCATATAACCCTGCAATTGCACTACTGGGTATTTAACCCAAAGAAGCAGATGCACTAAAAGAAGGGCCACATGTACCCCAATGTTCATAGCAGCATTGGCCACAATCGCCAAACTGTGGAAAGAGCCAAGATGCCCTTCAATGGATGAATGGATTAAAGAAGATATGGTCAGAAGGGGGGATAAATTGATGGAGAAGTAGGAGATCCTGTTGCAACCTGTCCCCAAAAGTTAGCTGGATATCTAACAGAACATGCTGAATACCCATGAAATCAGCCTGAGGAGCACGACTTTTCATTTCTGGATCTTTACAGGAGCAAAAGACAGCAATGGAGAGGTAAAGCAAAGTGGTA
Organism: Procyon lotor; assembly: GCA_028646535.1. Lineage (NCBI taxonomy): Eukaryota > Metazoa > Chordata > Mammalia > Carnivora > Procyonidae > Procyon > Procyon lotor. Next base: position 62,179,724 of record CM053612.1, on the reverse strand, counting down.
ACACTTGAACCTATACGGAGGATAAACAAAAGGGGGAGGGAGCCACCAGAAGCGGTGCAAGGACAGCAATACGCCAAAGAAAAGTGCCCTGTGGTTAGGGAGCAATATTAACATAAACTCTGGTTAAAAACACTTAAAAAGAGCAAAAGGTTCTAAGGAGCAGCTAGTGGAAGTTGGTGGTCAGGGGCACAGGCCTGGGCCCAAACTCCCAGGAAGGACACCACTTGACTCAAAGAGAGACTGGTGGGGGGGGGGGGCGTCCAGCCCCCGGTTCCTGAACCTGCACCTTTCTGCTCCTTGCACCATTTTTTGCGTAGGGCACGCGCACTCCTGCAAGAGCCTTAGAGAGTCTGCTATGGTGCAGGACGCCGCAGATTTTGCTGTATGTCCCACTGTCTGGACTGAGTGCAACCCTGACTGAAAAGACATTCCTGGTCTGCCACAGGGTCTGGGTACTCCCAGCCAACCCCAGAGAGACCGAGATCGGGCAGCCTGATCTTGGGCAGGAATCTGAACACAACTTGCCGGAGCCTGGAGTCATGAAAGTAGGGGAAAACTCTCAGAGTCACCTAACTGTGGCGGGGGAACACAACACATGTGACAGACTGCACAGTGAGTAGAATTTTGCAGAGGGGAGTGTGGGTTCTGGACCACCCAGAGGGGAACAGACTGAGGCTTCTCTGTGACATGGAGGTCTGGGTACAGACAGGCAGATTCCTTGCTTGGACTCTCCGGAAAGGTGAAAGGCTACAAAAGGACAAAAACCTTCAGAGAGCAAAAGACTGAGAAACTGGTTTCCACAGAGCTCAGCCCCTGATTGGGGGGCGGGATGCCTCAACCTAAGCAAAAATGACTGGAAAAACAACGCAGCAGGCCCATCCCCCAAAAGACAAGTCAAAAAAACAAAAGGACAATAACCAGAGGGTCCCCATAAAATTTTAAATCCCCAACATCAGGGGAAATCAATATATTAAGCTCCCAATGATACACTCAAACCTATATATTTCATAGATACAAGGGTTTTTTTCGTTCTTATTTCCTATTTTTTCTTTATTCACTTGTTTTCACATTACTTGGGTTTTTTATAATTTCTTTTAAAAATACATAACATTACAAGTAGAGGCTTAATATAACGATAAAACCCAGGAAGACCTGAAATAACCTTGATTGCCCATGAGGAGTTATAACCACCCCCCCATCTTATCCTTCTGTCACTGTTTCTACATATTCGCTTTTGATCTAGAATTATATAAATCTAATTCCTGGGGTTCATTCTGACTAGGTTCTTTTATTTCTTGTCATTTACTTTTGTCGGTCTACATGTTTGTTCGTGTTGGTTTACATAACTTATAAATCTTATTTTGGGGGCCAATTCTGGCTGGGATTTCTTTTTTCTCTTTCTGTCGTTTATTTATTGTTATACTTTTTTTTTTGGTGGTGAATCCCAATTGTTCCTAAAACTTCCAGGGTGCACCCTCCCTGGACTGTGGGCGATATATCCGGCTATACATCCTCTCCTCCACTTCTCATCAAAATAACTAGGAGAAGGAACACCTAACAGAAGAAAAACCCAGAGACTGCGACCTCTCCCTCAAAACTATTAGACATCAACATAAATAGTATGTCAGAAAGGGAATTCAGGGTGACAAATATCCAGGAAATGGCTAGGATGGAGAAAAACATTCCTGACAATATAGAATCTCTAAGGGCAGAAATGAGAACAAGTATAGCTGATGTAAGACGCACTATCAGTGAGATCCAATCCAATTTAAATAGTCTAACAGCTAGAGTCACAGAGACAGAAGATAGAATTAGTGATCTAGAAAATAAAATGGTAGAGAAGAAAGGGCAGGAGGAGAGCGGGAGCAAATGGCTCAGGAATCATGAGAAGAGACTTAGGGAAATAAATGATGCCAAATACGTTCCATCATCAGAATTACTGGGATACCAGAGGAGGTAGAGAAAGAAAGAAGACTAGAAGATAGAGCTGACCAAATTCTGAATGAAAATTTCCCCAATCTGGGGAATGGAACAAGTGTTCGTGTCCTAGAGGCAGAAAGGACACCTAGCAAGATCAGCGAATGTAGAAAATCAGCAAGACACATCATTGTGAAATTTGCAAAATATAATTTTAGAGAAGAGGTCCTGAGGGCAGCTAGGGGAAAAATTCCTTAAATACAGAGGAAGACAAATTAGAATAATGTCAGACATTTCCACATAAACCTGGCAAGCCAGAAAGGGCTGGCATGATATATTCAGGTCTCTAAATGAGAAGAACATGCGGCCAAGAATACTTTATCCAGCAAGGCTGACATTCAAAATGGATGGAGAGATAAAGAGCTTCTAAGACCCACAAGATTAAAAGAGAATATGACCAACAAGGCAGCACTCCAAGAAATATAAACTATGGTTCTATAAATGTAGAAAGAACTCATGAGTGACTTAGAACAGAAATTTATAATATATAGAAACAAGGACTACAGAGGCAACATGATGAAAAAATTTAAAAACTTATTTTTCAATAATTAGTCTCAATGTGAACAGCCTAAAATCTCCCATAAAATGGCACAGGCTTGCAAAATGGATAAAACAGCGGGACCCTTCCATAGGCTGTCTAGAGGAGAAAAACTTGGAACCTAAAGATATATCCAGACTGAAAGTAACGAGATAGATAACCATCTTTCATGCCAACGGGCATCAAAAGAAAGCTAGGGTACCGATTCTCTTATCAGATAAATTAGATTCTCAGCTAAAGACTGTAGTCAGAGCTACTGAAGGAAACTACATCATTCTTAAGGGGTCTATCCTCCAAGAAGATCTAACAACTGTAAACACTTATGCCCCGAATAGAGGAGCAGCCAACTACATAAGCCAACTCTTAATCAAAATACAGTGTTATATTGATATGAATACATGAATTGTAGGATACCTTTTTTTCTTCATATGTGTTTATTTTATTTTTCAGTGTTACAAGATTAATTGTTCATGCACCACAACCAGTGCTCCACGCAATATGTGCCCTCCTCAATACCCATCGCCTGGATCCCCAAACCCCCCACCCCTCCAAAAGCCTCAGTTGGTTGCTCAGAGACCACAGTATCTCCTGGTTCATCACCCCCTCTGATTTCCCCCCATTCCCCTGTCCCTTCCTTCTCACAATGGCCTCCATGTTTTTCTTTATGCTCAGCATGTGAGACCATAAGATAATTGGCTCTCTCCGCTTGACTTATTTCAACCCGACACTTCTCCAAATTAGACATACAAATGGCTAACAGACACATGAAAAAATGTTCATCATCTTTAGCCACGAGGGAGATTCAAATCAAAACCACACTGAGATAACACCTTACACCAGTTAGAATTACCAAAATCAACAGGACAGTAAACAATAAATGTTGGAGAGGGTGTGGAGAAAGGGGAACCTTCTTATACTGTTGGTGGGATTGCAAGCTGGTGAGCACTTTGGAAAACAGTGTGGAGATTCCTCAAGAAATTAAAAATAGAGCTACCCTATGACCCTGCCATCGCATTACTGTGCATTTACCCCAAAGAAGTAGATGAATTACAAAGAAGGGCCACATGTACCCCAATGTTCATAGCAGCAATGGCCACAATCACCAAACTGTGGAAAGAACCAAGATTCCCATCAACAGATGAATGGATAAAGAAGATATGGTCCATACATACAATGGAATATTGTGCTCCATCAGAAAGGACGAATATCCAACTTTTGTATCAACATGGACTGAATTGTAGGAGATCTTAACACGCCACTCTCAGTAACAGACAGATCATCTAAACAGAATATCAATAAAGAAACAAGAGCTTGGGGGGCACCTGGGTGGCTCAGTCGTTAAGCGTCTGCCTTCGGCCCGGGTCAGATCCCAGGGTTCTGGGATCGAGCCCCGCATCGGGCTCCCTGCTCGGCAGAAAGCCTGCTTCTCCTGCTACCATTCCCTCTGCTTGTGTTCCCTCTCTCACTGTGTTTCTCTCTGTCAAATAAATAAAATCTTTAAAAAAAAAAAAAAAAAAAGAAACAAGAGCTTGGAATGACACATTGGACCTCATAGATATATACAGAACATTCCACCCTAAATCAACAGAATACTCATTCTTCTCGAGTGCACAAGGAACTTTCTCCAGAATAGACCACATACTGGGTCACAAAGCAGGACTCAACTGATACCAAAAGATTGAGATGATTCCTGGCATTTTCTCAGATAACAATGCTTTGAAACTGGAACTCAACCACTAGAAAAAATTTGGAAGGAATTCAAACACTTGCAGGATAAAGACAAACTTGCTGAAGAATGCTGGAATAGACCAGGAAATGAATGATGAAATTAAACAATTCATAGAGACGAATTAGAATGAAGACACATGGACCCAAATCCTATGGAACACGGCAAAAGGAGTCCTAAGGGGGAAATATAGAGCCATCCAAGCCTCGCTCAAAAAAAAAAAACAATTGGAAAAATCTCGAATACACCAGCTCTCTTCACACCTTAAAGTACTGGAAAAGTAACAATAAATCAAGCCAACCCCACTCACAAGAAGGAAATAATCAAGATTAGAGCAGAGACCAACGAGTTAGAAACTAGAGAAACAGTAGAACACATCAATGAATCCAGAAGTTCGTTTTTTGAAAGAATCAATAAGATTGATAAGCCACTGGCCAAACTCATCCAAAAGAAAAGGGAGAGGACCCTAATTAACAAAATTATGAATGAAAGGGAAGAGGTAATGACTAATCCAAATAGAAACAGTGATCAAAAATTATTATCAACAGCTATATGCCAATAAGCTAAACAACCTACTATAAATGGATGCATTGTTGGAATCCCATAATCTTCCAAGACTAAAACAGGAAGAAATTGACAACCTGAATAGACCGATATCTAATAGTGAGATTGAAGCAGTGATCAAAATCCTTCCAAAAAGAAAGAGTCGGGAATTTTACCAAACATTCAAGGAAGAAATAATACCTATTCTCCGGAAATTGTATCAAAAACTGAAACAAAAAGAAAACTTCCAGACTCTTTCCATGAAGCCAGCATTACCCTGATCCCCAAACCAGGCAAGGACCCCATCAAAAAGGAGAATTTTAGACTAATATCCCTGATGAATATGGATGCCAAGATTCTCAACAAGATCGTAGCTAATACAATTCAACAGCACATTAAAAAGATTATTCATCATGACAAGGTGGAATTTATCCCTGGGATGCAAGGGTGGATCACCATACTCAAATAAATCAATGTGACAGAACAAATCAATAAGGGAAGACAGAAAATCCACATGGTCCTCTCAACTGATTCAGAAAAAGTATTCGACAAACTTCAGCATCCTTTTCTAATTAAACCTCATCAAAATATAAGGATTGAAGGAACATTCCTCAACATCATAAAGCCTATCTATGAAAAGCCCACAGCAAATATTTTCAAAGGGCAAAAGCTGATAGCCCTACCTTTCAGATCAGGAACAAAACAGGTATGCCCACTCTCACCACTCTTCTTCTACCTAATAGGAGAAATCCTAGCAACAGCAAAAAGACAACAAAAAGAAATAAAAGGTATTCAAATTTGCAATGAAGAAGTCAAACACTCTCTCTTCACAGATGACAGGATACTTTATATGGAAAACCCTAAATACTCTACCCCCAAACTACTAGAACTCATACAGCAATTCAGTAATGTGTCGGGATACAAAATCAATGCACAGAAATCAGCTGCTTTCCTATACACTAACAAAGAAAATATGGAAATGGAAATTAGAGAATCAATTCCATTTACTGTAGCACCAAGAACCATAAGATACCTGGGAATAATCCTAACCAAAGAGTTGAAGGATCTGTACTCGAAGAACTACAGAACACTCATGAAAGAAATTGTAGAAGACACAAAAAGGTGGAAAAGCATTCCATGTTCCTGGGTCGGAAGAATAAACATTGTTAAAATGTCTATACTGCCCAGAGCAATCTATACCTTCAATGCCATCCCTATCAGAATTCCACCGGTGTTTTTCAAAGGGCTGCAACAAACAATCCTAAAATTTATATGGAACCAGAAAAGACCCCGAATCTCTAAGCAAATGCTGATAAAGAAAAACCAAGCTGGGGGCATCACATTGCCCAATTTCAAGCTTTACTACAAAGCGGTGATCACCAAGACAGCAAGGTACTGGCACAAAAACTGACACAGTGCAACAGAATAGAGAGCCCAGATATGGACCCACAACTCTATGGTCAAATAATCTTTGACAAAATACGAAAAAAATATCCAGTGGATGGATAAAAGACAGTCTCTTCAATAAATGGTACTGGGAAAATTGGTCAGGTCTATGTAGAAGAATGAAAGTTGACCATTCTCTTACACCATACACAAAGATAAACTCGAAATGGATAAAAGACCTCAACGTGAGGGAGGAGTCTATCAAAATCCTAGAGGAGAACATAGGCAGTAACCTCTTCAACATCAGCCACAGCAACTTCTTTCAGGACATGTCTCCAAAGGCAGAAGAAACAAAAGCGAAATTGAACTTTTGGGACTTCATCAAGATAAAAAGCTTCTGCACAGCGAAGGAAACAGTCAAGAAAATAAACAGGTAACCCACAGAATGGGAGAAGATATTTGCAAAAGACACTACAGAGAAAGGTCTGATATCTAAGATCTATACAGAGCTCCTCAAACTCAACACCCACAAAACCAATAATCACATTAAAAAATGGGCAGAAACATGAACAGACACTTCTCCAAAGAAGACATACAAATGAAAACAGACACATGAAAAAATGTTCATCATCTTTAGCCATCAGGGAGATTCAAATCAAGATCACATTGAGATACTACCTTACACATGTTAGAAACCCCAAAATTAACAAGACAGGAAACTACAAGTGTTGGAGAGGATGTGGAGAAAAGGGAACCCTCTTTCACTATTGGTGGGAATGCAAGTTGGTGCAATCACTTTGGAAAACAATGTGGAGATTCCTCAAGAAATTAAAAATAGAGCTGCCATATAACCCTGCAATTGCACTACTGGGTATTTACCCCAAAGAAACAGATCCAGTACAAAGAATGGCCACATGTACCCCAATGTCCCTAGCACCAATGGTCACACTCACTCACTCAACTGTGGAACTAACCAAGATGCCCTTCAACAGATGAATGGATAAAGATATTGTACATATATACAATGGAACATTATGCCTCCATCAGTAAGGATGAATATCCAACTTTTGTATCAACATGGATGGGACTGGAAGAGATTATGCTGAGGGACATAAGTCAAGCAGGTAGAGTCAATTATCTTATGATCTTTATTACGTGTGGAGCATAAGGAAAAACTTAGAGGGCATTGTGAGAAGGAAGGGAAGGGTGGGGGAAATCAGAAGGGGCGAGCAACCATGAGAGACTGTGCACTTTGAACAACAAACTGAGGGTTTTTGAGGGGCGGGCGTGGGGGGTTGGGCGAGCCCAATGGTTGGTATTGAGGAAGGCACATAGTGTAAGGATCACAGGTTGTGGTGCATGAACAATTAATCTTCTAACACTGACAAAATAAAGTAAACATATTTGGGAATGCAAAAAAAAGAAAGATATGGTCCATATATACAATGGAATCTTATGCCTTCATCAAATAGAATGGATATTCAACTTTTGTATGAACATACGGGACTGGAAGAGATTATGTGGATTGGTAAAGTCAAGCAGAGATAGTCAATTATCTTAGGATCTCACTTATTTGTGGCGCATAAAGAAAAACATGGAAGGAGAGAGGGCAAGATGGCGGAGGTGTAGGAGGCACAGAGAGCCCTGGGAATCAGAAGCCCAGCTAAAGAGGAGGAAATCACTCTAAAAGCCGGCAAACGCAACAGCAGAGAGAAGAGAATAAGAACAGCAATTCTAGGAGCAGAAAATCGACCACTTTCAGGAGGTAGGACGTCTGGAAAAGGTGAATTTAAAGCGACGGGAAGAGAGACCCCGGGGGGAGGGGCCGGCTCCCAGCAGCCGCGGAGCCACGGAGCAC
>CM053612.1:62152740-62171196 GCA_028646535.1 Procyon lotor | reverse complement strand
TGATTGCCATGCTAAAAAGCTGTAAAGCTAAAGCTACAGCTTTAAGTTCAGCTCTTTGTACAGATCTGGTAGCATAATTATAAGTTTTTGTGAACTTCTCCTTGGAGAAGTTAATTGCAATGTTCCCAGTCTTGTTGGCATCAACAAAAACATTAGGAGCTTCCTCAAGTGGAGTTTGAGAAATGGGAATTTGTGGCATTACGGAAACTAGGTTAAGAAACTGTAGAAGTTTGTCTGCTGGCAAATGGAATTTTATTTGACCTGGGTAAGAAGTTAAGGCGATTTGCCAATTGAGGTCAAACTGACAAAGAGCATCAAATTTGTCTTTAGTTAACATGGCACAAACTAAAAAATTGGGTTCTCGGCCAAACAGTTGGATTGTTCTATGTCTTCCCTTAGTGATAAGTTGTGCCAGCATAGCAGTAAGTGGATTAATTACATGCAGTTGATGCATGGCTAAATGTAGCCATTCCAGAGGTCCCTGTGGCTGCCAAAGGACTGCCATAGGCATAGTAGCTGGATTGAGTAAGATTAAATAAATTGGATCAGCCAGGGAGATTCTAATTAACTGAGCTTCTGAAAGTTTATTATTGACCAATTTAAGAGCTTGTTGAGCTTCAAAAGTCATCTGTCTAGGAGACCTAGGGTTAGGATCTCCTTTTAGAATATCAAAAAGAGGGGACAGCTGTTCTGCTGTTAAAGCTAGAGAGGGTCTTATCCAATTTATGTCTCCTAGTAACTTTTGATAATCATTGAGTGTCCTTAAAGGACTAGTTCTTATTTGTATTTTTTGAGGTTTAATAGACTTGCGCTCAATAATATAACCCAAATATCCATAAGGTTCAGTTCTTTGAATTTTCTCAGGGGCCACTACAAGTTTAAAATCTTGTAGGCATTTTTGTAAGAACTCAAAAGCCGCTAGTAGTTCTGTTTCAGTAGCTACGGCCTGTAATATATCATCCATATAGTGAATACAATAAACTGCAGAGAAATGGGCTCTAAAAGGTTTTAGAGCATGAGTAACAAACTCTTGACATAAGGTAGGACTATTGGCCATGCCTTGTGGCAGGACTCTCCATTGATATCGCTCATAAGAAGCTTGTAAATTGGTGGTAGGTATTGAAAATGCAAATTTTTCACAGTCGGCATGAAACAAAGGGATAGTAAAAAAGCAATCTTTTAAATCTAAAATCAACAACTCATGATGGAGAGGAATGGCTGATGGCGAAGGAAGCCCTGGCTGCAAAGCTCCCATGGGTTTCATTACAGCATTAACTGCCCTCAAATCTTGTAAGAGCCTCCATTTACCAGATTTCTTTTTAATGACAAATATTGGAGTATTCCAGGGACTTGTCGAGGGTTCAAGGTACCCTAAATTTAATTGTTCTTGAACAGTTGTTTCACTGCCTCTTGTTTAATGTCTGATAAGTGCCACTGATCTACCCATACCGGGTTTTTAGTGATCCATTTTAGAGGCATGGCATGAGGAGTATTCAGTGCCTGACCACAGTCCTTCTAATTTTTTGTACTGTGGTTGACTTTAAGTTTTAAGATATTTTGGTCTGAAAATATTCATGTTATGATCTTAGTCTTTTGGTCCCTGTTGAGACCTTATTTGTGACCCAGTATATGATCTATTCTGCAGAATGTTCCATGTCACTCAAGAAGGATATGTATTCTGCTGCATTAGGATGAAATGCTCTGAATATATATGAAGTCTATCTGTTCCAGGTCATCCTTCAAAGCCCTTATTTTCTTGTTGATCTTCTGCTTAGATGATCTGTCCATCGCTGTGTGTGGGGTGTTAATTTCCCCTACTATTACTATATTATTATTTCTTTCACTTTGTTATTAATTGCTTTATATATTTGGCTGCTCCCATGTTTAATTTTTAATTGTAGATCTTGTTGAATAGACCTTTTTGTTATGATGTAGTGTCCTTCTTCATCTCATATTACAATCTTTTGGTTAAAATCTAGTTTGTCTGATGTAAGAGTGAATACTCCATATTTCTTTTGGTGTCCATTGGCATGATAAATGTTCTCCATCCCCTCATTTTCTTTTTTTTTTTTTTATTATGTTCAGTTAGCCATTGTATAGTACACCATCATTTTTTGATGTAGTGTTCAACGTTTCATTAGTTGCCCCTAACACACAGTGCTCATCATAACACGTACTCTCCTTAATACCCACCACCATCCCCTCATTTTCAATCTGGACATCCATTCTGACATCCTATGTCTTTTGACTCCAATGTTTAGTCCATTTACATTCAGCGTAATTATTGAAAATATTAATTTAGTGTCACTGAATATAATGGCTTTTCTCCCCCTCTGTTTTCATTTTATTTTATTTTTCCTTACTTCTTAAGTCTATGTTCCTTAGATTGTCTCTGTTTCTTTCTGATATTTTTCTTTTACTTGTGGGCTCTTTCTCTGCTCAGTGTATCCCCTTTAATATTTCTTGCAGTGCTGGCTTAGTGTTCACAAATTCCTTTAATTTTTGTTTGTTTTGGAAACTCTTTATTTCTCCTATTCTGAATGATAACTTTAATGCATAGGGAAGCTTGGGTGGCACAGTCACTGGGTGTCTGCCTTTGGTTTGGGTCATGATCCTGGGGTCCTGTGATAGAGCCCCACATCAGGCTACCTACACCAAGGGAAGCCTGCTTCTCCCTCTCCCACTCCCTTTGCTTGTGATTCTACTCTCACTATCTCTCTGTCTAATAAATAAATAAAATCTTTAAAAAAAATCTTACTAGATACAGTATTCTTGGCTGTAGTTTTTTCCTACTCCTCATGTAGAATATATCATGCCATCCCTTTCTGGCTTGTCAAGTTTATGTTGTGAAATCTCTAGCTAGCCTTATGATTCTTTCCATGTAAGTTAAGGAGTTCTTTTCTCTTGTTGCTTTTTAGAGTTTTTCTTTATCACTATATTTTGCCAAGTTAATTACTAAATGTCTCGGTTTTGGCCTATTTTTATTCATTTCTTTTTAAATTTTTAAATTTTTTCCCAAATATGTTTATTTTATTTTTTCAGAGATACAAAATTAATTGTTCATGCAACATACCCAGTGCTCCATGCAAAAGGTGCCCTCCTCAATACCCACCATCAGGCTCGACCTACCCCCCAAACCCTCCCCTCCAAAACCCTCAGTATGTTGCTCAGAGTCCACAGTCTAACATGGTTCATCTCCCCCTCTGATTTCCCCCCATTCCCCCTTCCCTTCTCTTCCTTCCCTTCCTTCTCACAATACCCTCCATGTTTTTCTATATGCTCAGCACATAAGTGAGACAATAAGGATATTGGCTCTCTCTGCTTGACTTATTTCATTCCACATAATCTCTTCCAGTCCCGTCCATGTTGATACAAAAGTTGGATATTCGTCCTTTCTAATGGAGGCATAATATTCCATTGTATATATGGACCATATCTTCTTTATCCATTCATCTGTTGAAGGGCATCTTGGTTCTTTCCACAGTTTGGCAATTGTGGCCATTGCTGCTATGAACATTGAAGTACATTTGGCCCTTCTTTGTACTGTATCTGCTTCTTTGGGGCAAATATGTGGTAGTGGAATGGCAGGGTCATAGGGTAGCTCTATTTTTAATTTCTTGAGGAATCTCCACACTGTTTTACAAAGTAGCCACACCAACTTCTATTCCCTCCAACGTGTAAAAGGGTTCCCCTTTGTCCACATCCTCTCCAAATTTTGTTTTTTACTGTCTTGTTGATTTTGGCCATTCTAACTGGTGTAAGGTGGTATCTCAGTGTGATTTTGATTTGAGTCTCCCTGATGGCTAATGATGAATATTTTTCATGTGTTTCTTAGCCATTTGTATGTCTTCTTTGGAGAAGTGTCTGTTCATGTCTTCTGCCCATCTTTTGATGTAATTATCTGTTTTGTGAGTGTTGAGTTTGAGGAGTTCTTTATTGATCTTTAATATCAGAGCTTTGTCTGTAGTGTCATTTGCAAATATCTTCTACCAATCTGTGGGTTGCCTGTTTCTTTTGTTGACTATTTCCTTTGCTGTGCAGAAGCTTTTTATCTTGATAAAGTCCCAAAATTCATTTTTGCTTTTGTTTCCGTTGCCTTTGGAGACGTGTCCTGAAAGAAGTTGCTGTGGCTGATGTCGAAAAGGTTACTGCCTATGTTCTCCACTAGGGTTTTGACAGACTCCTGCCTCACGTTGAGGTCTTTTATCCATTTCGAGTTTATCTTCGTGTATGGTTTAAGAGAATGGTCAACTTTCATTCTTCTACATAGAGCTTTCCAATTTTCCCAGCACGGTTTATTGAAGAGACTGTCTTTTTCTACTGGATATTTTATCCTGCTTTGTCAAAGATTATTTGACCATAGAGTTGCAGGTCTATATCAGGGCTCTCTATTCTGTTCCACTGGTCTCTGTGTCTGTTTTTGTGCCAGTACCATGCTGTCTTGGTGATCACCCATTTGTAGTAAAGCTTGAAATCAGGCAATGTGAAGCCCCCAGCTTGGTTTTTCTTTTTCAGCATTTGCTTAGCAATTCGGGGTCTTTTCTGGTTCCATATAAATTTTAGGATTGTTAGTTCCAGGCTTTTGAAGAAATCCAGTGGAATTTTGATCGGGATGGCATTGAAAGTATAGATTGCTCTGGGCAGTATAGACATTTTAACAATGTTCATTCTTCCAATCCAGGAACATGGAATGCTTTTCCAACTTTTTGTGTGTTCTTCAATTTCTTTCATGAGCATTCTGTAGTTCTCCAAGTACAGATCCTTCACCTCTTTGGTTAGGTTTATTCCCAGGTATCTTATGGTTTTTGGTGCTATCGTAAATGGAATAGATTCCCTAATTTCTCTTTCCACAGTTTCATTGTTAGTGTATAGGAAAGCAAGTGATTTCTGTACATTGATTTTGTATCCTGCCACATTGCTGAATTGCTGGATGAGTTTTAGTAGTTTGGGGGTGGAGTCTTTTGGGTTTTCCATATAGAGTAACATGTCGTCTGCGAAGAGAGAGAGTTTGACTTCTCCTTTGCCAGTTTGAATACCTTTTATTTCTTTTAGTTGTCTGATTGCTGTTGCTAGGATTTCTAGCACTATATAGAACAAGAGTGGTGAGAGTGGGCATCCTTGTCGTGTTCCTGATCTCAAGGGGAAGGCTGTCAGCTTTTCCCCATTGAGAATGATATTTATTGTGGGCTTTTCATAGATAGACTTGATGATGTTGAGTAATGTTCCTTCTATCCCTATAATTTGAAGAGTTTTGATCAGGAACAGATGCTGAATTTTGTCAAACGCTTTTTCTACATAAATTGAGAGGACCATGTGGTTCTTCTCTCTTCTCTTATTGATCTGCTGAATCACATGGATTGATTTGCGAATGTTGAACCACCATTGCATCCTAGGGATAAAACCCACTTGGCCATGATGAATAACCTTTTTAATGTGTTGTTGGATCCTATTAGCTAGGATCTTGTTGAGAATCTTGGCATCCATATTCATCAGAGATATTGGTCTGAAATTCTCTTTTTTGGTATGGTCTTTGACTGATTTGGGGATCAGGGAAATGCTGGCTTCATAGAACAAGTCTGGTAGTTTTCCTACTGTTTCTATTTTTTGAAACAGTTTCAGGAGGATAGGTATTATTTCTTCCTTGAAGGTTTGGTAGAATTCCACAGGGAATCCGTCTGGTCCTGGGCTCTTGTTTTTTGGGAAGTTTTTGATCCGTGTTTCAATCTCATTACTAGATATTGATGTATTCAGGTTGCCAATCTCTTCCTGTTTCAGTCTTGGAAGATTATGGGTTTTCAGGAATGCATCCATTTCTTCTATGTTGTTACCTTATTGGCATATAGTTGGTGATAATAATTTCTGATGATTGTTTGTATTTCCTTTGGATTAGTCGTGATCTCTCCCCTTTCATTCATAATTTTGTTAATTTAGGTCCTCTCCCTTTTCTTTTGGATGAGTTTGGCCAGTGGCTTATCAATCTCATTGATTCTTTCAAAGAACCAACTTCTGGATTCGTTGATGCATTTTATTGTTTCTCTAGTTTCTAAGTCATTGATTTCTGCTCTGATCTTGGTTATTTCCCTTTTTGTGCATGCTGTTGGGTTCCCTTGTTGTTGGTTTTCTATTTCTTTGAGCTATACGGAGAACTGGTGTATTCGAGATTTTTCAATTTTTTTTTTTAAAGATTTTTGTTTATTTGACAGCGAGAAACAGAGCGAGAGAGGGAACACAGAGGGAATGGTAGCAGGCGAAGCAGGCGTCCCGCTGAGCAGGGATCCCGACATGGGGCTTGATCCCAGGACCCCGGGATCATGACCTGAGCCGAAGGCAGACGCTTAACGACTGAGCCACCCAGGCGCCCCAAGATTTTTCAATTTTTTTGAGTGAGGCTTGGATGGCTATGTATTTCCCCCTTAGACCCGCCTTTGCTGTGTCCCATAGGTTTTGCATCGATGTGTCTTCATTCTCATTAGTCTCTATGAATTGTTTAAGCTCATCTTTGATTTCCTAATTGATCTCAATATTCTTGAACAGGTTGGTCTTTAGCCTCCAAGTGTTTGAATTCCTTCCAAACTTCTTCTTGTGGTTGAGTTCCAGTTTCAGAGCATTGTGGTCTGAGAAAATGCCAGGAATTATCTCAATCTTTTGGTATTGATTAAGTCCTGATTTGTGGCCCAGTATGTGGTCTCTTCTGGAGTAAGTTCCGTGTGCACTTGAGAAAAATGAGTATTCTGTTTTTTTAGGGTGAAATGTTCTGTATATATCTATGAGGTCCATCTGGTCCAATGTGTCATTCAAAGCTCTTGTTTCTTTATTGATTTTCTGTTTAGATGATCTGTCTGTTACTGAGAGTGGTGAGTTAAGATCTCCTACTATGTTTGTATTTCTATCAATGTGACTATTTTGATTAACAGTTGGTTTATGTAGTTGGCTGCTCCGATATTGGGGCATAAATGTTTACAATTGTTAGGTCTTCTTGGAGGATAGACCCTTTCAGAATGATGTAATGTCCTTCTCTATCTCTAACGACAGTCTTTAGCTGAAAATGTAGTTTATCTGATAGGAGAATTGCTACCCCAGCTTTCCTTTTAGGCCCATTGTCATGAAAGATGGTTTTTCGTCCTTTCACTTTCAGTCTGGATGTATCTTTTGCTTCCAAATGAGTTTCCTGTAGACAGCAGGTGTACAGGTCCTGCCGTTTTATCTATTCTGCAACCCTGTGCTCTTTTATGGGAGCGTTTAGGGCTTTCACGTTGAGAGTGATTACTAAAAGATAAGTGTTTATTGACATCATGTTGCTTGTGTAGCTCTTGTTTGTATTGATTGTAAATTTCTGTTCTAAGTGACTCATGGGTTCTCTCTACTTTTATAGAACCCCTTTAATATTTCCTGGAGTGCCGGTTTCTTGGTCACATACCCTTTTAATTCTTGCCGATCTTGGAAGCTCTTTATTTCCCCATCCATTTTGAATGTCAGGCTTGCTGGATAAGGTATTCTTAGCTGCATGTTCTTCTCATTTAGTGCCTTGAATATGTCTTGCCAGCCCTTTCTGCCTTGCCATGTTTCTGTGGACAGGTCTGACGTTATTCTAATGGGTCTTCCTCCATATGTAAGGGGTCTCTTCCCCCTAGCTGCTCTCAGGACCTCTTGTCTAAAATTATAATTTGCAAATTTTACTATGATATGTCTCACTGGTTTTCTAGACTCATTGATTTTGGCAGGTGTTCTTTTTGCCTCTAGGTAATGTACCCTTGTTCCATTCCCCAGCATGGGGAAATTTTCATTCAGAAGTTGGTCAGCTATATCTTCTAGTCCTCTGTCTTTCTCTACCCCCTCTGGGATTCCAATAATTCTGACGTTGGACGTTTCATGGTGTCATTTATTTCCCTATGTCTCTTCTCATGACTCCTGAGCAGTTTGCTCCAGCTGTCCTCCTGCCCTTTCTTCTCTACCATTTTATCCTCTAGATCACTAATTCTGTCCTCTGTCTCAGTAACTCTAGCTGTTAAACTATTTATCTAGGATTGGATCTCACTGATACCACTTCTTATATATATATATCGCCTATAGTGGTTCTCATCTCTGCCCTTAGATATTCTATATTGTCATTGATCCTAACCATTACCTGGATAATTATCAGCCTTAATTCCCTTTCTGACATACTGTTAATGTCCATGTCTAATAGTTCTGAGGGAGAGGGCGCAGTCTCTGGGTTTTTCCTCTGTTGGGTGTTCCTCCTCCTAGTCATTTTGATGGGAGGTTGATGAGATGATGTATAGTTGGATATTTCGGCCATGATCCAGGCAGGGTGTACTCTGTAAGGTTTAGGAGCAATTGGGATTCACCACCAAAAAGAAGGAATGAGGATTAAAAAGATAGAGGGAAACAGAAAAAGAGGGGATCTCAGCCAGAATGGGCCCCAACAATAAGATTTATGAAGTATGTAGTCCAACACGAACAAACATATAGACCAACAAGTGTAGATGACAAGAAATAAAAGAACCTAATCAGAATGAACACCAGGAGGGAGATGTTCTATAATACCTGGACAAAAGGAAACATGTAGAAACTCTGACAGAAGGACAAGATGGGAGGTTGGTTATAGCTCCTCATGTGCGAGTAAGGTTATTTCAGGTCTTCCTCGGTTTATCGTTGTCCCAAGCCTCAGGTTATAATGTTAAGTAGTTTAAAAAAATAAAAACAAAATCAAACCAAGAAATGTGAAAACAAGTGAATAAAAATTAAAAAAAACAATAGTGAATAGAAAAAACAAAACCAAAAAAACCCAACAACTTTTATCTATGAAATATACAAGTTTGAGTGTATTTTCAAGCACTTAATATATTGATTTCCCCTAATGTTTGGGATTTTATAGTCTTATGGTGATGCTGTGGTTATAGTCTTTTTTTTTTTTTTTTTTCACTTGTCTTCTGGGGCAGGGGCCTGGCCAGTTCTTTTCTAGTAAATCTTGCTTGGGTTGAATCACCCTGCCCCCTAATCAAGTGGCAGAGCTCTGTGGAACCTGGTTTCTCAGTCTTTCACTCTCTGAATGCTTTTGGCCTTTTGTAGCTTTTTCTCCTTTTCAGAGTGTTTAAGTGAGGGATCTGTCAGTTTATACCCAGACCTCCCTGTCACAGAGAAGACACAGTCTGCTCCCCTCTGGTTTGTCCAGAAGGGACACTCCGCTCAGCAAATCTCCCAGCACAACCTGTGCCATGTGGCACGCACTCAGCAGTTCAGCAGCTCCGCGCGCTCTCCTGTCTAGGCTCTTGTGACGTGTGGCCAGATTCTTGCTAATATTACTGCACCGGCTGCGCAGTACTTGCCTTTGGTGGTGCACCGTTTAGAGAGCGCTGTACACGGAGAAAAACTCTGGGCACGGGGACCACAGCAGACTCTCTAAGGTGCTTTCAGGAGGGTGTGAAGTGGAATGCTGCTGGGCAGCATTCCACAAAATGGTGTGGAGCTGAATGCTGCCAAGCCTACATCCCCCACCACTAGTCTCTCTTTGAGGTGAGTGGTGTCCTTCCTGGGAGTGTGGGCCCAGGGTTGTGTCCACAACCACCCTCTTCCACTCGCTGCTCCTCAGAACCTTATGCTCTTTTTAAGTGTTTTTAACTGGGCTCTAAGTTATTGCTGCTCTGCAATCACCTGGTGTTTTCCTTTGGGGTATTACTGTCCTTGCGTGTCTTCTGGTGGCTCCCTCCCCCTTTTGTTTATCCTGGGTTACCATTTCGAGTGTTCCTGCTTTGCTTTACCTCTCTGCTGCTCTTGTCTGCTCCCATAGAGATCCAGAAGTGAAAAATCTTGCTCCTCTGGCTGATTTCATGGGTGTTCAGCGTGGTCTGGCAGATATCGAGCTCACTTTTGGGGACAGGTTGCAACAGGATCTCCTACCTCTCCTCCATCTTGCCCCTCCAGCCTCTTCTACAATTTCTTTCATGAGTGTTCTGTAGTTCCTTGAGTACAGATGCTTTACATCTTTGGTTAGGTTTATTACCAGGTATTTTATGGTTCTTGGTGCTATTCTAAATGTTATCAATTCTGTAATTTCCTTTTCCATATTTTCATTGTTAATGTATAGGAAAACAACAGATTTCTGTGCATTGATTTTGTATCCTGCCACATTACTGAATTGTTGTATGAGTTCTAGTAGTTTGAGGGTGGAGTCTTTTGGGTTTTCTATATAAAGTATCATGTCATCTGTGAAGAGAGAGTGTTTGACGTCTTCTTTGCCAATCTGTTAACCTTTTATTTCTTTTTGTTTTCAGATTGCTGTGCTAGGTCTTCTAGTGCCATGTTGAAGAAGAGTAGGGAGAGTGGGCATTATCTTTGTGTTTCTGATCTCAAAGCAAAGGCTGTCAGCTTTTCCCCACTAAGAATGATAATCGCTGTGAGCTATTTTTTTTCCTTTTTTTTATTTATTTTTTTTCAGTGTTAAAAGATTTATTGTTCATGCACCACACCGAGTTGTGAGCTTTTGATAGATGGGTTTTATGATGGTGAGGAATGTTCCTTCTATCCCTATATTTTGAAGAGTTTTAATCAGGAAAAGATGCTCAATATTTTCAAATACTTTTTCTGCATCAATTGAGAGGACCATGTGGTTCCTTTTCTTCTGTTACTGATTTGTTCTATCACATTGTTTGATTTGCAAATGTTGATCCACCCTTGCATCCCAGGGATAAATCCCACCTGGTCATGGGGAATAATCTTTTTAATGTTCTGTTGGATCCTATTAGCTAGGATCTTGTTGAGCATCTTGGCATCCATATTCATCAGTGATATTGGTCTCAAATTCTCCTTTTTGATGGAGTCTTTGCCTGTTTTGGGGATCAGGGTAATCCTGGCTTCATAAAAAGATTCTAGATGTTTTCCTTCTGTTTCTATTTTTTGAAACAGTTTCAGGAGAATAGGCATTATTTCTTCCTTGAATGTTTGGTAGAATTCCCCAGGGAATCAGTCAGGTCCTGGACTTCTATTTTTTGGGAGGTTTTTTATCACTGCTTCAATCTCAGTACTAGATATTGGTCTACTCTGGTTGTCATTTTCTTCCTGTTTCAGTCTTGGAAGATTATGGGTTTCCAGGAATGCATCCATTTCTTCTAGGTTGTTTAATTTATTGGCTGTGTGTGTTGATAATAATTTCTGATGATTGTTTCTGTTTCCTTTGGATTAGTCGTGTTCTCTCAACTTTCTTTCATAATTTTGTTAATTTGGGTCCTCTCTCTTTTCTTTTGGATGAATTTGGCCAGTGGCTTATCAATCTTATTGATACTTTCAAAAAACCAAATTCTAGATTCATTGATGCGTTCTACTGTTTCTCTCATTTCTAACTCATTGATCTCTGCGCTAATCCTTATTACTTCCCTTCTTGTGTGTGAGGTTGGCTTAATTTGTTGTTGATTTTCCGGTTCTTTAAGGTGTAAAAAGAGTTGGTGTTTTGGGGATTTTTCCTTTTTTTTTTGAGTGAGCCTTGAATGGCTATGTATTTCCCCCTTTGCCTGCCTTTGCTGTGTCCCATAGGTTTTTTGGATCAATGTATCTTCATTCTCATTGGTCTCCATGAATTGTTTAAGTTCATCTTTGATTTCCTTATTGATCCCAACATTCTTCAGCAGGTTGGTCTTTAGTCTCCACGTGTTTGAATTCCTTCCATACTTTTTCTTTTGATTGAGTTCCAGTTTCAAAACATTGTATTTTGAGAATATGCAGAGAATCATCTCAATCTTTTGGTGTCAGTTGAGTCCTTATTTGTGACCCAGTATGTGGTCTGTTCTAGAGAAAGTTCCATGTGTGCTCGAGAAGCATGTGTATTCTGTTGTTTTATGGTGGAATGTTCTGTATATATGTATGAGGTCCATCTGGTCTATTGTGTCATTCAAAGCTCTTGTTTCTTTATGGATTTTCTGTTTAGATGATCTGTCTGTTACTGAGAGTGGCGTGTTAAGATCCCCTACAATTCATGTATTCATATCCATGTGACACTTTGTTTTGATTAACAGTTGGCTTATATAGTTTGCTGCTCCTATTTTGGGGCATTAATGTTTACAATTGTTAGAACTTCTTGGAGGATAGACCCTTTAAGAATGATGTAGTGTCCTTCTGTATTTGTGACTACAGTCTTTAGCATAAAATCTAATTTATCTGATTTGAGAATTGCTACCCTAGCTTTCTTTTGAGGCCCATTGGCATGAAAGATGGTTCTCCATCCCTTCACTTTCAGTCTGGATGTATCTTTAGGTTCTAAATGTGTCTCTTATAGACAGCATGTGGACAGGTCCTCTGTTTTTATCCCATCCACAATTCTCTGCCTTTTATATGAGCATTTAGGCCATTCACATTGAGAGTGATTATTGAAAGATAAGTTTTTATTGACATCATTTTGCCTGTTAAGTCCTTGTTTCTATAGATTGGAAAGTCTTTATCTATGTTGCTCATGGGTTCTTTCTTCTTTTCTAGAACCCTCTTTAATATTTTTTATAATGCCGACTTGGTGGTCACATACTCTTTTAATTCTTTCCAATTTTGGAAGCTCTTTAATTCTCCATCCATTTTCAATGTCAGCCTTGCTGGATATAGTATTCTTAGCTGCGTGCTCTTTTCATTTAATACCCGAATATGTCTTTCCAGCCCTTTCTGGCTTGCCAGGTTTATGTGGATAGGTCTGAAGTTAATCTAAGGGGTCTTCCTCTGTATGTAAAGAATCTCTTCCCCCTAGCTGCCCTCAGGACCTCTTGTTTAAAATTATAATTTGCAAATTTCATAATGATGTGTCTAGCTGGTTTTCTAGACTCATTGATCTTGGTGTATGTCTTTTCTTTCTCTCGGACACAAACACTTGTTCCATTCCCCAGACTGGGGAAATTTTCATTCAGAATTTGGTCAGCTATACCTTCTAGTGTTTTGTCTTTCTCTACCCCCTCAGGGATTCCAATTATTGTGACATTGGAACGTTTCATGGCATAAATTATTTCCCTAAGTCTTTTCTCCCGGTTTTAAGCAGTTTTTTCCAGCCCTCCTCCTGACCTTTCTTCTCAACCATCTTGTCCTCTAGATCACTAATTCTATCCTTTGTTTCTGTAACTGTAGTTGTTAGACTATTTAGATTGGGTTGGATCTCAGTGATAGCATTTCTTACATCCGCTATACTGGTTTTAATTTCTGCCCTTAGAGATTCTTTGTTGTCATTTATGTTTTTCTCCATCCTAGCCATTGCCTGGATAATGTTACCCTGGATTTCCTTTCTGACATCCTGTTTATGTCCTTATACATTGGTTCAGAGGGTGAGGGTGCAGTCTCTTGTGTTTTCCTCTGTTGGGTGTTCCTCCTCCTGGTCGTTTTGATGAGAAGTGAATGAGAGAATGTATAGCTGTATATATCACCCATGATCCAGACAGGTGTCCCCTGGAATGTTTTGGAGTAATTGGAATTCATCACCAAAAAGAAAGAATAAAGATTAAAAGAGAGAGAGGGAAATAGAAATGTTGAATCCTAGCTAGAATGGGCCTAAAAATAAGATTTATAAAGTATATAAATAAACAGGAACAAACATAAAGACTGACTAAAGTAAATGACAAGAAATAAAAGAACCTAGTCAGAATGAACCCCAGGAATAAAATATATATAATATCAGAACAAAAGCTAATACACAGAAACACTGACAGAAGGGTAAGATGGGAGGGTGCTTACAACTCCTCGATGCAGACATGGAAGGTTATTTCAGGTCCTCTTGGGGTTATTGTTGTATTAAGCCTGTAGCTTTAATGTTATGTATTTTGAAAAAAAAATTAAAAACTAAGAACCTTGAGAACAAAGGAATAAGAAAAATAAAGAAAAAACTTGTATCTTTGAAATATACAGGTTTTAGGTTATTATTGGTAGCTTAATATATCGATTTCCCCTGATGTTGTTTCATAATTTTATGGGGGCCCATTGGTTATTGTCTTCTTGTTTTTGGCTTGTTTTCTTTTTTTCCCCCCAAATATGTTTATTTTATTTTTTCTGTGTTACAAGATTCATTGTTCATGCACCATACCCAGTGCTCCATGCTTTGGCTTGTCTTCTGGGGGAGGGGCCTGCTGTGTTTTTTCCAGCCAATCTTGCTTGGGTTGAATCGCCCTGCCCCCAATCAAGGGGCTGGGCTCTGTGGAAACCGGTTTCTCGGAGTTTTGCTCTCTGGAGGTTTTTGCTCTTGTGTAGCTTTTTCCCCTTCTCAGAGAGTCCAAGCAAGGAATCTGCCAGTTCCCAGTCCTCTGCCTCACAGAAAAGCCTCAGTGTGTGCTCTCCTCTGGGTGGTCCAGAACACAGACTCCCCTTGCAGTCTCTGCTCACACTGCAACCTGCCACAGGTGGCACACACCCATGACCACAGTCCTTGCTAGCCTCTGCACCCTTGGGCAACCAAGGCCAGGAGTGATAGTCGCCTATGAAATTTGCTTCTATTAGCTTCTATTAGCTGCCGTTGATGGGACTGGACTCTGGGCTCAAGGCTTGCACAGGGTGTGCTCAGATTCTTGCAGGAGATAGGGCTGCCTGAGTAGTTTCTGGAGCAGCAGGCTGGGAGAACCCAGACCCTGTAGCAGGCGGCGGGTATCCTGTGGTCCTAGAGACCGTCAGTCAGGGCTTTCACTCAGTTTCTTAGGAGCCTGTAGGAGTGCACCCAGTCCACGGAGTGCTGCACACAAATTATATTATATATAATTATATATAATTATATAATATATAATATATATATATTATTTTAATGTCTGTTTCACTTAGATCTCTGGCCACGGCCTTCTTCCTTTCTTTCATTTGGGATAAACTCCTCCATCTTGGCATTTTGTCTAATTGTCTGCCTTCTTCTCTATTTTAGAAAAGCTAGTTATGTATCCTGCTTTTGAAAGTAATGGCTTTTTGAAGAACAGGTCATGTAGTGTTCAGGGCCTGGTGCTTCAGGGAGTGTCTCTTGTTTGTGCTTAGTGTCCTCTGCTATTGTGTTTTGGCTGTGCTGTCTTTCAGGCCAGTCATTTGCAATGGCTCTCCTTGCCTGCAATGGGCAGTGTTTGTTCCTTGGCCTGAGTATGGCTAGTTTTAACTAGATGTGCTCTGGTCTCCTTGTTAAATGAGACCTGATGCTATTTCCATGAGAATTGAGGCCTTGTAGAACTCTCTGATTGGGAGACGTGGTGTGGACAAGGGTTTGTGTTGGTCTTCTGGGGGAGCGGCCTGCCACACTTGACTGAGGCAAACTTGACTGATGATGGCCATTCTGCCAGAGCACAGGTATGTGGGACTTGGTATAAGCAAGTTAGGCAGCCAGTGTCTGCACTGGGCTCCTTCCAGCAGATGGCTCCATGCTTATGCTGAGGATCGGGGGAGGAAAATGTTGCCAGCCATCTCCTTTGTGCCCAGAGAAGTGTCTCCATGAATGCTGCCTTTCTGAGCAGAGCCAATAATCTCCTTCCTGAGTGCTCTAGGTGTTCACATAGTTCTTTTCATGCTGCTTGCCTCTGGGTTTTTTTGTTTTTGGTTTTGGGTTTTTTTTTTTTTTTGCCTGTCTTCTCCCTAGGAACAGTGCAGTGCTCTTCTTCATCTATCCCAGCCAAGTCTACTGACCATTTATTAATTTATTTATAAAGATTTTATTTATTTATTTGACAGAGGGAGATCACAAGCAGGCAGAGAGGCAGGCAGAGAGAAAGGAGGAAGCAGGCTCCCCCTGAGCAGAGAGCCCAATGTGGGGCTTGATCCCAGGACTCCAAGATTGTGACCCGAGCCAAAAGCAGAGGCCCAACCCACCTAGCCATCCTGGTGCCCTGCTACTGACCTTTTAAACTGCAGGCTTTAGAGATGTGGTGTGGGCAAGGGTTTCTGCTGGTCTTCTGGGGAAGGGGTCTGCTGCACTGGGACTAAGGCAAGTTTGACTGAGAAGGTTAGTCTCACCAGAGCACTGGGGTATGTGAATTGATATAAGCAAGTTAGGCAGCCATTGTCAGTGCTGTGCTGCTTTTGGTAGTTGAACAGGGATATGATGCCAGCCAGCTCCTTTGTTCCTGGAGAGGTGTCTCGGTGAATGCTGTCTCTCAAGTAGCTCTAAGAAGAACAAATACTCTCCCCACTGTGTGCACCAAGCATTCTTCAAATCACTGTTTCCATACCTTCTGCCCTAGGTTTTTTGCCTGCCTTCGGTCCAGGAGCAGGATAGTGTTCTCCAGGCTCTATCCTAACCAAGCCCAATGACCTTTGAAACTCCAGGCTTTATGTCCCAGTAGTTACAAGAACTTGAAAAATTCAGTCCCTTTTGTTTTCCAAGCCAATGGCTTTGGGGAAAATTTCCCCCTCTGCATTCCCATGCATGTTCCACTCTCTCACCCTTCTCTGTAACCACGGCTCCCTCCTCTCCACAGTACCCACTGTCATGTTATTCTCTAAACGATGCCTCCACACTTCCTACCTACTTTGATGTGGCTTCTTCTCTCTCTAGGTGTGGAGTTTGTTTTGTGAGTCTTCAGGTCAATGACTGGGTATTTAGGGAGATTTTAAAATTATGTACTGTACATGGGACAAGGGGAGCCTACAGTCCTCCTACTCTGCAGCCATCTTCCTTCTCTTTTCTTCACAGTCTTTCTTTTTTTAATTTTTATTTAAATTTAACTTAACTAACTTATAGTATATTATAACTTCAGAGGTAGAATTCAGTGATTCATCAATTGCATATAACTCCCAGTGCTCATTCCATCAAGTGCCCTCCTTAATGCCCATCACGTAGTTACCACATCCACTTCCCTTCCAGCAATTCTGTTTGTTTTCTATAGTTAAGAGTCTCTTATGATTTGTCTCGCTCTGTTTTTATCTTATTTTCCTTCTTTCCTTCTATGTCCATTTGTTGTATTTCTTAAATTCCACAGATGAGTGAAATCATACCGTGTTTGTCTTTCTCTGACTGACTTATTTCGTTTAGCATAATACCATCTGGTTCCATCCACATCGATGCAAAGGGCAGGATTTCGGGGGTGCCTGGGTGGCTCAGTTGTTAAGTGTCTGCCTTCGGCTCAGGTCATGATCCCAGGGCTCTGGGATCGAGCCCCACATCAGGCTCCCTGCTTGGCAGGAAACCTGCTTCTCCCACTACCATTCCCTCAGCTTGTGTTCCCTCTCTCGCTGTGTTTCTCTCTATCAAATAAAAAAAAAAATCTTTAAAAAGAAACATTTAAAAAAAAAAAAGGGCAGGATTACATTTTTTTTGATAGCTGAGTAATATTCCATTGTATATATCTACCACATCTTCTTGGCCATTTATCTGTGTATGGACGTCTGAGCTTTTTTTATTTTTTGACTATTGTGGACATTGGTGCTATGAACATAGTGCATGTGCCCCTTGGAATTACTATGTTTATATGCTTTGGTTAATACCTAGTGCGATTGCTGGGTCATAGGGTAGCTCGATTTTCAACTTTTTGAGGAACCTCCATACTCTTTTCCAGAGTGGCTGCACCAGCTTGCATTCTCACCCACAGTGTAAGAGGGTTCCCCTTTCGCTGCATCCTCACCAACATCTGCTGTTTCTTGACATGTTACTTTTAGCCATTCTGACTGGTGTAACAAGGTATCTCATTGGGGTTTTGATTTGTATTTTTTCATATGTCTGTTGGCCATTTGTATGTCTTCTTTGGACACATGTCTGTTTCTGTCTTCTGCTCATTTCTTGACTGAATTTTTTGGGGTTTTCCCTGTGTGTCGAGGTTGATCTGTTCTTTATAGATTTTGGATACAACCCTTTTATCTGATAAGGTATTTGCAAATATCTTCTCCCATTTTTTAGGTTGCTTTTAGATTTGTTGACTGTTTGCTTTGCTGTACAGAAGCTTTTTATCTTGATGAAGTCCCAATAATTCATTTTTGTTTGTTTCCCTTTCCTTTGAAGACATGTCTAGCAAAATTTTGTGGCAGCCAGTGTTAGCATGGTTGCTGCCTGTGTTCCCCTCGAGGATGTTGAGGGATTCTTGTCTCACATTTAGGTCTTTCATCCATTTTTTTTTGCCCTAATAATTTTATTTTAATTTTTTTAGCGTTATAAGATTAAATGTTCAGGCACCACACCTAGTGCTCCATGCAATAAGTGCCCTCCTCAATACACACCACCAGGCTCAATCAAACCCCCACCCCCATGCCTCAAAACCCTCAGTTTGTTGCTAAGAGTCCAATGTCTCTTATGGTTCATCTCCTACTCCGATTTCCCCCATTCACCCTTCTTTACCTTCTCACAATGCCCTCCATGTTTTTCTTTTTTTTTTTTTTTCTTTTTTTTTTTTTTATTTTAATTTTTATTAACATATAATGTATTATTTGCCCCAGGGTACATGTCTGTGAATCTTCGGGCTTACACATTTCACAGCACTTAATAGCACATACCCTCCCCATTGTCCCCAACCCAGCCACCCTATCCCTACCCCACTACCCCCCCCCGGCCAC
>CM053612.1:62085408-62152240 GCA_028646535.1 Procyon lotor | reverse complement strand
TAATCCTAGAGGCCTTATGCCCAACCATCTATGGCAGATGGACGTTACAATATACCAACCTTTTGGTAAATTAAAGTATGTTCATGTGTCTGTAGACACCTTTTTGGGATTTCTTGTTGCCACTGCTCATAGTGGTGAAGCTTTTACTGATGTTCAAAATCATCTTTTTGCAGCTTTTGCTCAAATTGGGATGCCTAAATCCATTAAAACTGACAATGGCACTGCCTATACTTCTAAAACTTTTGCTCAATTTTGTGCCACTTTTGGAATCTCCCATTCCACCGGCATTCCTTACAATTCTCAAGGGCAAGCCATAGTGGAAAGAAGTCACTCCACTCTCAAAACTTATTTACATAAATTAAAAGAGGGGGAGATACTAAGGGGACGAGTCAAATACTCTCCTCATGTACATTTATCCCTTGTTCTTTATGTTTTAAATTTTTTAAATGTGGATGTGATTGGCTGCACTGCAGCCGAGCGCTTTTGGTACCCAGATTTTTCCCCTCTTCCTTACAGTAAATGGAAAGACCCTCTTACTAGAACCTGGAAAGGACCTGACCCCGTCCTTCGTAGAGGGCGTGGATTTGTTTGTATCTTCACTGAGGATGAAGAAATGCCACTATGGCTCCCAGAGAGATGCTGCCGAATTGTCACCCCTGCATCGAAGGATGGCCAGGTTGACAATAGCTGATCAGCCCCCAGGATCGCCTCAGCATAACGTGACTATTCCCACCCCGACTCTTTCTATTGTTGGCGGGATGTTTCATTCAGACCTTTGGAAACTAGTTGCTGCAATGGGACCTGTGGTGCCTCAGAAAAGCACGACCGGACATTATAGGCCAGGGGGGAATAATAATACAGTACAGGCCTGCGTGCCAAGACCTTTCTTTATAGTCATTGGGTTTGGATATGTGAATGCTACTCAGCATAATTCGGATGGCTCAATGGGTCTTCACTGTCACAATTGCGTTTTGACAAATTGTCTCCCTGTAGAATTACCGTATCCTCAGACAGGACCTTTAACAATTTTCTTGAATGTGCAACCGCCATATATGCTGTTACCTGTAAAAGTTAAGGGACCCTGGTGATATTCTGGATGTTTATGGTTATTTTTGTAGTGTTAATAATTCTTCTGATTATATGGTATGTGTCTCAGATTCGGGTAAGACGACACAAGCACAAAATGAAAGCTTGTATGCATATTTTGGATCTTAAAACAAAGAAGGAGGAGATGTGGTCAGCTGCTGGCTAGCTGCTAAAAGGACCTGTTGAGCCCGGACTCGTGACCCCTGCCCAAAAGGGCAGAAAGCGGGCGCTGGAGAATGGGCTCGACAAAGGGCTTTGAGGCATGCTGGTCTATGATTGACCTTATCTCCTTGAAGGACAAGCTGCATTGATTATATCACTAAACTCTGAGGCATAGGCATGTAACTCAGTCTTTCTAATTTTAAGTTGTCTTTAGAGTAGATGATTACCCTGATTTCCTGGGGCCTGTGATAAAGGGAAGTTTGTATTGATAGGATAACAAATTCCTAGAGGTACAACGTGTGCTACGTGACTCTTGGACTTGTTTTTCGCTATATAAGAAGGTGTACTCTTGAATAAAGCTGAACACAATCTGGACATCATCCTTTGTGTTCCTCCCGCCCCCATACTTTGTCTCTTTGTCTCTTCTTTTTCCCTCATTCCCTTACCCACAGCCCTGGTTCGAGATTGTCGCGCAGGCCACAGCAAAGGACCACAAACATGAAGTTAAAGAGTATCCTACTAAAGAATGAATGGGGAGGAGTTGAAAGATGGCAGAGAGGTAGGACACCCTGTTGCAACCTGTCCCCAAAAGTAAGCCGGATATCTGCCAGACCATGCTGAACACCCATGAAATCAGCCGGAGGAGCAAGACTTTTCACTTCTGGATCTCTACGGGAGCAGAAGACAGCAGAAGAGAGGTAAAGCAAAGCGGGAACACTTGAAATGGTAACGGAGGATAAACAAAAGGAGGAGGGAGCCACCAGAAGCAGCACAAGGACAGTAATACCCCAAAGGAAAGCGGTAGGTGGTTGCAGAGGAGCAATAACTTCGAGCCTGGTTAAAAACACTTAAAAAGAGCATAAGGTTCTGAGGAGCAGCGAGTGGAAGGGGGTGGGTGCTGGACCCACACCCCCAGGAAGGACACCACTAGCCTTAAAGAGAGACCAGTGGGGGGCAGGGACCCGCTCCCTGCACCATTCTGTGGACAGGGTGCGCGCGCTCCTGAAAGCACCTTAGAGAGACTGCTGTGGTCCCAGAGCCCACAGCTTTTCTCCATGTACAGCACTCTCTAGATGGTGCACCACCAAAGGCAAGAACTGCGCTGTTTGAGGGTGCAGTAATATTGGCAAGAATCTGGCCACACACCACCACGGCCTAGAGCCCCTAGTGCAGGGGAGCGCGCTTAGTCGCCAAACTGCTGAGTACATGTGAGGGCCACATGTACCTCAATGTTCATAGCAGCAATGGCCACAATTGCCAAACTGTGGAAAGAACCAAGATGCCCTTCAACAGATGAATGGATAAAGAAGATATGGTACATATATACAATGGAATATTATGCCCCCATTAGAAAGTTGAATATCCAACTTTTGTATCAACATGGATGGGACTGGAAGAGATTATGCGGAGTGAAATAAGTCAAGCAGTGAAAACTAATTACCTTATGGTCTCACTTACATGCTGAGCGTAAAGAAAAACATGGAGGGCATTATGAGAAGGAAGGGTGGGGTGAATGGGGGTAAACCAGAGCGGGAGATGAACCATGAGAGACTGTGGACTATGAGCAATAAACTGATGGTTTTGGAGGGGAGGGGTGTGGGGGTTGGGCGAGCCTGGTGGTGGGTATTGAGGAGGGCACATATTGCATGGAGCACTGGGTGTGGTGCATAAACAATTAATCTTGTAATACTGAAAAAAATAAATAAAAATTTTTAAAAAACGAATGCATGGATCAATCAGGAAATTAAGGTAGAATTTTAAAAAATACATGTAGCAAATGAAAGTGAAAGCACAACAGTTCAGAAACTTTGGGATGTAGTTTACTTAGCAGTCCTAAGAAGGAAGCATATAACAATACAGGCCTTTCTCAAAAAACTAGAAAATCTCAAATACACAACCTAAACTTACACCTAAAGGAACTAGAAAAAGAACAACAAATAAAGCCTAAATCCAGCATGAGAAGATAAATAACACAGATTAGAGCAGAAATCGATGATATAGAAATAAAAATAAAATACAATAAATAGACTAGGAGCTTGTCTATTGAATAATTAATAAGACTGATAAGCCCCTAGCTAGATTTATCAAAAAGGAAAAAGAAAGGACTCCAATAAATAAAATCATAAATGAAAGAGTAGAGAACACAGCCAACACCACAGAAATACAACTAACATTAGAAGAATATTATGAGCAATTATGTGCCAACAAATTAGGCAACTGGAAGAAATAAATACATTCAAAAAACATATAGATTACCAAAACTGAAACAGGAAGAAATAGAAAATTTGAATAAATGGATAACCAGTGAAGAAATTGAATCAATAATCAAAAGTCTCCCAAGAAACAAGAATTCAGGGCCAGACGGCCACCTGGGAGAATTCTATCAAACATTTATAGAATAATTAATACATACACTTCTGAACCTATTTCAAAGAATAGAAATGGAAGGAAAAATTGCAAATTCATTCTACAAGGCCAACATTACCTTGATCCCAAAACCAAAGATGTCATCAGAAAGGAGAATTACAGACTAATTTCCTTGATGAACATGGATGTGAAAATTCTCACCAAGACACTAGCTATTAGAATCCAACAGTATATTAAAAGGATTATTCACCATGACCAAGTGGGATTTATTCCTGGCCTACAAGGTTGGTTCAACATCTACCAATCATTCAAGGTGATGATACACGAAAGTAATAAAAGAAAGGATAAGAATGGAAGAATCAAATGATCCTCTAGGTAGCTGCAGAAAAAGCATCCTTTCTTGATAAAAATTCTCCACTGCCTAGGGAAAGAGGGAACATGCCTCAATATCATAGAAGTCATATAGAGGGGAAAAAAGTGAATATCATCCTGAACGGGGAAAAAAAAAAGAGCTTTTCCCCTGAAGTCAGGAATAGAGCAGGGATGTCCACTCTCATCAGTGTTGTTCAGCATTGTATTGAAAGTCCTAGCCAACACAATCAGAAAACAAAAAGAAATAGAAAGCATGCAGATCAGCAAAGAAGTCACTCTCACTCCTTGACATGATACTCTATGTTGAAAACCCAAAAGACTCCACCAAAAACTGTGACAACTGATATAGGAATTCAGAAAAGTTGCAGGATATAAAATCAATGCACAGAGGCCAGATACACTTCTATACACTAAAAATGAAGCAGAAGAAAGAAAAATCAAGGAATCAATCCCATTTACAATTGCACCAAAAACCATAAGATATCTAGGACAAAACTTAAAGAAAGAGGTAAAGGATCTGTACTCTGAAAACTATACAACACTTATGAAAGAAATAGAGGAAGACACAAAGAAATGGAAAAACATTCTATAATCATGGATAGGAAGAATATTGTTAAAATATCTATACTACCCAAAGCAATCTACACATTCAATGCAATCCTTATCAAAATACCATCAATATTTTTCACAGAGCTGGAACAAATAATCCTAAAATTTTTATGGAACCAGAAAAGACCCCAAATAGCCAAAGGAATGTGGAAAAAGAAAACTGAAGCTGGTGGCATCACAATTCTGAATTTTAAACTGTATTACATGGCTGTGATCAAAAAAACAGTATGGTACTGGCACAAAAACAGAAACATAGGTCAATGAAACAGAATAGAAAATGCAGAAATGGGGGCACGTGGGTAGCTCAGTGGGTTAAAGACCCTGCCTTCAGCTCAGGTCATGAACTCAGGATCCTGGGATCAAGCCCCACATCAGGCTCTCTGCTCAGCGGGGAGTCTGTTTCCCCCTGTCTGCTTGCTTCTCTGCCTACTTGTGGTCTCTCTCTCTCTCTCTCTCTGTCAAGTAAATAAATAAGTAAGTAAGTAAGTAAGTAAGTAAGTAAGTAAGTAAGTAAATAAATAAATCTATCTATCTATCTATCTATCTATCTATCTATCTATCTATCTTTTTAAAAATGCAGAAATGGACCCTTAACTCCACAGTCAACTAATCTACAACAAAGCAGGAAAGAACATCTAATGGAAAAAGCAGTCTATTCAACAAATGGTGTTGGGAAAATTGGACACCCAAATGCAGAAGAATAAAATTGGATGACTTTCTTACACCATACACAAAATAAACTTAAAATGGATGAACGAATCCATCAAATCCTAGAGGAAAACACAGGCAGCAACATCATTGAACTCAGCCACAGCAACTTCTTGCCAGACACAGCTCCAAAGGCAAGGGAAACAAAAGCAAAAATGAACTTTTGGGATTCCATCAAGATAAAAAGCTTCTGCATAGCAAAGGAAACAGTCAACAAAACTAAAAGGAAACCTATGAAATGGGAAAAGATATTTGCAAATAACACAACAGATAAAGGGCTCGTATCCAAGATCTATAAAGAACTTATCAAACTCAATACCCAAAAACCAAATGATCCAGTCAAGAAATAGGCAGAAGATATGAAAATACATTTCTCAAAAGAAGACATACAAATGGCCAAAAGACACATGAAAAAGTGCTCCACATCACTTGTCATCAGGGAAATACAAATCAAAACCACAGTGAGATACAACATTATGCCACTTAGAATGGCAAAATCAACAAAACAGGGAACAACAAATGTTGGCATGGATGTGGAGAAAGGGGAATCCTCTTACACCGTTAGTGAGAATGCAAGCTAGGACAGCCCCTCTAGAAAACAGTATGGAGGTTCCTTAAGAAGTTAAAAATAGAGGGTAGGAGAAAAAACAGTAGAGCAGTATGGAACCCTATTTCAACTAGTTCCTACAAACAGAGTACCTCCAGTGGTTGGACTCAAGGTATGAAGCTGGGAACTATGATTCTGTGGACAGATATTGGAAGATAAATGGGAGGGGGAGGAAGCAATCATGATTTCGATTGAAAAGCAAAAGACTCCCATGCTGGGTACCAGGCATAAACTCACAGACAGGTAGCAGCGGGAAAAGGACTTTAGGGCAGCCCCCCAGACTGAAACCTGGAGCTTTGGGAGTGCATGTACAAACCGGGGGTGGCTTGCAGTTTTAGAAGCACAAAGGGAAGAGACATGCCTGGACCTGGAAATGAGGGATGGAAGTGCTTCTGTGGGGTGCACAACCCAGGATGCTGTGGTTTTTAGCAGCACAGATAAAAACGGAGTCAGTATAGCCTGGAGGGCTTTCTGGAGAACAGACTGCACTCGCTCTGTTCTGAGACAGAAGTTTAGATATGGTCACTTCTGCTCTGACTCTCAAATGCAGAAAGCCACCAGGGAAAGCTGCCAGAGAACAAAAGTCCCCCCAAAATGGTTTTCACTGAGCCCATGACCCCCTCAATGGGGGCAGGGCAACTCTGCCCAAACAGGGTTCCCTGAGTAACAGCAAAGCAGGTATCTTCCTCAGAAGACAAGCTGGAAGAACAAGAGGCCAACAACTCTAAGGTCCCAAACAGGTGCATCTTGCTTGGTTTGTGGTCAATAAATTGGACTCTGTAATTCTGTCACACACCCCTCAACAGAATGACAAAAAGGAGGAACCCCCAACAAAGGAATGATTCAGACACTGTGGCCTCTGCCATAGAACTAATGGATATGGATATAAACAAGATATATGGATATAAACAAGATATTGACTTCAGAGTAACAATTATCAAGGCAATATCTAGACTTGAGAAAAATATTAATAACAATATAAATCTCTAAGGGCAGAAATAAGATCAAATCAGGTGGAACTTTAAAATGCTACGAATGAAATGCAGTCTAAATTGGATACTCTGCCAAGGTAAATAAGGAAAAAGAACGGATTAGTGAGATAGGGGATAAGATGATAGAAAAATGGGAAATTGAGATGGCAAGGAAAAAATAAGTTAAAACCCAAGGAATCACACTGAGAGAGATTAGTGACTCAATGAAATATTCCAGTATCAGAATTATCAGGATCCTTGAGGGGGTGGAGAGAGAGAGAGTTCTAGAAGATACATTTGAGCAAATCATAGTTGAGAACTTCCCTAATTTGGGGAAGGAAACAAGCATTTGTTTCCAAAACTCAGAGAGGACCCATGCCAAGATGAATGAGAACAGACTAATGCCATACGTAATACTACAACTTATAAATCTTAGATCCAAGGAAACAATATAAAGGTGGCAAGGAGAAATATATTTCTTACGTACAGAGGGAGGAATATCAGAATGTCAGTCTTCTCCACAAAGACCAGGCAAACCAGAAAAGGCTGGCAAGACATATTCAGGGTAATAAATGAGAAGAACAGGAATCCAATGATACTTTATCTAGCAAGGCTATCACTAAGAATGGATGGAAAGACATTCTTAGACTGGCACAAAACATCAACAGTAACAAAGAATATGTGACCATGAATCTGCTCCAGCAAGAAATATTAAGGACGGTTCTATAAAAGGAAAAAGACCACAAGAGTGATATAGAACAGAAATTTATGGAGACAATCTATAGAAACAAGGACACCACAGGCAACATGATGTCAATAAAAGCTTATCTTTCTGTAATCACTCTCAACGTGAATGGCCTAAATGCTCCCATACAACAGCACAGGGTAGCAGACTGGGTAAAATGACAGGACATGTCCATATGCTGACTACAAGAGACACATTTTGAAACAAAAGAAACATCCAGACTGAAAGTGAAGGGATGGAGAACAATCTTTCATCAATGGGACACAAAAGCTGGGGTAGCAAACAGATAAATTATATTTTAAGCGAAAGACTGCAGTCAGAGATACAGAAGGTCGCTATATCATTTTCATTTTTTTTTTGCATTCATTTTTTAATTAAATTTTTATTTCTTCAGTGTTCTAAGATTCATTGTTCATGAACCACACCCAGTGTTCCATGCAATATGTGCCCTCCACAATACCCACTACCAGGCTCACCCAACCCCCCACCCCTCCCTTCCAAAACCCTCAGTTTCTTTCTCAGAGTCCACAGTCTCTCATGTTTCAACTCCCCCTCCGTTTTCTCACAACTCAATCTTCCTTTCCTTCTCCCAATATACTCCCTCTTTTACCTTATGCTGAACACATAAGTGAAACCATATAATAACTGACTCTCTCTGCTTGACTTATTTCTCTGAACATAATCTCTTCCAGTCCTGTCCATACTGATACAAAAGTTGGGTATTCATCCTTTCTGATGGAGGCATAATATTCCATTGTATATATAAACCATATCATCTTTATCCATTTCTCTGTTGAAGGGCATTGTGGCTCTTTCCACAGTTTGGTGATTGTGGCCATTGCTGCTATGAACATTGGGGTACATGTGGCCCTTCTTTGCACTACATCACTATTTTTGGGGTAAATACACAGTAGTGCAATTGCAAGGTCGTAGGGCAGCACTATTTTTAATTTCTTCAGGAATGTCCACACTGTTTTCCAAAGTGGCCGCACCAACTTGCATTCCCTCCAACAGTGTAAGAGGGTTCCACTTTCTCCACATACTCTCCAACACTTGTAGTTTCCTGTCTTGTTAATTTTGGCCATTCTAAGGTGTAAGGTGGTATCCCAATGTGGTTTTGATTTGAATCTCCCTGATTGCTAATGATGATGAACATTTTTTCATGTGTCTATTAGCCATTTGTATGTCTTCTTTGGAGAAGTGTGTGTTCATGTCTTCTGCCTATTTATTGATGTGATTACCCATTTTGTGAGTGTTCGGTTTGAGTTCTTTATAGATTTTAGATATCAGCCCTTTGTCTATAGTGCCATTTGCAAATATCATCCCCCATTCTATGGGTTGTCTGTTGGTTTTGTTGACTCTTTCCTTTGCTGTGCAGAAGCCTTTTAACTTAATGAAGTCCCAAAGTTCATTTTCACTTTTATCTCCTTTGCCTTTGAAGACATGGCTCGAAAGACGTTCTGTGGCTGATGTCAAGAGGTCATTGCCCATGTTCTCCTCTAGGATTTTAATGTATCCCTGCCTCACACTGAGGTCTTTTATCCATTTTGAGTTTATCTCTGTATATGGTGTAAGAGAATGGTCGAGTTTCTTTCTTCTATACATAGCTGTCCAATTTTCCCAGCACCATTTATTGAGGAGACTCTCTTTTTTTCCACTGGATATTTCTTCCTGCTTTGTCAAAGATTCTTTGAACATAGAGTTGCAAGTGCACATCTGGGCTCTCTATTCTCTTCTACTGGTCTATGTGTCTGTTTTTGTGCTAGTACCAAACTATCTTAGTGATCACAGCTTTGTAGTAAAGCGTGAAATCGGGCAACATGATGCCCCTAGCTTTCTTTTCCTTTTTCAACATTTCCTTAGCAATTCGGGTTTTTTTCTGGTTCCATATACATTTTGAGATTGTTGGTTCCAGCTCCTTCAAAAATGCTGGTGGAATTCTTATCGGGATGGCATTGAAAGTATAGATTCCTCTGGGCAGTATAGACATTTTAACAATGTTTATTCTTCTGATCCATGAGCATGGAATGCTTTTCCACCTTTTTGTGTCTCCTTCAATTTCTTTCATGAATGTTCTGTAGTTCCCCGAGTACAGATCCTTTACTTCTTTGGTTAGGTTTATTCCAAGGTATCTTATGGTTCTTGATGTTATAGTAAATGGAATGGATTCTCTAATTTCCCTATTCATATTTTCATTGTTAGTGTATAAGAAAGCAACTGATTTCTGTGCATTGATTTTGTATTTTGCCACACTATTGAAATGCTGTATGAGTTATAGTAATTTGGGGGTGGAGACTTCTGAGTATTCCATATAAAGTATCACATCATCTGTGAAGAAAGAAAGTTTGACTTCTTTATCAAATTGAATAACATTTTTTGTTTTTGTAATCTGCTTGCTGTTGCTAGGACTTCTAATACTATGTTGAACAAGGGTGGTAAGAGTGGGCAACCTTTTCTTGTTTCTGATCTCAAAGGGAAGGCTGTCAACTTTTCCCCATTGAGAATGACATTCACTGTGGGCTTTTCATAGATGATTTTATGAAGTTGAGGAATGTTCCCTCTATCCCTACACTTTGAAGGGTTTTAATCAGGAATGGACGCTGCATTTTGTCAAATGCTTTTTCTGCATCCATTGAGAGGACCATGTGGTTCTTCTCTCTTCTCTTATTGATTTGTTCTATCACATTGATTGATTTGCGAATGTTGAACCACCCTTTCACCTCAGGGATAAATCCCAACTGGTCATGGTTGATAATCTTTTAAATGTGTTGTTGGATATTATTAGCTATGCTCTTGTTGAGAATCTTAACATCCATATTCCTCAGGGGTATTGGTCTGAATTTCTCTTTTTTGAATGAGTCATTGCCTAGTTGCGGGATCAGGGTAATGCTGGCTTCATAGAAAGAGTCTGGACATTTTCCTTCCATTTCTATGTTTTGAAAAAGCATTAGGATAATAGGAATTATTTCTCCTTTGAATGTTTGGTAAAATTACTCAGGGAATCTGTCAGGTCCTGGACTCTTGCTTTTTGGGAGGTTTTTGATCACTGCTTCAATCTCAGTACTAGATTGGTCTCTTCTGGTTGTCAATTTCTTCCTGTTTCAGTCTTGGAAGATTATGGGTTTCAAGGAACGCATCCATTTCTTCTAGGTTGTTTAACTTATTTGCATATAGCTATTGATAATAATTTTTTATGATTGCTTCTATTTCCTTTGGATTAGTCATGATCTCTCCCCTTTATTCATCATTTTGTTAATTAGGGTCCTCTCTCTTTTCTGTTGGATGAGTTTGGCCAGTGGCTTATAAGTCTTATTGATTCTTTCAAAAACCAACTTCTGAAATCATTGATGCATTCTACTGTTTCTCTAGTTTCTAACTCATTGATCTCTGCTCCAATCTTGATTATTTCCCTTCTTGTGCATGGGGTTGGCTTAATTTGTTTTTGATTTTCCAATTCTTTGAGGTGTAAAGAGAGCTGGTGTATTCTAGATTTTTCAATCTTTTTTAGTGAGGTTTGAATGGCTATGTATTTTCCCCTTAGGACTGCCTTTGCTATATCCCATAGTTTTTGGACCAGTAAGTCTTCATTCTCATTGGTTTCCATGAATTTTTTAAGTTGTTCTTTGATTCCTTGGTTGATCCAAACATTCTTAAGCAGGTTACTCTTTATCCTCCAAGTGTTTAAATTCCTTCCAAAGTTTTTCTTGTAGTTGGGTTCCAGGTTCAAAGCATTGTGGTCTGAGATTATGCAGGGAATCATCTCAATCTTTTGGTATCGGTTGAGTCCGGATTTGAGACACAGTATGTGGTCTATTCTAGAGCAAGTTCCATGTGCACTCGAGAAGAATGAGTATTCTGTTGTTTTAGGGTGGAATGTTCTGTATACATCTGAGTTCCATTTGGTCCAATGTGTCATTCAAAGCTCTTGTTTCTTTATTGATTTTCTTTTTGGATGATATGTCTGTTACTGAGAGTGGCATGTTAAGATCTCCTACAATTCATGTATTCATATCAATATGACTTTTTGTTTGATTAATAGTTGGCATATGTAGTTGGCTGTTCCTATACTGGGGGCATAAATGTTTACAATTGTTAGATCTTCTTAGAGGATTGACCCTTTAAGAATGATGTAGTATCTGAAGTATGGCAAAAAGCACAGGACAACCTGGTATTTTATTAGATAATGCTGAGTGGAATGCATACCATAACTTAGCCATTGGCAAGAAATGACTACAGTTAAAAAAAAACTTGCATTTTGTTCTAAGGTAAAGTGGTCTTTTAATGATATTACCAGGGGCACTGATGAGGCCTGTAAATTAGAAACTAATAAAAGATTTTGTCCACAACTCAAAAAAAAAAAAAAAAAAAAAAAGAACGATGTAGTATCATTCTGTATCTGTGACTACAGACTTTAACTTAAAATCTTATTTATCTGATATGAGAATTGCTACCCCAGTTTTCTTTTAAGGCCTGTGGCCTGAGGGTTGGTTCTCCATCCCTTCACTTTCATTCTGCATGTATCTTTAGTTTCCAAATTTGTCTCTTGTTGACAGCATATGGATAAGTCCTGTTGTTTTATCCAGTCTTCACCCCTGTGCCCTTTTATGGGAGCATTTAGTCTGTTCACATTGAGAGTGATTATTGAAAGATAAGTTTTGTTTTGTTTTGTTTTTTTAAGATTTTATTTATTTGACAGAGAGAAACAGTGAGAGAGGGAACACAAGCAGAGGGAATGGTAGCAGGAGAAGCAGGCTTCCCACCAAGCAGGGAGCCTGATGCGGGGCTTGATCTCAGGACCCTGGGATCATGACCTGGGTGGAAGGCAGACGCTTAACGACTGAGCCACCCAGGTGCCCCGAAAGATAAGTTTTTATTGATATCATGCTGCCTGTGAAGTCCTTGTTTCTTAGATTGTACAGTTCTGTTCTATGTACTCATGGGTTCTTTCTTCTTTTATAGAACCCCCTTTAATATTTCTTACAGGCACTGGCCCAGTAGAGTCCTTTAGTCTTAGAAGGACTTTTGTTCTCAATTCCCAGACATCTTGGCCTGACTTATAGGTCACAAACTCAGGACAGCAATAGAGGTATTCATCCTTTCTGATGGCTGAATAATATTCCATTGTATATATGAACTATATTTTCTTTTTTTTCCTCCAAAATGTTTATTTTTTTAGTGTTACAAGATTAATTGTTCATGCATCACACCCAGTGCTCCATGATGAGGCAATACATGCCCTCATCAATACCCACCACCAGGCTTGGTGGACTCTGAGCAACAAACTGAGGGGTTTTGGGGGGGATGGGGGGTTGAATTACATTTTCTTTATCCATTTATCTGTTGAAGGACATCTTGCTCCTTCATAGTTTGCCTATTATGGATATTGCTTCTATGAACATTGGGGTGCATATGTCCCTTCCTTTCACTATATCTGTATCGTCAGAGTACATACCTAGTAGTGCAATTTCTGGGTCATAGGGTAGCTCTATTTTTAATTTTTTGAGGAACCTCCATATGGTTTTTGAGAGTGGCTGGAATAGCTTGCATTCCCACCAACAGTGTAAGAAGGTTCACCTTTCTCCACATCCTCTCCAGCATTTGTGCTTTCTTCTCTTGTTAATTTTTACCATTTTAACTGGCATGAGGTGGTATCTCAATGAGGTCTTGATTTGTATTTCCCTGATAGCTAGTGGTGTTGAATTTTTTTCATGTGTCTGTTCTCCATTTGAATGTCTTCTTTGGAGAAATGTCTGTTCATGTGTTCTGCCCATTTTTTGGCTTGATTATTCTTTGGTGTTGAGTTTCAGAAGTTCTTTATATATCTTGCATACTACCCTTTGTCTGTAGTGTCATTTGGAAATATCTTCTCCCATTCCATGGGTTGCCTCCTTATTTTAATGACTGTTTCCTTTGCTGTGCAGAAGCTTTTTATCTTCGTGAAGTCTCAAAAGTTCAGTTTTGAGTACTGTTTTCCTTGCATTTGGAGACGTGTCTTGAAAGAAGTTGCTGTGGCTGATGTTGAGGAGGTTACTGCCTATGTTCTCCTCTACGATTTTGATGGATTCCTGTCTCACATTGAGGTCTTTCATCCATGTACAGTTTATCTTTCTGTATGGTGTAAGAGAATGGTTGAGTTTCATTCTTCTGTATATAGCTGTCCAATTTTTTCAGCACTATTTATTGAAGAGACTGTCTTTCTTCCATTGGAAATTTTTTCCTGCTCTGTCAAAGATTAGTTGACCATAGAGTTGAAGGTCCATATCTGGGCTCTCTTTTCTCATCCATTGATCTATTTGTCTGTTTTTGTGGCACTACCATACTGTCTTTGTGATCACAGCTTTGTAATATTGGTTGAAATCAGGCAACGTGATGCCCCTAGCTTTGTTTTTCTTTTTCAGTATTTCCATGGCAAATCCGAGTCTTTCTGGTTCCATACAAATTTTAGGATTGTTTGTGCCAGCACTTTAAAAAAGTCATTGGTATTTTGATTGGGATGGCATTGAAAGTATGGATTGCTCTGGGCAGCATAATCATTTTAGTGATGCTTACTCTTCCGATCCATGAGAATGGAATGTTTTTCTAATTTTTTCCATCTCCTTCACTTTCCTTCATGAGTGTTTTGTTGTTCCTAGAGTATAGATCCTTTTCCTCTTTGGTTAGGTTTATTCCAAGGTCTTATGGTTTTTGGTGCTATTGTAATTGGAATCGATTCTCTAATCTCTTTCTGTGGTTTCATTGTTTGTGTATGAGAAAGCAAGTGATTTCTGTGCATTGATTTTGTGTCCTGCCACATTACTGAATTGCTGTATGAGTTCTAGTAATTTGGGGGTGGAGACTTCTGGGTTTTCCCCATGAAGTATCATGTCATCTCCAAAGAGAGAGAGGTTGACTTCTTCTTTGCCAATTTAAATACCTTTTATTTCTTTTTGTTGTCTGATTGCTGTTGCTAGGACCGCTAGTACTATGTTGAACAAGAGTGGTGAGAGTGGGAATCCTTGTCGTGTTCTTGATCTCAATGGGAAAGCTCTCAGCTTTTCCCCCATTGAGAATGATATTCACTGTATTTTTCATAGATTGATTTTATGAAGTTGAGGAATGTTCCCTCTATCCCTATACGCTGAAGAGTTTTCATCAGAAAAGGATGCTGTATTTTGTCAAATGCTTTCTCTGCATCAATTGAGAGGACCATGTGGTTCTTGTCTCTTCTCTTATTTATGTGTTCTATCATATTGGTTGATTTGTGAATGTTGAAGCACCCTTGCACCCCAGGGATAAATCCCACCTGGTTACAATGCATAATCTTTTCAATGTACTCTTGGATCCTATTAGCTAGAATCTTGTGGAGAATTTTGGCATCCATATTCATCAGGGATATTGTTCTGAAATTCTCCTTTATTATGGGGTCTTGCCTGGTTTGGGGATCAAGATAATGCTGGCCTCATAGAAACATTCTGGAAGTTTTCCTTCTGCTTT
The DNA here is from genome assembly GCA_028646535.1 of Procyon lotor. Taxonomy (NCBI): domain Eukaryota; kingdom Metazoa; phylum Chordata; class Mammalia; order Carnivora; family Procyonidae; genus Procyon; species Procyon lotor. The sequence continues at coordinate 62,137,140 of CM053612.1, read as the reverse complement.
TTTTTTTTTTTTTTTTTTTGAAACAGCTTCGGAAGAATAGGTATTTCTTCCTTCTATATTTCATAGAATTCATCAGGTCCTAGGCTCTTGTTTTTGGGAGGTTTTTGATCACTGTTTCAATCTTGTTACTAGGTATTGTTCTTTTCAGGTTGTCAAGTTCTTCCTGTTTCAGTCTTAGAAGTTTATAGATTTCTAGGAATGCATCTATCTCTTCCAGGTTGCTTAACATATTGGCATATAGTTGTTGATAATAATTTCTGATGATTGTTTCCATTTCCTTGGTGGTAGTCATAATCCCTTTTGTTCATAATTTTATTAACTTGGGTCTTTTCTCTTTTCTCTTTGATAAGTCTAGCTAGTGGTTTATCGATCTTATTAATTCTTTCCAGAAATCAGCTTCTAGTTTCATCAATTTTTTCTACTATATTTCTGGTTTCTTATTCATTGATTTCTTCTCTAATCTCAATTATTTCCATTCTCATGTATGGGTTAGGTTTAATTTGTTCTTGATTCTTAGATATTTAAGGTTTAAAGATAGTTTGTATATTCTATGTATAAATAGAAACAGATTTTTCAATTTTTTTGAGTGAGGCCTGGATGGCTATGTATTTCCCCCTTAGAACCACCTTTGCTCTATCTCATAAGTTTTGAATCAATGTGTCTTCGTTCTCATTGGTTTCCGTGAATTGTTTAAGTTCTTCTTTGATTTCCTGATTGATCCAAACATTCTTGAGCATAATGGTCTTTAGCTTACAAGTAGTTGAATTTCTTCCAAACTTATTCTTGTGATTGAGTTCCAGTTTCAAAACATTGTGGTCTGAGAACATGCAGGGAATAATCTCAATCTTTTGGTATCAGTGGAGCCCTGATTTGTGACCCAATATGTGGTCTATTCTGGAGAAAGTTCCATGAGTGCTTAAGAGGAGTGAGTATTTTGTTCTTTTAGGGTGGAATGTTGTGTATATATCTATGAGGTCCATCTGGTCCAATGTGACATTTAAAGGTCTTGTTTCTTTGTTGATTTTCTGCTTAGTTGATCTGTCTCTTGCTGAAAGTGGAGTGTTAAGATCTCCTACAATTAAAATATTATCAATATTTCTTTATTTTGGTTAACAGTTGACTGCTCCCATGTTGGGGGCATAGATATTTACAATTATTCCATCTTCTTGTTGGATAGACGTTTTAAGTATGATATAGTGTACTTCTGTATCTCTTACTACTGTCTTTAGCTTAAAATCTAGTTTGTCTGATATTAGAATTGCTATCCCATCTTTCCTTTGTGGTCTGTTGGCATGAAAGATAGTTCTCCATTCCTTCACTTTCAATCTGGATGTATCTTTAGTTTTAAAATGACTCTCCTGTAGATAGCATATGGATGTGACCTGTCTTTTTGTCCAATCTGCCACCCTGTGCCATTTTATGGGAGCATTTAGGCCATTCACGTTGAAAGTGATTATTGACAGACAGGATTTTTCATCATCATGGTGCCTGTGAAGTCTTTGTTTATATGGATTGTCTCTGTACATATTTGTTCTGTATCTCTCTTGGGGTCTTTCTGCTTTTATAGAACCCCCCTTAATATTTCTTTCAAGGCCAGCTTAGTGGTCACATATTCTTTCAGTCTCTCCCAGTCCTGGACGCTTATTATATCTCCATCTATTCTGAATGATAGCCTTGCTGAATAATGAATTCTTGGCTGCATATTGTTCTCATTTATTATCCTGAATATGTGTTATCAGCCCCTTTTGGCTTGCCAGGTCTCTGTGGACAGGTCTGATGTTATTCTGATGTTCCTCCCTCTGTATGTAAGGAATCTCTTCCCTCTAGCTACCCTTAAAATGGTTTGCTTAGTTCTAAGATTTGCGAGTTTTTCCATCAGATGTGGGGGACTGATTTGCCCTCATTGATCTTGGGGGGTGTCCTCTCTGTCTCCAGGACACAATCATTTGTTTCATTCCCCAAATTAAGGAAGTTCTTGGCTCCAATTTGGTCAAGCATATCTTCTAGTCCTTTCTCTCCACCCCCTCAGTAATCCCAATAATTCTGACAGTGAAATGTTTCATGGTGTCATTGATTTCTCTAATTCTGTTTTCATGGATTTTATGTTGTTTGTTTCAGGCCTCATCCTGATCCTTCTTTTCTATCAGTTTGTCTTCAAGATCACTAATTCATTCTTCTGCCTCATTCACCCTAACTGTTAGAGTTTCTAAATTAGATTGTATCTCATTGATAGCATTTTTAAATTCTGCCAGATGAGCTCTCACTTCTGCCCTTATAGAATCTCTTTTGCCCTTAATAGCTTTCTCTAGCCTCACTATTGTCTTTATAACTGGTACCCTGAAGTTTATTTCTGACATCTTGCTTAGATCCTTATCTTTCCATTAGATCTGCTGGAGAGGCCATTGTCTCTGGGTCTTTTCTCTGTTGGGAATTCCTCCTACTTGTCATTCTGTTGAGTTGTGGTTGAGGGGATGTACAGGTTAAAATATCAACAACTATCCAAGCAAAATGCATCCTGGGAGATTTCAGAGCAATCGGATGTCATCGCCAAAAAGAAAAAAAAAAATCCAGCCAAAATGAGCCCCAAGAATAAGATTTATAAAGTACAAAAACAAAAGCAAAGAAACAAACAAAAGACCAACAAAAGAAAAAAAAATAAAAAGGGGAGGCATGACGGGAAGGTAGTTATAATCCCTGATGTGGGCAAGGAAAGGTATTACAGTTCTTCCTGAGTGTATCTTGTTATCTTTGTTAGAGAACTCAACTTTCCAGAGATACAGGGAAACTAAAACTGGTAAATATATAAAGGTAGTATTGAATAGGGAAAAAAGCACTACATTGAAGCTTATATCTATATCTATATCTATAATATCTATATTTTTTAAAAAAGAAAAAGGGAAAATATTATATGTATGAAAAAGTTCAAGTTAAAAAGTTATTATGGAATATGTTTTATTAAACATCTAGTTGAAATGGTAAGTAGGTAAAAAAAATAAGAATCATGAGAAAGAATTTAAAAAGAGATAAAAGTTGTATCTAAGAAATATACAGTCTATGAGGCAAGACCAGGAGCTTAATATACTCTTTTCCCCTGGTATCGGGTTTTTACAGTTTAATGGGGACCCTGTGGTTGTTGTCCTCTTGTTCTTTCAGCTTGTCTTCTGAGAGAGGGGCCTGCGGTGTTGTTTTTCAGTCTATCCTGCTTGGGCGGAGTTGTCCTGCCCCCATCAAGGGGCTGAGCTCTGTGGAAACCAGTTTTATGGGCTTTTGTTCTCTGGAGGCTTTTGTTCTTGGGTTGTTTTCATGCCTTTTCAGAGAAGGTCAGAGCAAAGTAAACTGTCTGCACCCAGACCTCTGCCTCAACAAGAAGCCAGAGACTGCTCTTCTCTGAATCCTCCAGAACACACTGTCTCTCCCTCTGCAAGCCCCGTTGAATATTGCAGCCTCACGGCAGTGCACACCCCCAGCCACCCTCTCAGTTTTCAGCTGAGGCCCCCACTTGTCTCTGTATCCCCTTGCCACCAAAAACGTGAGCGATACTTGTCCAGGCAAGCCTGGTCCTGGTGGCTGCCGTTCCCAGGACTGCTGACTTGAGTCCTTGCTGGGTCCTCTCAGGGCCCTGGTGGCAGCAGAGGCAACAGAGGCAGCTGTGGTGGTGGTGGCAGGGGCAGTGGCAGTGGCCAGCCCCAGGGACTGCTGACTCAAGTCCAGCTGGGTCCTCTTGGGTACGAGTGGGCAGCAGCTGTGGCTGGTCCCGGGACAGTGGGCTTAGGTCTGCACCTGTGGCGGCCCAGACCCAACAATTGTCTGTTTGAGTGCTGTTATTAGTCCCTTTCCCTCTTATAGCCACTGGTCTCCAAGCTACAGCTGGTCCCCAAATGCAGGGCACTTTTGCATTGGGGTATTACTTTCCAGTGGCTCACTTCTGGGGCCTCTCTCCCCCTTCTATTTATTCTCCGATATCTGTCTGCACAATTCCAACTCTGCCCTTTGAACTCTCAACTGATGAGCCTCTGCCCAGGTAGAGATCCAGAAGTGTGTAATCTTACATCTCAGGCTGATTTCATGGGTGTTCAGAGAGCTGGTAGATACCCAGTTCAATTCAGGGGACTGATTGAAATAGGGTCCCCTACTCCTCCACCATCTTGCCCCCTTCAAGCACCTGTATTTAATTCTAATTTTCAACAGTATTTACTGAGCATGGACTATGTGCCAGGAACTGTGCTAGCTAGATATTGGAGATATATCAGTAGATTAACTGGTAAAATCCCCTGTCCCTCATGGAATTTACATTCTATAGGAAAGAAGAGCAATAAAGAAAACATATAAGCAAAGCATATAATATGTCAGATAGCAATAAGTATAATAGAGAAAAATAAAGCAGGAAAGAGGGAGAGACAGTGCAATTACAATTTTAAATAGAAAGTTCAAGCAAGATTTCAAGGAGAAGGTGATATCTGAGTAAAGACTTGAAGGAGGTAAAGGTGGGAGCCATGAAGATATCTGGAGCAGGAATACTCTAGGCAGAGAGAAAAGCCAATCCAAAGTCTGTGGCGAGGGGTATGCCAGACATTTTTTTAGGAACAGCAAGAGACCAGAGCGTCTAGAGTAGGGACAGAATATGGGAAAGGTGAAGGAGATAAAGTTATGGAGGTAAGAATGTGTTGATCACACAGGACTTTGTAAATAATAGTAAGAACTTGGCTTTTACTCGAGGAGAAATTGTCAGCCATCAGATGGTTTTGAGCAGAATGATATGACCTAACTTAGATCTTGATAGCATCCCTCAGCTTCACGTAAAGAACAGACAGATCCTATGCCATTATAAGACAGCTACCATTTTATAGCAGTGCTCCTCAAACTTTAATATATAAGTCAAATGATTATATTATGTTTACTTAGTTTATGAAAAACTTAAGGGTTTGGTATAGTTAAGCCCACTGGACAAATCAGAAAAACCAAAAGTCAGAGGAGTTAAGGGACAACTTTAAGGCCACAGAGTTCCTAAGTGACTAAGTCAGGATGTGAAAGTGAGCATTCCGCGTCCCCACAGTCATTGCTGTTTCTACTGTACTGTTTCATGGAGGGGGAAGTGGAGATAACTGTTAACCTTCCTGGAAAGAATGAAAAAATGAGTTTAGGTGAAGAAACTTAAGGCCCATAGTTGCTGGCTTTGATCTTTCTAGATCTGCGTTGTCCAATGAGGGTGCCATTTTGTCATGTGTCTATTTAAATTAAAACTAAATAAAATTTAAAATTCCATATCTCAATCATACTAGCTATGTCTCAACCACTCAATAGTCATAGAAGGCTGGCTAGTTGGTACTTTGATGGAGAATGCAGATGTATTTTATCACCGTAGGAAGTTCTATTGGGTAACAATATTTTAAAGAAATAAGAAAAGTGTTAAAACTCTACTATTGATTCTGGAGCAGGCCCTGACCTCACTCAATAGCACTTAGGGGACAGAAAGTAGGATCTGACCCCTCATCTGGAAAGAAGGGGATAAACATATTCAAAGTAGAGTTTTCCCTGGGTCAGGCAGAATGCTGTGTGTGTGTGTGTGTGTGTGTGTGAGAGAGAGAGAGAGAGAGAGAGAGAGAGAGAGAGAGAGAGAAATATTTTTTAAAACATTCTTTCCTCCATTTCCCACGAGAGAGAGAGAGAAATATTTTTTTAAAACATTCTTTCCTCCATTTCCCACTGGTATTCCCAAACTGTTCAGTAAAATGCCCTTTGAAAATGTCAGCTTGTCTCATGAGCTCAAGAGAGGATGAGAAAAAGGGCTCTCATTTTTACTCAGGTTAAAAAGATGGAAGGGAATATGGAGCCACAGCAGAGTGGCATGTTGAAGGACCTGAGATTTATCTACTCCACCTTTATCTCCTATATATTCCTCACCCTGAGCACTTTTCTTCTCAGACCCAAAACCAGTGTGCTTCAAATGAAGGAAGAGGACCAACAGCAGCAGTTTCAACAGGAATGCCTGTTAAACATAGAGATAAATTGGTTTACCCCAGACTGAGATTTTACAACTTTGGGGAGGCAGAGAGGGCTGGAATTTGCATGTTTAAAAGCCACTCCAGGGATTCTTGTGCACATTCAGGTTTGTGAACCACTGAGTTGGAGGGAGATGTGGTTGTGCTTTAACGAATGAAGTCAGGCCTTTACGTGGTGTGGCAATAGCTAAATCAGAAGTCAAAAGCATAGGGGTAGAGATTCAGGGAAGGGAAGATGGGGGGAGGGAAGCAAGGAGAGATAGAGAAGGAATATGAAGATGAAAGATGAAAGTTAGACAGAGAAAGAGAAACTGATATAGGGACTGAGAGGCTCGAAGGGAGCTGTTTCACCCACTGAGCAGAATATAGGAGGCCAATCCAGCTGCTCTTTCCAATATCTTGGGACTGTCACAGGTACAACACAGCAGAGTTGTTGGTTCTTCATGAAAATTCCCCACCTGGGTGCCCCCCCACATATACTATCATAGCTGGGCCTACCTCACAAATGTCCTTGAGGTGCTTGATGTAATGACGTTCAGTGCTCATGATCTCATTGATGACATTGGCTCGCATCTGGTCCCGGTTCTGTAGTGGCCGGCCCAGACAGAGGCAGTCTGAGTTGGGGTCCAGGTGCCCATTCTGCACATCACTGGGCCCTTCCTCCACCCCATCCTCTTGGTTCACCCAGAGCTGTGGAAGCAGGCAAAAGAATAATAATAGTTTCCGTCTTTGAAAAGTTTCTAGCCAAGTAAAAAATGGATAAACTAAATTCTTCAAGTATTCAGAGAACATTCAGAGAACATTCAACATACAGAAGTCCCCGTAATTGAATGCCATGCTTGGCTCTATGGTGACTTGCTGGCTTTATGCATGATTTTAATCCTCTCTAGGTCTCTGATGACCTAACTATAAAATAGATGCAGAATGATACAACTAAATCATCTCTGAGAGGCTTCTTATCTAAGATTTCAGAGGAGATAAGAATTATGGCAAACAGAACTCATTTTTTTTTCATTTGAGAGAGAGAGTGAGTGCACAGAGGGAGAGGAGAAGCACACTCCCTGCCAAGAAGGAAGCTGATGTGGGGCTTGATCCCAGGATCCTGAGATCATGACCTGAACTGAAAGCAGACACTTAACTGACTGGGCCACCCAGGTGCCCCAAACAGAACTCATTTGTGCTTGAGTATATCTAGATAGCACAGCTGGATTAAAAAAAAGAAAAATAGATGAAGCTATATATCTCAGGTATATGCCACTGCTGGATCAAACACAAAACCTATGAGCATGGAGACCAAAGTTGGATACTGGATTAAGCATCTTGAAAACAGGACCATCAGTGTTAATTTACACCAAAAGACATACAAATAATAATTAAAAATTTGACTGTAAAATGCCTTGGGTATGTAAAGATTTCTACATCTTCAATGTTGGAGTGGACATGACAGAATGTCCCCAAACCACATAACAGCAACAGCTGATTGAGCACTTACTATACAGCAATCACTATGGAAAGAGTTTTCAATGAACTATATCACTCAGTCCTGCTAGGCACATACCATTATTACCTCTTACACAGAAGAGGAGACTGGGGCTCAGGAAAGTTAAGGAATTTCTCCCAAATCACACAGTTAGGAAAGCAGAAAAGCTGGGATAGGAACGAGGTGGTCTGACTTCAAAGCCTGTGCTCTTAATGACAGTACTAGCATCTTTGCACCTCTAGTTCTAAGGAAAACAGGAAAAGAGTAGGGAAGGACTTAGACCAAGGTGAGCTGAGAATTACCAGAATCATCAGAAATGGATACAGTTGGTAAATGTGAAACTATACATACCAAAACATGAAGGTAAAGGGATGAATGAAAATCTCCTTTGGGGAGGCTGTGTGAGATGTTTCTGAATCTGGGATGACAGCTTAAATCAGGGAGATGGCATATCTCCCTAGTCCTAGGAAGGAGGAAGGCCAGGGGATCAGGGAAAAGGGAAGGGTGGAAACTTAGGAGGAGTGGTAAAATCTTCCAGGAGAATTAGACAAAGAGCTTGTCAGTAGTCTGAACAGCTTTAATCAATAATCCATCTTTCTGGAAAAGCATTCAACGCTCACGGATCGGAAAAATAAACACTGTTAAAATGTCTATACTGCCCAGAGCAATCTATACTTTCAATGCCATCCCAATCAAAATTACATGGGCATTTTTCAAAGTGCTGGACCAAACAATCCTACAATTTGTATGGAACCAGAAAAGACCTGGAATTGCTAAGGAAATATTGAAAAATAAAAACAAAACTGGGGGCATCACAATGTCTGATTTCAAGCTTTACTACAGAGCTGTATCACCAAGACAGCATGGTACTGGCACAAAAACAGACACATAGACCAGTAGAACAGAATACAGAGCCCAGATATGGACCAGCATCCTATGGTAAAAGAATCTTTGACAAAACAGGAAAAAATATCCAGTGGAAAAAACAGTCTCTTCAATAAATGGTACTGGGAAAATTGGACAGCTATGTATAGAAGAAAGAAACTCAACCATTCTTTTACACCATACACAAAGATAAACTCGAAATGGATAAAAGACCTCAACATGCGGCAGGAATCTATCAAAATCCTAGAGGAGAACATAGGCAGTAACCTCTTCAACATCAACCACAGCAACTTCTTTCAAGACATGTCTCCAAAGGCAAAGGAAACAAAAGTGAAAATGAACTTTTGAGACTTCATCAAGATAAAAAGCTTCTGCACAGCGAAGAAAACAGTCAACAAAACAAACAGGCAACCCACAGAATGGGAGAAGATATTCACAAATGACACTACAGACAAAGGGCTGATATCCAAGATCTGTAAGGAACTCCTTGAACTCAACACACACACACAAAACCAGATAATTACATAAAAAGATGGGCAGAAGACATGAACAGAAACTTTTCCAAAGAAGATATACAAATGGCTAACAGACACATGAAAAAATGTTCATCGTCACTAGCCATCAGGGAGATTCAAATCAAAACCGCATTGAGATACCACCTTACATCAGTTTGAATGGCCAGAATTAACAAGGCAGGAAACTACAAGTGTTGGAGAGGATGTGGAGAAAGGGGAATCCTCTTCCACTGTTGGTGGGAATGCAAGTTAGTGCAGCCACTTTGGTAAACAGTGTGGACATTCCTGTAGAAACTAAAAATAGAGCTACCCTATAACTCTGCAATTGCAATTTGGGGTAAATTGGGTATTTACCCCAGAGATACAGATGTAGTGAGAAGAAGGGCCATATGTACCCCAGTGTTCATAGCAGCAATGGCCACCATTGCCAAAATGTGGAAAGAGCTAAGATCCCCTTCAAAAGACTAATGGATAAAGAAGATATGGGCCACATATACAATGGAATATTATGCCTCCATTAGAAAGGACGAATATCCAACTTTTGCATCAACATGGACCGGACTGGAGGAGATTATGCTGAGTGAAATAACTTAAGCAGAGAAAGTCAATTATCATATGGTCTCATTTACTTGTGGAGCATAAGGAATAACATGGAGGACATTAGGAGAAGGAAAGGAAAAGTGAATTGGGGGAAATTGGAGGGGGAGACAAAGCATGAGAGACTGTGGGTTCTGAGAAACAAACTGAGGGTTTTGGAAGGGAGGGTGTGGGGGGATGGGTGACCCTGGTGGTGAATATTAAGGAGGACATATATTGCGTGGAGAACTGGGTGTGGTGCATAAACAATGAATCTTAGAATACTGAAAAAATAAAATATAATTGAAAAGAAAAATAATAAATTAGATGTGAAAAAATTTAAAAAATGAAAATTAAATAAATTAAAAAAAAAAACAAAAAAACAATCCATCTTTCCCTTCCATACCCATCCCCCCTGCACAAGCTTTCTCCATTTTCCTGCCTACAAAAGCTGAGATAAAGCAATTTAGATGTATCATTATTTCTGCTACCAGAAAGGCCGGTTGGTGAATGGCCTTAGGAGGACAGAGGCTTTGGGATGGAGCCAGGGGAACAGTAGTTATTTCTCAACTCTGTCTATTCTCTCCTCTTTTTTTGCCTCATAGAGGATATGGGGGTATGGTTACCACCCAGCAAACCCAGAAATATCACCAGCATATAGTCTATTTATTTGCCACAGGCCATAGCAAGTAAGGCACACTTCATTTTAATGTACTTTGCATATACAGCCAAATGTGCAAAAATGTATCTCCATTCAGAACCTTTCATCCTCTGCAAATATTCTAGGAAATCTCTCTCCACCTTTCAAAGGTCAATTTTGTGTCTTCAATATGCTAACAGCTGCCCTTTAATACAATCAATAGGCAATGATGAGGGATGATTATTCAAGGAACAGATCTGTTCAAAAAGGAGATTCTAAGGCATTGAAGCAAGCACATCATATACACATCATCTATGTGAAACAATAAAAGCCTCATCCTATAATAATCCATTAGGTTTCCCCAGCTTTTCACAAAGTATGCTAAGCTCTGCTATAAAAAGGGTACCACAGGCAGGTCTTCAAGAGATTTAAAATGAAACAAACATTTCTTTCCTTCTCAGGAGTTTAAGAGAAGTCAATTCAAAATATTGGCTTTTGGGTGGCTGGAATGAGATAACTCTCTGGAACAGTTCCACTGGGAAGGAACACAGAATATCTGTGGGAGTGGGGTTCAGACAAGCAATCATCAAGAGCCTGGCAAGTTGGAAGACTTTCCTGGAAGACCTCTCAGAGTACTTTACGACAATCCTCTTCAACCTTTACTGATCTCTAAACAAAGCTGGGTTAATGCAATGCAATTTCACAAAAATCTATTTTTGACCTATTCTTTGCTTCACCACTAACTATGAGAGACACAAGGATGAACAAGATTACTAACTCCTCCTCCTTCCCTCCTGCCTCAGTAGTTCCGGGGAGTGCTTTCCATGTCAGAGAATACCACTTTTCTTCATCTCTTTCAATTCCATTCCCACTGTCATGGTCCCCACTCCCTAGGTGATTTCTTTGGGTTATCTCCAAGCTCCAATCCCTCCCATATATCATTATCAGAATAACTTTCTTGGCTATCACTTTGATTGGCTAGTCTCAGCCTCCAAAATCCTCAATAGTTCCCCATTACCAAGTCCAAATCTCTCACCCTAGAATTCAAACATTACCATAATTTGGCTTCAATTTGCATTTCCATCCCTAGCTTCTACTATGTCCTTCAGAAATACTGGGCTTCTCCCAAACTGGTCTACTTTCTGTTCACCAATATTCACAACCATGGTCTTTAATCCTACACTTGATCATGTAAATAATAGAGTACAGAGCCTTTCAACCATTTCATCAACAATGAACCAACATATTAACTTCCTGATAAAAAAATCTAGGCCCATAGAGGAGAAATAATGTCAGAGAATTACCCACTTACCTAGATCCCCATTTTGATAATGCTTTTCTATTTTGTATGTATCTTCCTTTTTTTTCCTTTGTTTTTTTTTTTAATTACACAATAGATATAGGAATACATTTGCTTTGTAAAAAGTTAAAGAAAAAGGAGAAAACTCAAAATATTGAAATCAGGAATAAAAGAGTAAATATTACTGCCAGTCTAACAGAAAATTTTTTAAAAAGATTAAAGGGAACACTAGGAACAACTGTATGCCAAAAATTAGATAACCTGATGAAATAAATTCCTAGAATGATAGAAACTACAGAAAATGACTAAAGAGGAAATAGAAAATCTGAATAGATCTATGACAAGTAAAGAGTAATTAAAAACTTCCTGGGGCACATGAGTAGCTCAGTTGGTTAAGAGTCTGCCTTTAGCTCAGGTCAGGATCAATTCCTGCATCAGGTTTCCTGCTTAACAAGGAGCCTGCTTCTCCGTCTCCCTCTACCAACCCACTGCTTGTGTGCTCTCTCCCTCTCTCTTTCTCACTGTCAAATAAATAAATAAAATCTTGAAAAATAAATTTCTCACATGGGAAAAAGAAAAAAAGAAACAGGACGAGATAGCATTACTAGTGAAGTCTACCAAACATAAAGAATAATTAACATCAATCTTTCACAAACTTGCAAAAAATAAAAATGTAGAACTTCCCAACAAAATATTTGCAAACCAAATCCAGTAACATATATATTTAAAAAAATCCACCTTACCAGATGGAATTCATACCAGGAATGCAAGGTTGATTCAACACATGAAAATCAGTCAATGTAATACACCATATTAATGGAATAAAGGCTTTAAAAAATAGATAATCATCTCGATAGACACAGAAAAACACTTGGAGAAATCCAACAACTTTTCATGATAAAAAAGAAAACATTCAACAAATTTGGAATAAGAAGGAGCTTTCTCAAACAACTAACTGATAGAAATTTATGGAACACCCATAATTAACGTACTTAAGGTGAAAGACTGAATGCTTTCATCCTATAATCAAGAACAAACATCACTTCCATGAAACATGCATACTCATGAGGGCTAGAGCAATTGGAGAAAAGAAGCATTCAGATAAAAAAGAAAAATTAAAACTATTCGCATATGATATAATTATATACATATTTATATTTAGGTGAATATAATTACATATAAAATATATTTTTTATTTTAAATTAAATATATATATAATACAACTCCCCACATATATGTATGTGTGTGTGTCTGTATGTGTATATATATATATATAAAATCCTAAGGAATACACACAAAAATCCTGTTATAACTAATAAATAAATTCAGCAATGTTGCAGGATACAAGATCAACATACAAAGTCAACTGTTTTTCTGAAAATGAAATTTAGAAAACAATCTTATTTAAGTAGCATCAAAAAGAACAAAATCCTCAGGAATACATCTTACAAAAGAAGTGTAAGACTTGTACACTGGACACTGCAAAATATTGTTGAAAGAAAGTAAAGATCTAACTAAATAAAAAGATATCTCATGTTCATAGGTCAGAAAATTTAATATTGTTAAAATGGTACTATTATGCAAATTGATTTGGATTCAACACAATCCCTATCAAAACTCTCAGCTTGTTTCTTGGCAGAAATTGATAATCTGATTCTAAATTTCATACAGAAATTCAAAAGACTGGAATAACCAAAATGATTTTGAAAAAGAACAAAGTTGGAGGATTCATATTTCCTGATTCCAAAACTTACTATAAGCCTTTAGTAATCAAGTGAGTATAGTTATTGGCATAATAACAGATATAAAGATCAATGAAATAGATGAGAGTACAGAAATATACCCAACATTTATGCTAAAATGAATTTTTCAAAGGTGTTGAGACAATTCAAAGTGGTAGCATACAGTCTTTTCAACAAATAGTGAGGGGTAACTGGATATCCACATGCAAAAGAATAAACTTGGACCCATACCTCACACTATATATGAAAATTAACTTAAAATGGATTAAAGACCTAAATGTAGGGGCGCCTGGGTGGCTCAGTGGGTTAAGCCACTGCCTTCAGCTCAGGTCATGATCTTAGGGTCCTGGGATCAAGCCCCGCATTGGGATCTCTGCTCAGCAGGGAGTCTGCTTCCTCCTCTCTCTCCACCTGCCTCTCTGCCTACTTGTGATCTCCCTCTCTCCGTGAAATAAATAAAATAAAATCTGAAAAAAAAAAGATCTAAATGTAAAAGCTAAAATGATAAAGTATGTCAAAGAAAACACAGAAGCAAATTTTTGTGACCTTGGATTAGGCAATGGTTTCTTGCATTTGACACCTAGAACACAAGTGACCAGAGGAAAAAAAATTAGACTTTATTAAAATTAAAAACTTTTGCTTTGCTAATGATAGCATCAAGAAAGTGAAACAAGCACAGAATGGAAGAAAATATCTGCATATACTATATTTGATAAGGATCTAGTATCCAGAATATATAGAACTCAACAATAAAAAGGAAAATAATTCACTCAAAAATGGGCATAGTATCTGAACGTGTTTCCAAAGAAGATATATAAATGGCCAACAAACACATGTAAAGATGCTCAACACCAGTAGCTATCAGGGAAATATAAATTAAAATCACAATGAGATATCATTTTTAGGCTGGCTATAATAAAAAAAAAAGGTCAATAACATGTGTAGAGGAGGATATGAAGAAATTGGAACCCTCATACACTGCTGGTAGGAATGTAAATTGGTACAACTACTGTAGAAAACATTTTGGTAGTTTCTCAAAAAGTTAAGCATATAGTTACCATATAATGTAACTCAGTAGTTCTGTTCCTAGGTATATAGTCAAGGCAACTGAAAATATACATTCACACAAAAACTGGTATACAAATGTTCATAGCAGCATTACTCATAATAGCCAAAATGTGAAAACGATCCAAAAGTTCAACTGATATATTGATAAATCAAACTGGTATATATGTGAACACACACACACACACACACACACACACACACACACACACACAAATAGAATACTATTTAGCAATACAAAGGAATAAAATACAATATGGATGAACCTCAGAAACAGCATGCTAAGTAAATGAAGCCAGACACACAAATAAACACATATTATACACCACTTATATAAAATGCCCCAAATAGACAAATCCATAAAGACAGAAAACATATTAGTGGTTTCTAGGAGCTAGGGGGAGGGGGAAATGGGTAGTTAGTGCTAATGGTTGCAGGGTAATTTTAGGGGAGTGAAGAAAATGTTCTGGATTAGATAGTGGTGACTGTTGCACAATAAGTATACAGTTGTTGAACAACACAGTTGTTAGGGGTGCCAACTCCCCACATAGTCAAAAATCTGTGTATAATTTTGACTCCAAAAATTTAACTATTAATAGCCTACTGTTGGGGCGCCTGGGTGGCTCAGTCGGTTAAGTGGTTGCCTTCAGCTCAGGTCATGATCCCAGAGTCCTGGGATCGATCCACGCATCGGGCTCCCTGCTCAGTGGGGAACCTGCTTCTCCCTCTCCCTCTGCCTGCTGCTCTGCCTACTTCTGCTCTCTATCTCTGTCAAATAAATCAATAAAATATTTTTTAAAAAATAGCCTACTGTTGACCAGAATTCTTACCAATAACATAAAAAGTTGATTAACACATATTTTGTATATGTATTATATACAGTATTCTTACAATTAAGTAAGCTAGAGAAAAAATGTTATTAAGAAAATCATAAGGAAAATACATTTACAGTACTGTACTATATTTATCTTTAAAAAAAACTATGTATAAGTAGACCCATACTATTTAAATTCATGTTGCTCAACGGTCAACTGTACTAAAACCCACTTTAAAATAGTAAGTTTGAGTAACACCCAATTTTTGCACCAACTTGGATGGGACTGGAGGAGATTATGCTAAGTTAAACAGGTCAAACAGAGAAAGTCAATTATCTTATGATTTCACTTATTTGGGAACATAAGGAATAGCGTGGAGGACATTAGGAAAAGGGAAAAATGATGAAGGAGAAATCGGAGTGAGAGATGAACCATGATAGACTATGGATGCTGGGAAACAAAATGAGGGTTTTAGAAGAGGGGGGGGCTGGGGGAATGGGTAAGCCTGGTGATGGGTATTAAGGAGGACTCGGATTTCATGGAGC
Source organism: Procyon lotor (assembly GCA_028646535.1). NCBI lineage: Eukaryota > Metazoa > Chordata > Mammalia > Carnivora > Procyonidae > Procyon > Procyon lotor. The sequence goes on along the minus strand of CM053612.1, from coordinate 62,121,578 downwards.
ACTGGGTGTGATACACAAACAATGAATCATGGAACACTACATCAAAAACTAATGATGTACTGTATGGTGACTAACACAATAAAAACAAATAAATAAAAATAAAATGGTAAGTTTTTGGCATATGTAATATATCTCTGTAAAAAATAAAAAGTTAAAATAGTCTAGATAAGGTGAAAATGCCCCTTTTTCCCCCCAAATATGTTTATTTTATTTTTTTCAGTGTTACAAGATTTATTGTTTTGCACCACACCCAATGCTCCATGCAATACGTGCCCTCCTCAATACCCACCACCAGGCTCGCCCAACCCCCACCCCCCTCCCTTCCAACACCCTCAGTTTGTTGCTCATAGTCCACAGTCTCTCATGGTTCATCTCCCCCTCCGGTTTCACTCCTCCCTTCCTTCTCACAATGCCTTCCATGTTTTTCTTTATGCTCAGCATGTAAGTGAGACCATAAGGTAATTGGTTCTCTCGCCTGGGTGGCTCAGTGGGTTAAAGCCTCTGCCTTCAGCTCAGGTCATGATCTCAGGATCCTGGGATCGAGCCCGCATCGGGCTATCTGCTCAGCAGGGAGCCTGCTTTCCCCCCTCTCTCTGCCTGCCTCTCTATCTACTTGTGATCTCTCTCTCTCTGTCAAATAAATAAATAAATAAAAATCTTAAAAAAAAAAAGAAAAAGAAAATGCCCCTTTGACTATTCCTCATCTTAGTTATTTCCACCTTTCATAAGGAAATCATGGTTATGAATTTGTATAATCCTGGCTGACTTTTCCCCATGCATTTATGTACCTATACACATACTCCAGTGAATTCATTGTTCCACATGTTAAACTCATGCTAGTTCATCCCCTGGTACACACTCTTCAACATATTTAGTAGCCTCTCCCTCGCAAATGGTTTAGTAGTTCTTAAAGGAGAGGTGCCATAACATTCAGTTCTCTCAGGTCTCAGCATGATGCCTTAGCACCTGGGAAAAGTGCAACAGGGGCTTTAAGCAGTGTCACAGAAAGCCAGCCTAGCCCTGGCTCTAGCAGTGTGATGTTTCTGAGAAGAGAATGTGTAAGCAATACTGTCTAAATGTTACCTCAATATTTTCAAAGGTCAAACCTAGTCAGCTAGAAAGGAATTAAATGTGAGCCATCCTCTGAGAAAGTAAAGGGTTACTGCCAGTCACATTAAATGAGTGAATCTCAGAGTTGTCAAATCGGAGTTATAAAGGAAATGGAAGGTCTCCAAGTCCATACACCCTCATCCCCCTAATCAGCACATAAACCCCCTTGACAACATCTGCTGCGATCAATTACCCAGCCATTCTGCTGGAACACAACCAGTGTTGAGACTGCTATCTCCCAAGGCAGCCCTTTCCTTTTTCAGGTAACTCTAATCATGAGCAGGGCCCTCTAATGTGCCTCTGTTTTATGAAAGCACCAGCCAAAAAACTCAGCAAAAGGACAAAATACAGACAAGAGAATAGGATTGAAAGAAATGAATTCTTCCTATAACACAGGTCACTGAAACCCCCTTCTCTTCCACAACAGTTAATCAATGGCAAAGTGGCTGCAAGGTGCATGTGGGGAACAGAAAGAAACCTGGTATGCTGTAGGCACAGCTCCCACTTCTTGCACACATATCCCCACCTCTGTTTTGGAGCCTCAGTCCCAGCTTCCAGGAGAATCAGGTATGCTTAGAGATTCCTGAGCATGCATACCAGGAAGCATTTTACATTCCTACCTGGCACAAAGCCAAACAGCATGGTATATATAATCAGGCACAAAAACCATTCTTTGCCCCTCAAGGGAAAGAGATTTAATAACTGTCACTAATTACATGAAAGATCTTTATAATAGGCTGCTAACAAATTGTTTTCCTTTTCCAGCATAGACATAATGAACAATGAGCTTCAACCATAGCAATGAAAGTTCTGATTATACAACAACAACAACAAAAAAAAGACAAGACAAGACAAGAAAGGAAAGGGAAAGATAAAATACAAGACAAGACCTGTGTGGATGTCCTGTCTCAGTATTCATGGTTACCTATTAACATGTTAGAATGGGCCTAGCCCACTGAATTCCACTCCTCCCTAACAAAGACCAGTAATATCAGTCAGGCCACTCTTGCTGGTCATTCTAACACACTCTACTTATTCCTTTCTCTACCCTTGTATCCTTCTAATGGCTGCCCTCCACCCTCTGTACAAGACCTTTTCTCCTAGGTTTTCTACCATTCTTCTATTGTTCCTAGCTTCTCTGAAAGCCTAGTTCAGGAACAGTGTCTTCCCATTTCAAAATAGCCCTACAAGGCGGACAAATATACCTTTATTAATCCTACTATATGAGAAATCTAAGCCCAGACATAAGGATAGATGTTCCACAGTGAACAAGAAGCAGTCAGGATTCAAGCAAAGTCTTGAGACTCAGGCCAAAATTAAGAGAGATAATTTATGACAGTGTTGAAGGATATGGACTTTGGAACCTGGGTTCAAATCCTGACTCTACAATTGCCTTGCTGAGTAATGTAGAATAAGTTACTTAATATCTCTGCTCCAATTTCTTCAGCTATAAAATAGAGAATAATACTGATCTACTTCATAGGGTTATTGTGAAAATGAAATAGGGTAATACATATGAAACCCTTAGAATAGTCCCTGGCACAGAATTAAATATTAACTGTTATTATTATTATTATCCTCTAAGTTGATACCATCTGCCCTAGAACCACAAGGAAACATGGCATCTGGGAAAAACTGTTCTCTCTAACCAGGAAAGGGACTTAGGAGGTATTTTTGTAATTACCTTCGTAATTTTCACAAATCTCTCACATTTCAAATGTCATTTCCTTGACAGGCAGATTCTATTTTTTTAAAAGATTTTATTTATTCATTTGAGAGAGAGACAGAGATAGCACATGCAGGGAGAGAAGGAGAGGGAGACGGAGAAGCAGACTCCCTGCTGAGCTGGGAGCTCAACATGGGGCTCTATCACAGAACTCCGAGATCATGATCTGAGCTGAAGGCAGATGCTTAACCATCTGAGCCACTTAGGTGCTCCAACAGGGAGATTCTGAACAGCTGCCACTAAGGGAGACTTAGTCTGGTTAGGAGAAGTTGACATCCTTTGCCTGTGACAAGGCTCACCCTAAAGTGAGAGCTTAAGCTAGAATAGGGGAGGTCACAGTGAAACACTTCATAGATGACATAATTCTTCCTAGTCAACAAAACTAGATGCCTTTGGCAAAGTTGGAAGATGCTAAATCAATATATAAAAGTCAAGGGGTTTCTTTAAATTAGCAGATATCATCTAGGGAAAAACATGATTTTACAAAGATATTTATAATTATAAAACAATATATAACTTCTAAAATTAAGCCTAAGAAAGTATGCATAAGCCCTTTGTAAAGAAAATTAAATAAGCTTTTCTGAGTGACATTAAAATTGAAATGGATTTTGAAACCATGCTTTTAGTTAGCCTCAATATTATAAAAATGTCAATTCTCCTTAACTTGATCTAGTGATTAAATTTATTCAGCCAAAATCTCAGTAGAGATTTTAGAACACTTAATAAGTTCATTATAAAATGTATATAAATAAGTAAAAAAAAGAAAAAAAAAGAATAGCCAAGACATGCCTGAAGAAAAAATTAAGGTAGAGTGACTTACAAAAATATAATAAAACTATAGTAATGAAGATAAGCCAATGAAACCAACTAGAAAGTATCAGAATTTCAAATATATATGATAATGTTATTCATGAAAGATTACCATAAATTATTGAGAAAATAAGAATATATTTAATAAATGGAAGAAAATAAAATAAGGTCCCTTTTCTCACACCATATATAATAAATTCTCGAGGGATTAAATTTTTTTTTAAAGATTTTATTTAATGGGGCTCCTGGGTGGCTCAGTCATTAAGCGTCTGCCTTCAGCTCAGGTCATGATCCCAGGGTCCTGGGATCAAGCCCCACATCGGGCTCCCTGCTCAGCAGGAAGCCTGCTTCTCCCGCTACCATTCCCTCTGCTCGTATTCCTTCTCTCGCTGTGTTTCTCTCTGTCAAATAAATAAAATCTTAAAAAAAAAAAAGTTTAAAGATTTTATTTATTTACTTGACAGAGAGAGAGAGATTACCGGTAGGCAGAGAGGCAGGCAGAGAGAGAGGGAAGCAGCCTCGCTGCTGAGCAGAGAGCCCGATGCAGGGCTCGGTCCCTGGACCTTGAGATTACGATCTGAGCTGAAGGCAGAGGCTTTAACCTGATGAGCCACCCAGGCACCCCTCCAGGAATTAAATTCTTAAATATAAAAGCAGAGCCATAAAAACTTTCAAAAAACAACTTAGAAGAATGACTTTATGGCCTCAGAAAAAATTTCTTAAACAAAAAACAAAAAATATCACAAAGAAATTAACAACTTTGACCACTTCAAGTAGGAACTTCTCTCTAAACAGGTAGTATAAATAAAGTGAAAAACAAGCGAGCAATTAGCTGGGAGATGTTTGTATAAATGATTAGTCTTCAAAATGTATGAAGAAAGTATTTAAAATGCATAAAGAAGGTCTTTAAAAATGAAAGAATGACCAACAACACATTAGGGAAAAATTTGAGACAAATTTAAGGAATTAAGATTATGTTGAGTGAAATAAGTCAAGCAGAGAGTCAATTATCATATGGTTTCACTTACATGTGGAGCATAAGGAAAAAAATGGAGGACATTGGGAGAAGGAAAGAAAGGGTGAATTGGGGGAAATCGGAGGGGGAGAGCAAGCATCAGAGACTATGGACTCTGAGAAATAAACTGAGGGTTTTGGAGAGGAGGAGTGGGCGGTTGGGTGAGCCTGGTGGTGGGTATTGAGAAGGGCATATATTGCATGAAGCACTGGGTGTGGTTCATGAACAATGAATCTTTTAACACTGAAAAAAATAAAATAAAAAAAAATCATATGAAGATAGGCTCAATCTGTTCAGAAATATTAAAATGTAAAGTAATACCATAACAAGATATTTTACAGCCACTAGTTTGGCATGCATTAAAAACTTGACAATGGGGAGCCTAGGGTGCACAGTCAGTTGAGTGTCTGGCTTGATTTTGGCTCAGGTCATGATCTCAGGGTCATGAGACTGAACTGCATGTCAGGCTTTGTGCTCAGTGGGGAGTCTGCTTAAGGGGAGTCTGCCTCTCTTCTTCTCTCTCTCCCTCCCTCAAATAAATACATCTTTAAAAAATTGACAACAAAAGTGTTCAAAATGTGTGGGGTAGGAGGAACTAGATGCCTCTTATGGAAAGCTTGTCTAAAGAAACCATGGCTGAAAACTTCCCAATCTGGGGAAAGAAATGGACATCTAGGTACATGAAGCTCAAAGTTTCCCAATCAGGTTCATTTCAAATATTGCATTGAGAAATGTTATAATAAAAATATAAAAAATCATGGCTGCTTAGGTGGCACAGTCAGTTAAGCATCTGTCTTCAGCTCCAAGCCCGGCATCTGGCTCCCTGCTGAGGGAGAAATCTGTTTCTCCCTCTCCCTCTGCTCCTCCCCTTCTCATGCTCACATTCTCTCTCTGTCTCAAATAAACAAAATCTTTTAACAAATGTAAAAAAATCAAAGACAAAGAGAGAATCTTCAAAGTAGCAAAGAAAAAGGGCACCTGAGTGGCTCAGTGGGTTAAAGCCTCTGCCTTTGGCTCAGGTCATGATCCCAGGGTCCTGGGATGGAGCCCCACATCAGACTTTTTGCTCAGCAGGGAGCTGGCTTCCCCGTCTTTCTCTGCCTGCCTCTCTGCCTACTTTTGATCGCGCGCTCTCTCTCTCTCTGTCAAATAAATAAATAAAATCTTTAAAAAAGAAATAAAGAAAGTACCAAAGAAAAGGAGCTCATCAAATACAACAGAATCCCCATAAGACTATCAGTGGATTTCTCAGCAGAAACCTTACAGATCAGGAAAGTAGGATGCTTTATTCAGATTACTGAAAGAAAAATACTGCCAACCAAAAATACTTTACCTGACAAAGCCATCAAAAACAACTGAAAGAGAGATAAAGACATACCTAGAAAAGTAAAAGCTGAAGCTCACCACAACTAAAACTGTCTTACAAGGAATGCTAAAGGGAATTCTTCAAGCTGAAAAAAAGGATGCTGACTAGTAACACAAAATTTTATCAAAGTATAAAACTCACTGTTAAAAGTAAATATATAGTCAAACTGAGAATACTCTAATACTGTAATATGGTGGCGTGTAAATCACTTAATTCTAGTATAAAGGCTAAATGACAAATTATAAATAACTATAGCTATAATATTTTGTTAATGGATACACAATATAAAAAGATGTAAGGAAGTGTTGAATCACTATGTTGTACACCTGAACTAATATTACACTGTATGTTAATTAACTGGAATTTAAATTAAAACTTAAGAAAAGAAAAAATGTAAGGAATGGCATCAAAAACATAAAACGTGTGGAGGGTAAAGGTGTTGAGTTTTTGTATTTTTTTGCATTTGGACAAACTTAAGTTGTTATCAGCTTAAAGTAGACTGTTAAAAACTCATAAGGTGTTTTGTGTTAGCCTCATGGTAACAATAGAACAGAAACCTACAGTAGATACACAAAAGATAAAAAGGGATCAAAGCATACCAGTATGGGAAATCATCAAATCATAAAACAAGAGATCAAGAGAAGAAGCAAGAAAGAGTCAATAAAACACCCAGAAAACAATGAACAAAATGACAACTACAAGCACTTATTTACCAATAATTACTTTAAGTGGAAATTGATTAAAATCTCTAATCAAAAGACGTAGAGTGACTGGATAAAATATAAGACCCAAATATATGTTGCCTATGAGATTGACTTCAGCTTTAAGGATATATTTAGGCTTCTTAAATTCTACATATGAGTGAAATCATATGTTTTTTTTCTTCCTCTGACTGACTTATTTCACTTAGCATTATATCTTCTAAATCCATTCATGTTACAAATGGCAAGATTTTCTTTTTTTATGGCTGAGTAATATTCCATTGTATATGTATATATTTAACCATTCATCTAATCTGGGTTGCTTCCATATTTTGACTACTGTAAATAATGTTGCAATAAACACAGCAATTCACAAATCTTTGTGAATTAGTGTTTTCACTTTCTTTGAGCAAATATGAAGTAGTGGAATTACTGGGTCATATGGCAATTCCATTTTTTATTTTTTAAGAACCTCCATACTGGGGGCGCCTGGGTGGCTCAGTGGGTTAAAGCCTCTGCCTTAGGCTCAGGTCATGATCTCAGGATCCTGGGATCGAGACCCACATCAGGCTCTCTGCTCAGCAGGGAGTTTGCATCCCCCTCTCTCACTCTGCCTGCCTCTCTGCCTACTTGTGATCTCTCTCTCTCTATCAAATAAATGAATAAAATCCTTTAAATAAATAAATAAATAAGAACCTCCATACTGTTTTCCACAATGGTTGCACCAATTTGCATTCCCCCCAACACTGTACAAGGGTTCCTTTCCACAGCCTTGCCAACACTTGTTATTTCTTGTGTTGTTAATTTTAGCCGTTCTGAGAGGTATAAAGTGATATCACATTGTGGTTTTAACTTGCATTTCCCTGATGATTAGAGATGTAGAACATCTTTTCATGTATCTGTTAGCCATCAGTATGTCTTCTTTGGAAAAATATCTATTCAGGAATTTAAGAAACAGTACAAATGAACAAACAAAGGAAAGAAAAGAGACAAACAAAAATAGACTCTTGAATACACAGAATCAATGGGGTGCTTGTCAGAGGGGAGGTGGGTGTGTTATCTATGAAAAAGATAACAGAGATTAAGAATACACTTATCTTTCTTTTTCTTTTTTTGGAGAGAGGAGAGCATGCATGTGCATACACATGTGTGTGAGAGAGCAGAGGTGGAGGAGGGGCAGAGGGAGACACAAAATCTTAAGCTTCATCTTAGGACTTGGGGATCATGACCTGAGCCAAAATCAAGAGTTGGACACCTAATCAAGAGTTGGAGTGAGCCACTGTGAGAAGGAAAGGAAGGGTGAATGGGGGGAAGTTGGAGGGGGTGATGAACCATGAGAGACTGTGGACTCTGAGCAACAAACTCAGGGTTTTGGAGGGGAGGCAGGTGTGGGGTTGGGCGAGCCTGGTGGTGGGTATTGAGGAGGGCACATATTGCATGGAGCACTGGGTGTGGTGCATGAACAATGAATCTTGAAACACTGAAAAATTAAAATAAACATATTTGGGGAAAAGAGTTGGACTGAGCCACCCAGGAGTCCCAAGAATACACTTATCTTGATGAACACTAATAAATATATAGTTTTTGAATCATTATTTTGTGTACCTGAAATTAATATAACACTGTATATTAATTATACTTGAATTTAAAACGTAAAAGAAGAAAAGGATACATACAGGCTGAAAGTAATAGAAAAAGATATTCCATGAAAATAGAAACCAAAAGAGAGTAGAGGTAGCTACACCTATATCAGAAAAAAAAAATGAGTAGAAGTCAAAACCTATAGTAAGAGACAAAGAAGGTAATCATACAATCATAAAGGGGTCAATATATCAAGAGGAATAACAATAGTAAATACAGGTGCACCCAACATTTGAGCACCTAAATATATAAAGCAAATATTAACAGATCTGAAGGGAAAAATAGCAATAGAGTAATAGTAGGAGCCTTCAGTATTCCACTTTCAACAATTTATAGATCATCCAAGAGAAAATTAATAAGGAAACATTGGACCTAAACTACACTTTAGACTGGATGTATCTAACAGACATGCACAGAATATTTCATCCAACAGCAACAGAATGCACATTCTCCTTAAGTGCTCATGGAACAGTTTCCAGGATAGACCATTGTTAGGCCATAAACAAGTTTTAACCGATTTAAGAAGACTGAAATCATTTAAAGTATCTTTTCTAACAACAATGAAAATCAAAACAATAATGAGATATCACCTCATACATGTTAGGATAGCTAATCAAAAAGTCAAAAGATAAGTGTAAGGATGTGGAGAAAAGTGAACCCTTGTGAACTATGGGTAGGAATGTAAATTGGTAAAGTCATTATGCAAAACAGTTTGGAGGTACCTCAAAAAATTAAAAGTAGAACTATTACATGATCCAGCAATTGTACTTCTGGGTACATATCCAAAAGATACAAAATAAGTATTTCAAACAGAATTCTATACTCCCATGTTTACTACAGCTTTATTCATAGTAGTCAAGAGAGGGAAACAACATAGAAGTCAGTCAATAGATAAATGGATAAAGAAAATGTAGTATATATATATACAATGAAATATTATTTAGTCCTTTTTAAAAAAAGGAAATACAGTCATTTGCAACATGGTTAAATCTGGAGGATGTTTATATATGGAATCTAAAAAAACGTCAAACTCATAGTAATAGAAAGTAGAATGATAACTACCAGGGAAAAGGAGAGATATTGATCAAAAAGTACTTTTAGTTATAAGATGAATAATCTGGAGATCCAGTGTATAGCATGTTGACTATAGGTAATAATATTGTATTGCATACTTAAATGTCCTCATCATAAAAAAATAATAATAAGGGGCACCTGGGTGGCTCTACCTTCGGCTCAGGTCATGATCTTAAAGCCTCTGCCTTCGGCTCAGGTCATGATCTCAGGGTCCTGGGATCAAGCCCCATGTCGGGCTCTCTGCTAGGCGAGGAGCCTGCTTCCTCCTCTCTGCCTGCCTCTCTGCCTACTTGTGATCTCTCTCTCTCTGTCAAATAAATAAATAAAATCTTAAAAAAAAAAAGTAATAATAGTTAACCACAGGAAGTGATTGTGATAATTTCAAAATTCATGCATATACCAAAACATCACATTGTATAATTTTATTTGTAAATAAATATTTAATAATACAATAATATAATAATAAATACAAATATTTTTTGTAAAGTCAGTCAATAGATAAAGAAAATGTAGTATATATATAAAGAAATATTAGTCTTTTTTTAAAAAAAGGAAATACAGTCATTTGCAACATGGTTAAACCTGGAGGATAAAGTAGAACTATTATATGATTCAGCAATTCCACTTCTGGGTACATATTCAAAGGATATAAAATCACTATTTCAAAGAGAATTCTATACTCCCATGTTCACTACAGCTTTATTTACAGTAGTCAAGAGAGGGAAACAACATAAAAGTCAGTCAATAGATAAATGGATAATACATACAACTTTATTTGTCAAAAATAAATTATTTTTTAAATGTTGAAAAAATATTTCAAATCAAATTAAGTAAACACACTTAAGTGTTTCAAATATTTTCAATGGTATACATATTCAATATGTATGTATTCAAATATCTATTCAAATCTATATTTCATAGTATAATTGTTATAAAAAAACACACTAGATGCCTCTGAAACAAACTATGCCCCATATTACACCTAAGTCTTCTCCCTTTAATTGGTTTTCATGGGCCACTTGCCTGCTAAGACTTTGACACAATTTAGGTTTATATTAGTCAAATAATCACAAAAATAGTACTTGGGTCAAAACAAATCAAATTACTCAGGATTTACTTCACAAATGTATGCAGGGGGGCAGTGGGGGTGGCAGCAAACAAACAACATGTGTAGACTTGTACGTATTAATTGACTGCCAAGACCTTTAAAAGTTCATTTCATCTGCATTTCCTTTATTTGCATTTTGTGTGGGCCAAAAGAAAGAGAAGGCTTCTAGTTAAGCTATTGAGATTTGGAAGTACAAAAGTCCCACCTTCTCTGATATATAGCCCTAGTAACATTATGACTGTTGGTACAAGCCAGAGCAGCAGTACAACGTTCAATTGCACATTCAGCAGACTCATTACCTACAACACCATTTCTATTAATTTTGTAAGCCTGGTAGTATCACCTGTTCAGGCTTCCCTATAGCCCCCATCCTCATACAAGCGACTGAATGGGAGAAAAGAAGTTTCACTAGTCAAATGGCCTCTGTCTAGGCACATACATGTTGGAGTAGCAGGAAGCAGATGCTGAGGGATAGAATAAAATTGTTTTGGGTGTTGAGCTTTATAAGTTCTTTACAGTTTTTATAAGTTTTTATAGATTTTATAAGTTTTATAAGTTCTTTATAGATTTTTGATACTAACCCTTTGCCAGACATGTCATTTGCATAATCCAGTTAAGATATGGGCAGATGACATGATTAGACATTTTTCTAAAGAAGACATCCAGATGGCCAACAGACATACGAGAAGGTGCTCAACATCATTGATAACCAGGGAAATGGAAATCAAAACTATAATTTTGTAGTTTTGATGAGATATTACTTCATACCTATCAAGAGTGGCTAAAATCAATAACACAAGAGAAAACAGGTGTTGGTGAGGATGCAGAGAAAGGGGAACCTTCTTGCACTGTTAGTGTGAATGCAAGCTGGAGCAGCCACTCCAGAGAACAGTGTGGAGGTTCCTCAAAAAGCTAAAAATAGGACTACCCTTTGATCCAACAACTGCACTACTAGGTATTTACCCAAAAGATGCAGAAATACACATTTGAAGGGGTAAATGCACCCTGATGTTTATAGCAGCATTTTCAAATATAAGCAACTATGGAAAGAGTCCAAATGCCCATCAACTGAAGAATGGATATAGAAGACGTGGTATGGGGCACCTGGGTGGCTCAGTTGGTTAAGCATCTGCCTTCAGCTTGGGTCATGATCTCTGAGTCCTGGGACTGAGTCCCACATCAGGCTTCCTGCTTGGTGGTGAGTCTGCTTCTCCTTCTCCCCCTGCCTGCTATTTGCCCTACTTATGTTCCCTCTCCCTCTCTGTGAAATAAACAATTATCTTTAAAAAAGAGATGTGATACACACACACACACACACACACACACACATGCACACATATATTTATATATATTTTATATGCACATATTTATATATATATGCACACATATAAATGTGTGTGTGTATTACTCAGCCATTAAAAAGAATGAAATCTTGCCATTTGCAAAAACATGGATGAAGCTAGAGTGTATTATGCTAAGCAAAATAAGTCAATCAGAGAAAGACAAATACCATATGATTTCACTCGTAAGTGAAATTTGAGAAACAGAATGGATGAACATATGCGAGGTGGAGAAAGAGAGAGAGGGAAACAAATCATGAGAGACTCTAAACCATAAAGAACAAATGGGGGATTGATGAAGGGAGGTGGGTGGGGGATACATTAGATGGGTGATGGGTATTAAGGACGGCACCTGGTATTACGAGTACAAGGTGTTATATGTAAATGATGAACCACTGAACTCTACTCCTGAAACCAATATTGAGCTGTATGTCAACTAACTATAATTTAAATTGTAATGACCGAGGCACCCAGGAGCTGCTAGAATTTTAATTTAAAAGATTAATTAACTAATTTTACAAAATAGATCATTTACAAATATTTTCTCCCATTCTGTAGGTTGCCTTTTAGTTTTGCTGATTGTTTCCTTTGTTGCACAGAAAGTTTTTATTTTGATGAAATCCCAATGGTTTATTTTTGCTTTTAATTCCCTTTTCTCAGGTTACATATGTAGAAAGAAGTTACTCTGGGCAATGTCAAAGAGGTTCCTGTCTGTATTCTCCTCTAGGACTTTTAAGGTTTCATGTCTCACATTTAGGTTTTTAACCCATTTTGAATTCATTTTTGTGTATAGTTTAAGAAAGTGGTCCAGTTTCTTCCTTTTGCATATTGCTGACCAGTTTTTCCAACACCATTTGTTGAAAAGACTGTCTTTTTCCTTATGGATATTCATTCCTACTTTGTCAAAATTAATTGACCATAGAATTGTGGGTTCATTTCTGGGTTTTCTATTCTGTTCTCTTGATCTATGTATCTATTTTTGTGCCAGTATCATACTGTGTTGATCACTACAGCTTTGTAATATAACTTGAAGTCTGGAATTGTGGTACCTCCACTTTGTTTTTTTTCCAAGGTTGCTTTGGCTATTCAGTCTTTTGTTGTTCCATACAAATTTTTGGATTGTTAGGATACAAAAATTCTCAATAAAATACTAGAAATTGAATCCAACAACATATTTTTAAAAATCGTTCAGCACGATCAAGTGGATTTATTCCTGGGTTGCAAGGGTGGTTCAGCATCAGTGCTTCGAATCAGTCAACGTGATACAGCACATTAATAAAAGAAAGCATAAGAACCATATGATCATTTTAATAGATGCAGAAAAAGCATTTGACAAAGTACAACACCCACTCATGATAAAATCCCTCAGCAAACCAGGGTTAGAGGGAACATATCTCAAGATAATAAAGGCCATATATGAAAAACCCACAGCTTACATCATCCCCAATGGGGAAAAACTAAGGGCTTTTCCTCTACAGTCAGGAATAATACAGATGCCCACTTCCACCACAATCAGACAACAAAAAGAAATAAAAGGCATCCAAATCAGCAAGGCAGAAGTAAAACTTTCACTATTCTCAGATGACATGATGTTCTATATAGAAAACCCAAAACATTCCACCAGAAAAATGCTAAAATTAGTACACAAAGTTAGTAAAGTGGTAGGATACAAAATCAATGCACAGAAATCTGTTGCATTTCTATACAACAATAATGAAGCAGCAGGAAGAGAAATCGAGGAATATATCCCATTCATAATTGCACCAAAAACTATAAGATACCAGGAATAAACCTAACCAAAGAGGTGAAAGACCTGTACTTTGAAAGCCATAAAACACTGGTGAAAGAAACTGAAGATGACACAAAGAAATGGAAAGACATTCCATGCTCATGTACTGGAAGAACAAATATTATTAAAATGTCTCTACTACTCAAAGCAATGTACACATTTAATGCAATCCCTATGAAAATACCACCAGCATTTTTCACAGAGCTAGAAGAAACAATCCTAAAATTTGTATGGAACCACAATAGATTATTTTTATTTCTTTTTTTCTTCATTCTTTCATTCATTTATTGAATAAGTCACTCATTCATTCCCTCCCCTCCTCCTCCCTCCCTCCCTGCCTGCCTTCATTTTCCTTTCTTTTTCCCCCCCAAATATGCTTATTTTATTTTTTCAGTGTTACAAGATTAATTGTTCATGCACCACACCCAGTACTCCATGCAATACATGCCCTCCTCAATACCCACCACGAAGCTCGCCCAATCCCCCACCCTCTCCCCTCCAAAACCCTCAGTTTGTGGCTCAGAGTCCACAGTCTTTCATGGTTCAAAAAAGCCACAATAGATGATTTTTTAAAATATCTCCCCAAGCCCTAAAATTCTCTGGCTATATGAGTCAACAACCATTGCTCACAGACCATTTTAAGAAGGATCCAATCCAAGCTTTTTGGCTGGATCCAATTCAAATCCAGTTGAACACAAACTTCAGCCAGAATGTCTTTCCCTAAGCAAGGACCATGGGCAATCACAGGGAATGACTCCTAGAGAATGAATACAAACAACATACCAATAACATATCAATGTTGAAAGCTAAATAAAGAGTCCACAAGACATATTATTAGCACAAGTGAGATTATAGTGATATTCATCCTATTTTTTTAAGGCCTGTTACCAAGCATCTTCAAACAGCAAGAACTTTTATCATCAAAAATTAATGATACATTTTATGGTGACTAACATAACACAATAAAAAAAAAAAACTTCTAGTAGGCAACTTAGTAGGAATAATAGAAACAACACTGAGCTAAACAACTAGAAGGACTAAATTAGAGATTTGGTTCGGCTCTGCAATTCTAACTTGCTATATAACCCCAGGAGAGTTATGTCTCATTTTGAGGCCGCGGTTCCTCATCCTCTATCTGCAATGGGGGTGAGAAACACTGGTGATGAGAGACTTTCATGAGACAGGACATGTCCTAAGTGATTCATAAAAGTTTAAAGAAAGCCCCTAGGTAATTAAAGGAACTATCATAACAAAACAGGTTTCTCCATTATGACATCTGTTTAGCTAGTAAAAGTAATGAGAGGATGGGATTCCAGGCTGAGGAAATACTGCTTTTAATTGAGCATGCTAAAGCCATGGATGGTCCACTGGTAAGGAGGGGCTCCCTAAACACTTAGTAGTGATCGTAATAATGGTGAAAGTGATGAAAGTCCTTCCAGGGAGAGAAATCCCCACCTCTTCCCATTCATTCCCTCCATTTTTCCTTGGGCTCTGTTCTCTCATTATCCACCCCTGTCCCTGTTACCTGTATAGTTTCTATCTTGTATTTAGCAAGGCCAAGAAAGCTGATGCAATTATTTTGTTTAGTTATCATTATCTGTTTAGGGGCAATTACACCTTCCAGGTCTTCTACTGCTGGGTAGGGGGCAGTGGATGGGTGGTAAGGTGGGTGGTTGTAAAGTGCTGGTGATAGAAGGGAAGGAGAAGTAGAAAAGTTAGATCCCCCAAATTTCATCTTCAACTACATTTTTAACAAAGAATTCTGAGTCCTAACCACCCCAAATATATTTCTCCTTGTACAGCTACATATTTTCTCAGCAGAAAATAAGAAAATCAAAGTGAAACAGAGAAGTGGCCTTTTGTGATGTAGAAAGGGCCTTCCTTCTACTTTTTAAGATATCATCTGCACTTGCAGGAGGCCTTTGTTTTGCCTTCTCTAGCACCGTTCCTATAGAAGGATCAAGGGGGAAGCACCTGGGCTTAGTGTCACTTTAGATATTCTGTTATAGAAAACCCCCCTCCCAAGGGCGCTAGGTCAGTTAAGCAACTGCCTTCAGCTCGGGTCCTGATCCCAGGGTCTTGGGATCGAGCCCCACATCAGGCTCCCTGCTCAGCGGAGAGCCTGCCTCTCCCCCTCCCTCTTCCTCTGCCCCAGCCTGCTGATATGCCTACTTGTACTCTCTCTCTGTCGGTGAATGAGAGATGGAGAACATGAGAGGGGAGAGGTCAGAGGGAGAAGCAGACTCCCTGCCGAGCAGGGAGCCTGATGTGGGACTTGATCCCGGGACTCCAGGATCATGACCTGAGCCGAAGGCAGTTGCTTAACTAACCAACTGAGCCACCCAGGAGCCCCATAAATAAATAAAATCTTAAAAAAAAAAGAAAGAAAAGAAAACTCCCTTCCCAGCCTCCCTCTCAATGCCATCATACTTCATCCAAAAACAGCCATGTCAGTCTAGTGTTTTCTGTGAGGGAATAGAAATTAAGCTGAATGGATATACATGTGAACTCTAGTTATTTCTGTTCCAGAGCTAAAGGGTTATATTTGGAGAGGCAGGTAGGGACAAGCAGGGAATAGTCTCCGATATGCCCCCAATCAAGAAAGACAAGAGACGTCTGGGTAGCTCTGTTGGTTAAGCATCTGACTCTTTTATTTCGGCTCAAGTCTTAATCTCAGGGTCATGAGATCAAGCCCCAGTCAGGCTCTGTGCTCAGCACAGTGTCTGCTTAAAATTCTCTCTCTCTCTCTCTCTTTTCTCTCTCAAATAAAAAACTAAACAAAACCTTAAAAGAGAGAGAGAGAAAGAAATGGAGCAAGTATAGGCTAAAAGTAAAGCTTTTGGAAAAGCAGTAAAAGCCAAAGAGAAGAAGATGGTTTGCTGAGGTGTCTCTTCATGATATAGCTCCTTGGAATGGCATCTTATGACTATTGAGTGTTCTGGGGTCAGCTAGGAAATTCAAGGACTTTGTGGAGACACCCCAACTTAAACCAGTAAGTGGTCTCCAGGGATTAGAATTCTAGCTCTTTGAGATTGGTAGAGACTTAGTGCAGCATTGCACTAATTTGTACTGGCATATTGTAGTTCCAACTCAGCCCACACCCAAGTTTGATATCCACATAGGAAAGTAGATCACCTGACCAGATGCACTGCCCTAGGAAACAAGTTATCTCAATGACTGCAGAGTGGTAAGACCAAGGATGGGAAGGGAAGATAAGTAGATATAAAGCCAAACCTAGTAGATTTGGAGATTTCATAGCCAGGGTCTATCTAAGGTGTCTCCTGATCTCTCTGAGGGGATCAAGAAAGGTAGAAGCCGGCCCTTTCAGAGTCATAAAGAGGCCTGGAGACTAGCAGCCTAGGCAATGTTGCTGACAAGCCTGGTTTTTGTATGGCTTAGCCAGGGGTACTTTTGGCCCCAGGTGAGGACAGAAACATGCCATCATGAGAGAGCTAATAACTCTGCCATCTAGGAACTAGAACTATAGAACAATAAGGAACCAAAAGAGAACTGCCAGGGCTAAGCTATCATGATCTGGTGGCCCTGACAGTACCAGTGGGACTCCTTTGCAGGATGGCTGTCTTCTGCACTGACCTGATCCTTTGCCTTACTTGTGGTCTCTAGCCTTTAAGAAACCAAACTCAACTTTCAAGCTTCTCTTTCAAGGGAAGAGCAAGCCTAATCTCTCATGGGGGCACAGACTTCAGAAGTGCTAACCTCATTTCATAACAAGTAGGTCTATTGAGCCCTGCAAAGATCATGGGGAATGGGGAAAGCATTGGATTATGAGCCCCAAGAAGCTCAGATTCCAGGTACTACTCAAAATAACCTGGGTCTCTGGAGAAGTTGGTCTCTGTACTCTGGTATTCATCTGTAACCAGAATTTGCACCTCTCTGCCCTGTTCTGCTAATCTTAGAATTCTGTATATGAGAGAGGGTAAATCATGGCCATGTCTGGAAAGACAATATCAAACTGTCACATGTTTTTCAAATGTCAGGGTCTGATATTTGAGAAAAAGCAGGGCTCACTATCTTCATTTTACAGATGAGAAAAGTTAAAGGTTCAAAGATAAGAAGAAATATGTTAAAGATCACACCACTCACAAGCACTGGATATAAGATGTGAAGTCAGTACTATCTGACTCTCAGTCTAGTCTTCTAGAATTTGAAGTATTTCCTGTGGGACGTGGAGCCTTAACAGACAGCCCATGTGGAAGGTGAGCTGGCCCCATGGAAATGGAGGTACTAAGAAAGTGTGTACACTTATAACCCTCTCTTCCCATGGTGTCTGCAAACTTTTTTATTTCCATCCACCTTTTTCTTTTTTTCTTTGCTTATTTCCTTTCCTTTCTTCTCTCACAGCCCCTTCTCCCCTCCAAATTCTCAGGCAAAAGTTTGATAGCAATCATTTATACTCCAGACTGAATAGGCTAAAGTTAATATTCACTTATTTTCTCTCAAAAGGTCTGTATCCTAAAACAAAGTTGTAATTACAAAGTGAAAGTCTATGATTCCTAATAAAGAGCAACCTGGCTTCAGAGATAGTGGGAGAGGCATAAATAAGGAGGGGAGCTTGAGGCCTGGATATTTATACCTCTGGAAGCTTCCTACTCAATGGATATGGGTAACTTTGGCAGAGATCAAGAGAAAATGTTTTTGTTTTTTTTTTTTTAAGATTGATTGATTGATTGATTGATTTTTAAAGATTTTATTTATTTATTTGACAGAGAGAGAGAGATCACAAGTAGGCAGAGAGGTAGGCAGATAGAGAGGGGGAAGCAGGTTCCTTGCTAGGCAGAGAGCCCAATGTGGGGTTCGATCCCAGGACCCTGAGATCATGACCTGAGCTGAAGGCAGAGGCTTTAACCCACTGAGCCACCCAGGTGCCCCGGAAAACTGTTTCGTTTTTTTTTCTTAAAGATTTTATTTATTTGACAGAGAGAAACACAGCGAGAGAGGGAACACAAGCAGAGGGAATGGAAGTGGGAGAAGCAGGCTTCCTGCTGAGCAGGGAGCCCAATGCAGGGCTCAATCCCAGGACCCTGGGATCATGACCTGAGCTGAAGGCAGCCGCTTAATGACTGAGCCACCCAGGTGCCCCCAGAAAACTGTTTCTTGACTTAGAGTCTGGTTGTTCAAAGAATAAGAAGGCAGTTTCTGAGCTGAATTGCTTCATCATGCCACCTTGTGTCATCTTCCCAGGTAGTACCAACTGGTCAGTGCCTCACAGAAACAGCTTCTTCACCTGGGGATAAGGTGTTACCTGTTAATATGTCAATGGTCTCTCTACCATCTACTCAACAACTGTAGCATTGAGCCAAATCCTTCCTGTTCCTCTTGGCAGTTCCATCAAATTAACTTGATGTACTGTTTTCAGTGGATGCAGACTGGTAAACACAGAAAATCCTGACTCTAGAATCATGAAAGAACCTCAGATTGGTGCACCTTTAGAAACCACCTGTTCCAACCCCCTGAGTTGTCAGTGGAGACACTGAGGCCCAGAAAAGGAAAGGTCCCTGCCTCACATTCCCCAGAGAACTGGAATCAGAGTTGAACCTTCAAATCAGGTCTCTGACTTCCCAGCCCAATGTTTCTGCTACTTTGACTGTAGCAGAATCTTCCTGCACAATAATCTGTCCAATATTTTCTCTCTCCATCCCCAGGAGCTCTACCATGCCCTACTCCTCCATAGAGAATGTCCCCTGCTCAACACACACAAACTGATCTTTGTTATGCCCACATGGCACATTTCCAATAGAGAATAACCATTCAACGTCAAAAGGCTAGCATAGTTTCTGCTTAATACTCCCTATTCATTTGCCTCTCCTGTCCTCTTAGCATCATCTGCTTGCATTCTTGGATCTTCTAAGGCAAAAAACTTAGGAAAAGTCAGCCTGTGACTCAGGTATCCCTGGATCTGACTTCCAATCCCAGTCAAGGATGGGGGAGGATATTTAGGTCCCCATTTTTCTTTTTTTTAGGATATTTAGGTCCCTTAAGGACTCATACATTCAATTGATCAGTCCAGCCCACCATGCTCAGGGAGTACCATCCTTAATGGTTATATCTGGCTTCTTGCTTAAGGTTCTAGTCTCCTTTGCTTTATGCATATCCTCTGAATGGCAATAGTACATATATACCTCTGAAAGAAAATGGTGCCTATATGTTATTTAGACCAGGAGGTGTCAGACTCCCTCATGGCTGGATCTCTAACAGGAATAGTCCATATGAGGACTGAGCTCCCAAACCTTTTGCCCCAAGACTCATATCCTAGAGATTTGCAATTAGAGTTCATGTCCTCCAGAAATTAGTACCCTGTGTCAACTTGAGAAATCAAATCCATTCTAGGAACAGAGCTGAAGTAGAAAACATCAATTCTCTCATTCAACACTAAGATATTTCAAATCAAGGTTTTTCAAAGACTCACTTCTTAAAACTACAAAAGAAACCCATGAGCTTCTGAGTATGGTTTCTTTGATGATCCTCCAATAAGCAGGACAGGGTACCTGGAAAGAGGCCTTACGAGATGTCAGATACCTTTAGCCCTTGTCTACCTGGCCCAAGAAGGCAGCTGTGCTAAGTGCTGAACAGTTACTTTTGTTCAAGGCTTAGTAAATGCTGGCAAGGAGATATTAATAGTACCAGCAATGAGAAGCCATGAGAGGAAAAAGAGGTTTACCCTTACTCATAATGATATCTGTATTGATGTAAAAGAAAGTTATACATACAATTATTATTTTCCAAAATTTCATACTTCTCAAATAGCATTCAGTCAATCATGGTCTTCCTCTCCTCAGGTGATCAAGACCACCACGGTAGTATGGACATTGTACTGGTCAGTGCAAGGTAATCTTTAAATGAACCCAGGGATTGGATACAGAGAGAAAAACAAGCCTTATGGCCAGATCACAGTCTTCAACTCAGGTAGCCAATTAAATCACTGATTCATTTTATGGATCAAGAACTGGGCCTCAGGAGGAAAGATCCACCACCAAGAGAACAATAGACTCTCTTCTACTGGTACCAACTTTTAAATATCATTTGCCTACTGAAAAAAGCAATGTGTTTCTTTTTTTTTTTTTAAAGATTTTATTTATTTATTTGATAGAGAGAAAGTGAGAGGATGAGAGGAGTGAAGGTCAGAGAGAGAAGCAGACTCCCCGTGGAGCTGGGAGCCCGATGTGGGACTCGATCCCAGGACTCCAGGATCATGGCCTGGGCCGAAGGCAGCTGCTTAACCAACTGAGCCACCCAGGTGCCCCAAAAGCAATGTGTTTCAATAAATTAGCTTAGACTACAGCATAAGGGTTACCAGATTTAAATAAGGAAGTAGACAAGTAGTTCAGGTTTTCCTGAGAGATGCTGGCCAGTTCTCAGAGGGTCAGAATGATTTCGTTATAAATCTTGCCTGGAGGCCATGGGATATACCTTCAAGGCTACTTTAAATTTGGGGGATTCTCAGAGAGACTTGAATTTGGAAATCCCCTGGGTCAGGTAACAGCCAGATTTAAGGTTTTCTCTGAGCTAAAGATGGCTCCATATTAAAAAAAAAAAAAAAATCCCCTTCTAATTAACCAAAGGATGCACTGGATGATCTCATCCAAAGCATGTGCAGTGAGAAGCCAGTAAGATGGATTATGTGAATGCATATAAGTATTAATAATGCCATTTGAAATTCTACTATGGAGGAGATAAATCTCTGTAATCTAGGGAGAAACACCCTTCTTATTAATATCAGCCTCAACTCACAGATCCTATAATGATTCACGTCTAGGACCACAAACAAGACTGTCTACACAAATGGTTAAGGCTAAAGGCCTATCTCCATTTGAAGCTTGAGTGGATAAGCAAGGGTTAGCATAAATGAACTCATCACAAGAAAGCAAAACACTGTTGCCATTAGCCTGGAATGGGAGGTAGGTCCACAAGTCTTGTTAGCACAGTCTTGTTAGCAGGCCAAGTATATCCTTTCCTGATTGTTCCACAGTCCAGAAGGCACAGGATTAAGATTCAAGAGGGGCATAACATCACTAAAAATTGTAGATTAGGATGCACAAAAAATCAATCCCTCCACTGAAATAATCCTTAGCTGGCAAAGACTGACAGAATCAACGTTTTCAGAATTCTAGAATCTGATCCAAAACTTATTGCAACCAGGGTTTTTCTTGATGTAGAAAGAGAAAGCTAGAATGTGATAATAGAATGTAGAGGCATTTTTGCTTTTTTGTCTACTATTCCCATTTCCCCGGCAGCTGAAAGGAAGGTGGTCCACATTCCTCACGCAACTTGTTGGTGCCAAACTAATGCCCTTGCCTTGTTCTTAAAATACTGTGACTATGTGTTTTGACCTGTTTGACCCTGAAAGACAGACATGGTGGCTGACCTTTGCTTTGCGCCCCCACCCCTTGGGCTGAAGTGGCTTTCTAGCCTGTTACTGCCTTTACTGAAAAATTTAAAGATATACATTGCTCCTGATCACCTAGAGTTAGGCATGGCAGAAGGGAAGAACAGAGAACAGACCCAACACAGCACAGGAAGGAAGAGACTGAAAAAGACATTTCTTGGGAGAATAAGGACTGGGAAGGGCCACTGTACATACTCAGGAAATGGGGCACAAGATACATGCCTTGGATCAGATGCATGACAAGACTGTAAGCTTGCATTTTTTGGAGGATCTGTGGGTTCCCTGCAAGCAGTAAAATAGGAAAAGAAAACTAAGGCAGAGCTGTGGGCAGCCTGGAGTAGTACTGAAGGTGTACCCCAGCTCAGAGCCAAGCTGCAAAGACCAGGACATTAGTTGTTTTTTGTTGGCATTTCTTGGTTTAGTATTTAAAGAAATCTCTCTCAGGTCACAGGCTGACCAACAAGATAACATAACAGAGACTTCAGCGACCACACATGATAAGGAATACAGTCTGGGGTTGGGGGACGAAGTTTGGAGAATTCACTAAACAAATACACAACAACAGCCCTCAACAACCAACAATAGCAAAACTGGGGAAGGTAAAGAATCTGATTTCTAGGTTTACCACACAATAATGTTCAAAATATCCAGTTTTAACAAAAAAAAATTCAGAAAGGCATACAAGGCATATAAAGGCATACAAAGAAACAGGATATTATGGCCCATTCACAGGAAAAAAATCGATACAAATCATACCTGAGGAAGCTGAGACACTGTATTTACTAGAAAAATATCTCAACTGTCTTAAGATTCAGGAGGTCTAGGTTTAAGTGCTGCCTTTTTCACTAACTTTGCACATGAATAAGCAAGTCGCTTTCATTCTCTGGATTTATGTCTACTCAGAATCTATACAGTGAGGAGATCTGGCTGATCAGTGTTCACAAGCTAGGACTTGGAGAGACAATTTAGCCCACAGATGTGTTCCATTTGTCCCTCACAGTGTTTCTTTTTAAAAACAGCCAATCACTGGTCAACATTTTAAAAATATGGAGATTTTTACATAAAATCCAATTTCTGGATTTTCTTGAAAAAACTGGAAGATCTCAGCCCATTGGACTTTCCTCCTTCCTACACCCTACCATACCAATGGGAACCATCCAAATTACTTTTGTTCACTTTAGAAGGCATAGATTTTCCAACTGGATGTAGACCCATACATACTCCAGTCTCAGATCGCTTTACTCATATAAGTTACTGGCCTAGGCCCTACAAATATTTAAGTTTCCCACTGCTGACCAAGACGAGCCTTTCCATCTCTAAGTCTACTATGAATATAAGGTTTCATACAAGTAAATATCTTTCCTAAAATGCAATTAAAGAGATTCTGCATAATTAAAAGCCAAGTAACACTCTGAAACAGTGAGCTTCCCCATAAATAGGAGAAGTTCTCTTTCTGTGACATCTGATCTATACAATTGCAAGGAATGACAGTAATGAACTACTTAATCCATCCTTTCATCCTCTGCCTCAAGCCAGGCCAGAAACCAGAAAAATCTAGAATTTGAGGAAACAAGGAAAATACATGCTGATGACATCTGAATGAGCAAATGAGTACTTTCTGACCAAAGCCCTGTTTTATCACATGACCAAAATGAGTACTTTCTGACCAAAGCCATGTTTTATCACACAGGCTTCACATACCACCACCAATAATAGGTTGTCCTGTCCTCGAGTGAGGAGTATGTCCTCCTTAGGCCATGGCCCAGAGTCAGAAACAAAGCCTTTTTTTACACAGGGACAAAGAAGAAGAGCCTGAATGATTTGAGGTTAGGGCTCAGCATGTAAAAATCCTACTACAGGGGTGGGATTTGTAACTTCTAGGTACAACCATATCCCAGCAGCTTTCTTTCAGCTCCAAAGGTGGAATTCAGCCCAGGAAAGCAGCTGAAGATGTCAAGAGCTAGATATGGGGACCAGCATTCAACAAGCTGTAATTTACTTAACCTGATCAACTGCTGGAAAGGTACATCAACTCCTGCAATGCTCTTGTGAAATCTTATCCCATGTTCACAAGGGAGAAAATCTAAGAACACACACACAGAGGATAAAATTCTGAACAACAGGAGAGGCAGATATTTGACTGTGTAGAAGACATATATACCTAGTAATTTCTTTTTTTTTTTTAAAGATTTTATTTATTTGACAGAGAGAAACACAGTGAGAGAGGGAAAACAAGCAGAGGGAATGGTAGCGGGAGAAGCAGGCTTCCTGCCGAGCAGGGAGTCTGATGCGGGGCTTGATCCCAGGACCCTGGGATCATGACCCGAGCCGAAGGCAGACGCCCAATGACTGAGCCACCCAGGTGCCCGTATACCTAGTAATTTCTTATAAAGCAGCCAAAATGGGACCAAACTTCTTAATTATAGGTAACCAACATATCACTGGTTACTGATTTTCATAATACTCAATTATCCCCAATTTATAAGGAAATGAAATATCTGTTAAAGGATTAGTATCCAAAATATATAAAGAACTTATAAAACTCAACACCCAAAAACAAATAATCCAGGTAAAAATGATCAGAAGATATGGATGGACATTTTTCCAAAGAAAATATACAGATGGCCAACAGACACATTAAAAGATGCTCAATATCACTGATCATCAGAGAAATACAAACAAAATTACAGTGAGATAGCACCACACACCTGTCAGAATGGCTAAAATTAACAACACAAGAAACCACAGGTTTTGGCAAGGATGTGAAGAAAATGCATTGAAGAAGATGCATTGTTGGTATGACTGCAAACTGGTACAGCCATTCTGGAAAACAATAGGAGGTTCCTCAAATATTCATAATAGAACTACCCAAAAATCCAGCAAATGCACTACTAGGTAGTTCCCCAAAGGATACAAAATTACTGATTGAAAGGGATACATGCATCCTGATGTTTATAGCAGCATTATCAATAATAGCTAAACTAGAGAGAGGGCTCAAATGTCCATCGATTGATAAAGAGATAAAGAGGATGTGGGGAAGGTGCCTGGGTGGCTCATTCAGTTAAGTGTCTGTCTTTGGCTCAGGTCATGGCTGAGTTCCCTGTTTGGTGGGGAGTCTGCTGCTCTCTCTTCCTCTGCCTGCCATTCTCCATGCTTGTGCTCTCTCTCTCTCAAAGAATTTTAAAAAGAGGATGTGTGTGTGTGTGTGTGTGTGTGTGTGTGTGTGTGTAATGGAATATTACTCATCCATTAAAAAGAAAGAAATCTTGCCATTTGCAGTGACATGGATAGGGCTAGAGAGTATTATGCTACGTGAAATAAGTCAGTCAGAGAAAGACAAATAACCTATGATTTCATTCATAAGTGGAATTTAAGAAACAAATGAACATAGGGATAAAAAAAGAGAGAGGAAAGCCAAACAACAGACTTAACTATAGAGAACAAGCTGATAGCTACAGAAGGGGAGGTGGGTGAAAGGATGGGTTAAATAGTTGATGGGTATTAAGGAAGGCACTTGTGATGAGCCCTGGATGTTGTATGTAAGTGACAAATCACTAAATTCTACATCTGAAACTAATGTTGCACTGTATTTTAACTAGTTGTAATTTATTTAATTATTTTTTTTTAACTAGCTATAATTTAAAGGAAAACTTGGGGAAAAAAAGAATCTGAGTTTCTTAGACTGCACACTGGATTTTAATCAGCTTAATAAAAGGTAGGGCTAACTTAGGGGCACCTGAGTGGCTCAGTCAAGTGGGGCTGCCTTCAGCTTGGGTCATAATACCAGGGTCCTGGGATCAAGCCCTGCATCAGGCTCCCTGCTCAGTGGAAAGCCCACTTCTCCCTCTCCCTCTGCCTGCCACTCTGCCTGCTTATGCTCTATCTCTCTGTCAAATGAATAAATAAAATTTAAAAGAAAAAAGGTAGGGCTAGCTTAGACAGAACCACCCTAAGCACCCTTGATTATCCATCCCAGGACTGGGATGCTCACACAACAATGGGACTTCCAGGTAGGGAATGGGGATGCCCCAGTGACCAAGTTGGTTCAAAGATCTACAAAGGTGTCCAGTTGGTATGGAATTCAGAAGAAAGTGTTTTGCACCTACTATACTTTCATATTATATGCCAAATAACCTAGGGATAATGTTTTCAAGGAGCTACTGAATCTCAGCTCCCAGTGAGTCTGGATAAAGCAGTCAACTGTCCCATAACATGAAGGTACAGTATCCCAGAAAAATAACCCATCTACCTACCAACTACATCAACACTAAAGAAGATTCAATAGTACTACCTAGTCCTACCATTTCATATCCTACCTAGACATGTTGAAGCTTGAATAAATTCTAGAGAGTGCTTCAGAGATGGAGAAAATAAAAGCCCAAGATCATATACCAAATGGTTGGGAGAGCCATGACTAGAACTCAGGTCTCTTATTTCTTAATATTTTTAGTAGCACTTCCATAAGACCATTCTACCCTCAATGAAAATCAATGTAAAATAACAGAGATAGTGATTTTATTTTAAAAATATCTACTAGGAAGGAGCCTACATAACCACCATTATTTAATACCTTGAGTATCATAGAATCTTACCAGAAATGAAAACCTAAACATAAATACTCATTAAGGAGAAGTGAAGTTCTACCTGTGAGATAATATTCATATCACTCATGCAATAGCCTGACTCCATTTCTTTTTACTGATGCTACCAGAGCAGTGGGCCCCTAAGGTTCTATGGTACTCCCCTGCAGAGATGTAAAGACCATTCAACTATTATTAAGCAAAAAGGTTCACAATGATCAAATTCTTATTCTGAAAACAATCTCAGGCAACATGAGTTGTTGTTAGTTTCTCAAAGAATAAACATTGTGGAATCTGAGAAACAAACTGAGGGTTTTGGAGGGGAGAGGGGTGGGGGGTTAGGTTAACCTGGTGGTGGGTATTGAGGAGGGCACGTATTGCATGGAGCACTGGGTGTGGTGCATAATCAATGAATCTTGGAACACTGAAAAAATAAAATTAAATTTAAAAAAAAGAATAAACATTGGTATAGTAGGCAGAATATTTTATCTCTAAGTTATGATTTGGGCCCTGTCATTAATGGTCCTGGTCTATTATCACAGTCCTCAGTCTACACTTGTGCTATTTAATACAGTAGTAACTAGTCACATGTGGCTAATGAACACATGAAATGTGGCTAATATGAATGAAAATATGTTGTCAGTATAGAATACACTCCAGATTTCAAATACTTAGAAAAATATACTTATTAATAGTGTTCATAATGATAACATATGATGTTCTATGATATTTTAGATACATTGGGCTAAGAAAAATATATTAAAATTAATTTCACCTGTTTTTTTGTTTTTTACTATGGCTATTAGAAAAATTTAAATTATATTTATGGCTTACATTTGTGGCTCACATTATATTACAGAAATATAATGTGGACTGTGCTGGTATAGATCAGTGGTTCCTAACATCAAAGATTCTGATTTAACTAACTTGGAGCCTGAATTCTGATTTTTTTAAGCTGCCCAAGTGATTTATTTCATCATGTGTCCAAGACTGAAAACCACTAGACTAGACTCCATACCATGCATGCCTGAGTCAGCCAGTAGTCTACTCAAAGATCAGCTTCAGCCCATGCAAGTGTCTGCTGGGACTGTGTGCGTAGAAGAACACTTCTCCTGACCTTGCATGTAGAAGCATAAATTCCAGTTTATTAGTAAGCCAAAGCCTGGCTTTGCCATTTGCCTCCCTGGGTCATTCTGCCTTGCCCAATTATTTTGCCTCATCCCTTGATTTACTATTTATTATAAAAATGATAGTTTGGGGCACCTGGGTGACTCAGTTGGTTAAGCATCTACCTTTGGCTCAGGTCAGGATCCCAGGGTCCTAGGATCCCTGCTGAGTGGAGAGCCTTGTTCTTCCTCTCCCTCTGTTGCTTTCTGCCTGTGCTCTATTTCAAATAAATAAATTTTTTTTTTAAAAAAATGACATTTCACAGAAAGTGAAATACATTTGAATTGGGATGACAGTATGAATTAAAGAAGGATCTGTTAGCCCAAGATACACAAGCTGTTTCTTTACAGGACCTTACACTCATTCCATAGGGCCACGGTTACTGAAGTATTCTTTCTGACTGCCCCTGGAACCAATTCATCAAGCAGCAATGCTGAGCTAGGACAGAGATAATATTTGAAGACTCTGATGGAAGATGCCACATAAGTAGAGGAAAAAGGATTGCCTATTTCATTAGGAGATTCCCAGGACAGAAGAGGATGAGAAATCATTTTGTCCATCTCTCTGTTTCTGAGTACTGTCCTCACCTAAGTCATTCTAACCAATAACAGTGTTTCCTGGGTTTACAGCCCTCCAAGGAAGGAGGCCTCTTTTAATCATTAAGGCCAGCCTTGATACATAGACCTTTTGGGGCTAATAATGTGGTAGTGGTGATAATGAGGAGGTAATAATGATGATAAAGTAAGTTACAATTTGCCAAGTACCCACTGTATGGCAAGTAATATGCTAAACATTTTGCTCCCTTATGTGATCTCATTAAATCATCATAAAAAGTCTGTTATCCCGGGGTGCCTGGGTGGCTCAGTGGGTTAAAGCCTCTGCCTTCAGCTCAGGTCATGATCTCAGGGTCCTGGGATCGAGCCCCACGTCGGGCTCTCTGCTCAGTGGGGAGCCTGCTTCTCCCTCTCTCTCTGCCTGCTTCTCTGCCTATTTGTGATCTCTCTCTCTCTCTCTCTCTCTCTCTCTCTCTCTCTCTCTCTCTCTCTTTCTCTGTCAAATAAATAAATAAAATCTTAAAAAAAAAAGTCTGTTATCCCTATTCGTCAGATGAAGAATCTGATTTGAATTCTTCAAATGAAGAATCAAGGTTCAGGGAATTAAGTCTTGCCAAAAGCCAAGAAGTTGGAAGGTAGTAAAGCTGACATTGCATTTCAGGTTGTCTGATTCCAAATAACCTGCACCTTCACTCATGTCACAATAACATCATTGTAGTCTTCAAGTCCTTATCTTCCAAGAGCCCAAACCACTCTCATCTTTTGTTTGACATCAGGTATCCTACAGAAGGAACTAACAAAAGGTGATAAGACATCCTGATGTAGCCCGGGTACTTGTACTGCTACAAAGTTGTTTCCATGTGCATGATTTCATTCACTGTGATATTCACTGGCATCAAAGAACTATCAACACCAATTTGTGGATGGGGAAAATCAGAACTCACAAATACCAAAGAACAGATTCTAGCTCATAATTCCCAAGAGCTGGGATGCCAGGCCAGTACTTTTACCCTGTAGTATCTTGCCAAATAGTTACCAGAGGAAACAGAAACTGCTAAGGAGCCCTTTCTCAAGAGCCCATTCTATTAAAGGCCAGGTTCTTCATAGAACAATGTCAAAAGGGCCAAGGTCTTACAAGCACTATCAAGCTGCCTGCTTCCCACTCTCAACACATCTTAGATCCTAGCCACCTGACTCAATGTAAAATCTGCAATCAGTAAACTGTAGCCCCTGAGAGGGTAGGGAGCCCACAGTCTTACATTAACATCTGAAGACAACACATAGGGGTGTTCACACTTCCCTAAATAAGAGAAATAAGGCAAAGGAGACAGAGAGGAATGGGGAGGGGAGGAGAAGGGAAGAGAGAGATCTATAAAAAGAAATAACAAAAGAGGGGAGACAAGGAAAATAACAAAAGCAGAAAATAAAAGAGATAAGAAATATAAGTTCACAGCAATACAGAGTGAAAAGAGTCTTCAAAAAACATCCAGACCAAAAGGGAAGTGATTTGTACAAAGTCACAACAGGTAGGAGGCAGGAGGCAGATGAAATATGGGGATTGTTAAAATAAACAAGGGGAAAAAAAAGAAAAGATTCAAAATTAGAAGGGGAAAGATTAAAGGAAGCCACGTCTTAGGTAAAAGACCAAAAACGGGAAGGGAAATGTGAGAGGAGCCACCAGGAGAGAAATGAGCGGAAGAACAAGGGCTGGAGAGGGGAAAGCCAGGGGTAGGTAGCCAAGGAGACAGGAGGAGAAAGTGAAGGCTGAAGAGAGAGGAGCGTGAAGGCTGACACTCACCCTCACAAAGCTGGCAGGAAACCATCCCTCCTCATCGTCGATCTGGCCCCACCACCAATCCTTGTTGGAAGCATCCAAGACTTTGATGACGTCGCCAGCCTTAAATGCCAACTCCCGGTTGGCCATGGTGACGTGATCCCATACTGCCTCAGCACTAACGATGGAATCTCCAGTGATCAGCTTAGGAGACAAAATGAGAATGTGTTCAGTCCACACAGCTGACTACTTTACTTGCCCTTTACCCCACCCAGAACTCTAGTAGTTATGGAAAAACTGACATACTGGTGGTGAAGGGTTGAGGAGAGGGAGATGGCACTAGGAGCACAAGCTCCACTGGACCACAAGACAGACAATACTTGTCAACTCTCCATTAGCCAGTGGGTGGAATGGCCCGGAATGTGAATATGGACTACATAGGCCTCATGCTTTTATTCCTATTCATGAGCTTTTTCCCCAGAGAAAAAAGAAAGTTCAGTGCATCTTCCTTTGGTGCTTCAAGGCAGCCCTGGGTCTGGAATGGGTGAAGAGGTTGAAATCAAAGGCTAAAATGAAACTCAAACATATTTGCTTTAAATTTTCTGTGTTCCTCCCCTTGTCCTCCTCCTCCTTGGAACTGACCGATTGAGAGCTGGTGGTATATTATTTAACACCACTGTACCCCACCCCCAAGGGGTTACAGACCATGGCATTCCTCACATACAATGGACTCCAGTCCTGCAGCCTCCTGTTCTCACCCACACATGATGCCATCCAGAGAGGTCATGGGTATGAAAGAATATGGCTTTCTGTGATGCCTTGCTTCCATGTAACTCAACCTTGGCACAGATTCACTCAGTGATTTGTACATAAGGAGTCTAGGT
Organism: Procyon lotor; assembly: GCA_028646535.1. Classification (NCBI taxonomy): domain Eukaryota; kingdom Metazoa; phylum Chordata; class Mammalia; order Carnivora; family Procyonidae; genus Procyon; species Procyon lotor. The sequence continues at coordinate 62,090,535 of CM053612.1, read as the reverse complement.
TGAATCCTGCATTTGATAGACGGCATAACTGAGCCACAATGAAGTTAAGGGGTGAGCTCAGGATTACCCAGCAAGGCCGGGGCTATGCAAAGATCTTAACCTTGGTTATTAAACTTTGTGGTAAGTAGGGCTGGGCTACAGAAAACAACATGAAGACATCTATCCCAGTACCACATCTCACTCACACACACACACACACACACTCACAACACTTGTCTAAGCACAGTGATCAGTGATGGGGATGAGGATGGACTAAGAGTCTGCCTGTATTTCTGGCTGCCATCCTGATTCCTGTGTTGTTTGTTCTTTTTCCCCAACTGGTTCCAACCTATACGGGCCATCAATCTTTCTGGCATTCGGAGAAACATATCCCAGAACAAAGAACATATGGCCTGTCAAGGCAAAAGATTCAAGAACTCTTTCTCTAGCACTAAATTTCTGAACATGTTCTCCAGAATTTTTCTATCAGTCTGCTTTGAGGAAGGACTGATTTCCCCAAGGTAACTGTAACTCCACAAGACCAAAGACAAAACAGTTCAAAGATAATAGAGACAGAATATGGAACATGCATCCTCTCACATAGGTATGCCTTTCAATATACCAACTGGAGAATAACCCATGGTTAAAAACTTAACACATAACATACATATGAAAACACACCCACATACTGATCTTTTGACTTAGTTGAGTAATTCTGTTGGTCAGGTAAGGCATACTGGGGAACAAGGGGAAAAAAAGAGTGCAAGTGAGATTGCAGGAGATTGCACTCCTCAGCAAGAGTGCAAATGAGACTTTCAATAGGGCTTTTTATAATACCATCTTTCAAGTATCTCAGGCTTTACTATTTATAAAGTATTTTCATATCTACTGCACTACTTGATCCTTACTGAATGACTAGGTCTCACTATTACCCATATATTAAAGATAAGGAAACTAAGGCTCAGAAAGGTGACCTGTCCTTTGTTCAATCATACAAGTAATAAATTATGGAACCTGGCCTTCTAACTGAATGTGCTCTAGTACCATCATACCATACTTTCGATGTCTACTCATTAGCTACACGGAACTCATAGAACTCCATCCCTAATATCAGAAACCAGATGACTCCTATTTGTAAAGAACTACAAAGAGAGAGATATGGACAGCCACCTTTAGTCACCAATGGTCCTGCCTATGAGATGTTTTTTGTTTCATTTCGTTTTATTTTGTTTTGTTTTATGATGAGCCTGCTTTCTTCCAATTGCACTAAAAGTCAATTTCTTCTTGTTCTGGCCACAGTGGAGAATTGCTGGTCATTGGCCTTAATAAAACAAATCTTTATTAAAAAAAATTTCCCTCTCCTACCAAAGATGGGTTCCAACTGGTGTTGTCAGAGCTCAGTAAGTACATATAGCCCCAACTCACAGCACCATGAAGGGTTGTGACTTAAAGCTATTACCCTGGCTTTTTACCAAAGGTCAAGTATATCATGGTGTCAATTACAAGCCCTCAGCTCAGGATGCTATTTGTGATGCTGTCTGAGGTACCCTAGGCCCAGGTCTGGCTGATTCCACTGCCTGTGCTCTTTCTACCGTGCAGTCATCTTTTAGCAACTTCATGTTTGGCTTTTCCCAGCAGCATAGGATGCCATCCAGACAATGCCATGCCTTGTCCCCATTAAGTCCAGCTGACCTGCCTGAGCCCTCAGATCACAGAGCTCAGCTATATCCTAGACAAGGACAATCTAGGATTCAGTGGCTATAAACCAACTGGTAATTTTGTTGTCAGGGCCTACCTGGAATCAAAACCAGTTAAAACTAAGTAACATTTCAAAGATCATCGCTCTTAAGCCTTCATTTTATAGATCAGGTATGATATAGCAGGAGTAAATTGTCTGCAGTCATTAGATGGCCAGCCTCCTAGACCACTTTTTCCCCAAAGTAACACCATAGATAGAGAAGGTAGAAAAGAACACCTGGATTTAAGACCTTCCTCTGCTACTTGCTAAAGGTGTAATGATAATGATGATGATGTTATTAGCTAGTATAGAGTACTTGCTATATGTCAGGCACTAGTCCATGCACTTTACATACATTAATTCATTAAAGCCTCACAACAGCTCTTTGAGGAAATAGTATTATCATTCCTATCTTACAGGTGAGGATATTGAAGCTCAGAGAGATTAAATAATTGTCCCAAATTTACACAATTAAGTATTAAAGACATACTTCTTTTTTTAAAGATTTTATTTATTTATTTGACAGAGACAGAGAGATCACAAGTAGGCAGAGAGGGGGTAGAAGCAGGCCCCCACTGAGCAGAGAGCCCCATGTAGGGCTTGATCCCAGGACCCTGAGATAGGCCTGAGAGGACCTGAGCCGAAGGCAGAGGCTTTAACCCACTGAGCCACCCAGGTGCCCCTAAAGACATAATTCAAATGCAGCTACAGTATGGCTCTAGATTCTGGTCTTATAAAATATGGTACCACTGGGTCAGTTTCTCTACCTGTTAAACATGGATAATTCTGCATACACACCTGCTTCATGAATTATAACATACAGAACCAAGAGTTGATGGATATGTGTGCATACATGAGAGAAGAGCTAATCCAGAAGAGGCTATGGGGCTCCTGTACTCTCCAGTCACAGATATAAGCAGGAATAAGGGTATGCTACTTGCCTATCCTCTGAGTTGTTTTAAAAGTGAATTAAAACTGGAGGGTATTATGCTCCATAAAATGAGTCAATCAGAGAAAGACAATTATATGGTTTCACTCATATGTGGAATATAAGAAACAGTGCAGAGGATCATATGTGAAGAGAGGTAAAACTGAATGGGAGGAAATCAGAGAGGGAGACAAACTCTCAAGAACGCATGTGATGTGATGACCATTGGGTGTTACACACAACTGATGAATTATTGAGCACTACATCTGAAATTAATTAGGTACTATATGTTGGCTAACTGAATTTAAATAAAATAAATGCATAATAAATAAAATAAAAGTAAATTAAATTTGGGCTTAAAATTGGTTTCAAATTTCCCTTTTGTGTACAGGATTGACTTAACTTGCTATAATTTTTCATAAATATGCACTTTGCTCACCTATTTTTCACCCAACACTCATTCAATGAGCCACCACTGTATATGGGAATCTTCCTACTGTGATTCAGGCACAGTTCTTACCTGAAGATCAAAAGGTCTTTCAGGTACCAACAGTGAATGTACTTCAAGCAGTATGAAAATATGGTTAAGGGCAAGCAAACCTAGCTTCAATTCTGGACTTTCCAACCTTAGATCGTAGCAGTAACAATGGGAGGTGAGGAATAAAAGAGCCAGAGAAACAAACCAAAATGGAATTTAAGCATTTAATTAGGATACGAAGAAATGCAAAATCACAAAAGCCAAGGACAATAGTTTCAAGCTATTGGGCCTCAGTTTCTTCGTATACAAAATGGGAATAATAATACCTGCCACACAGGCAGGGTTATAGATAGAGTAACCTAAGCACTAGATGTGTAGTGCCTACTACAGTGCTTGGTATATGTTGGCTTAGTACAAGACTTCAGAGGAAGGGTTAAGTAATATACGTGGCTTTTGGGCTCTAGAAGGATTTTGTGGGACACTGAAGATAGGCCTTAAAGAATGGGTAGGATTGTAACAGATACAGGAGGGAGAAGGAAAAGCATTTGAGGCAGAGAAATGAGGAATGAGATTACATAAAATCTCAGAGGTAAAGACTATAGGGAATTTGATGGCAAACAGGTAATAGAGTTTGGAAAAGGCTGGGAAGAGGGGGTTAGGGGAGTTGGGGAAGGACAAATGGAAAGGTAGGCTGAAGTCCTGTTTAAAGGTTCTTAAATCTAATTTGAGGAAAAGGAGGAAGTCAAAGTTGATTTGGAGGGTGGAGGTGGTATTTCAAGCCAAAGTGTGATGATTAAAGCATGAGGTTAAGTTACACAAAGAAATGCCAGTTTGGGAGGGGGAAAAAAAGACATGACAAATTTTTCCTTCAGTGTGTTGAATATAGGGAACCAGCAGGATATACAGGTAGATTTGAAGTTCAAGAGATGTCAGGAGAGATGGTTGTATAGGTTTGGGGGTCAATGGCCTAGAAATTGTGGAAACCAAAGAATTTGCCCTGTAAGAAATTCCTAAGAAAGAAGACCAGAAACCTAGGGAAACAGCAATAATGGGAGGTCAGGAGGAGAAGAGGAGCCAGAGAAACAAACCAAAATGAAGCTTTCAGTACATAACTAGGATACCAAGGAGTGTAATCTCATGAAAGTGAAGGATAAGAGTTTTAAGTAGCAGGAGCTGATCATATTATCATATAGTACAGAGCTATAAAAGGAAAAAAGACAAGAAAAGGCTATTTGGGAGTGGCTATATCAGGGGTTAGATTCTTTATATCTTAAACTGTTTTATACTCCTCTCCCCAGCAAAAGTCTTAATTTCCCAATCGTCCCTACCCCTTCATCCTGCAAGCCCAACATAAAGCCAGGAGATGATGCTGAGTTACTCCAGCAAGGTACCCAAGTAGCTCTTGGCCTTGGGAAAGTGCTGATGTTAATTCTAACAAAATAATTCCTAATCCCCAGGACATTTCAGGTATAGCACCATAGGTTGGCTCTTCCAGTGAGTTGGACACACAGTGCTCTGCACCCCTATACCAAAGACACTTTTGGATATGAATAAGAGGATGGGGGGGATGTCATAATATTTTTCTTAAAAGAGGAATGAGATCCTATTTATTTTTGTCTAGATTTCCCATGATAATACTAATTTCAAATATTCTATCCCATTGATACTATAAGTAGATACATCTGTTATCGGACCTATGTTCCCTGACTTTTACCCTGAAAATGTGACCACCATACCCTGGAGGCATTGACCTCTAAGAGACTGCCTTCTAAGCCTGGTCTCTGGTCAAAAATGTGATCGGAACAGGCACGTGCACTCGAATGTTTATAGCAGCAATGTCCACAATAGCCAAACTATGGAAAGACCCTAGATGCCCATCAACAGATGAATGGATAAAGAAGATGTGGTATATATATACAATGGAATACTATGCAGCCATCAAGAGAAACGAAATCTGGCCATTTGCAACGACGTGGATGGAACTGGAGGGTATTATGCTAAGCG
>CM053612.1:62041083-62084908 GCA_028646535.1 Procyon lotor | reverse complement strand
AGCAGCAATGACCACAATTGCCAAACTGTGGAAAGAACCAAGATGCCCTTCAACAGATGAATGGATAAAGAAGATATGGTACATATACACAATGGAATATTATGCCTCCATTAGAAAGGACGAATATCCAACTTTTGTATCAACATGGATGGGACTGGAAGAGATTATGCGGAGTGAAATAAGTCAAGCAGAGAGAACCTTATGGTCTCACTTACGTGCTGGGTGTAAATAAAAACATGGAAGTCATTGTGAGAAGGAAGGGAGGGGTGAATGAGGGGAAACCAGAGGGGGAGATGAACCATGAGAGACTGTGGACTCTGAGCAACAAACTGAGGGTTTTGGAGGGGAGGGGGTTGGGCATTGGGCGAGCCTGGTGGTGGGTACTGAGGAGGGCACATATTGCATGGAGCACTGGGTGTGGTGCAAAACAATAAATCTTGTAACACTGAAAAAATAAACATATTTGGGGAAAAAAATACTCCAATTTTTACTGAAGATGACCTGTGACATTGACCAAATAGCCCCAAGTCACCCAGTTTGTAGGTGGTAGAGCAGATTTGAATCTTTAGTAGGCCTTATTCTATTTCCATAGCTATGCTTTTGCCAATCTCCCACAAGAAAGCAAAGAGAGAAGGCTCCCAGCTGGTTTCTCTTTCCAGGGATACAAGCCCACCCTGTTGACCTTCAGTAGTAGTTCTCAACCTCTTGGAGGGCTTGTTAAAACACAGATTACTAGGCCCCCAAGTCTGAGTCTTTGATTCAGTTGGTCTTTATTTAAGATTTTATTTATTTGAGAGAGAGAGACAGCAGAGTGAGAGAGAGAGAGAGCATGAGTTGGGGGAAGGGGCATAGGGAGAAGGAGCAGCAGTCTCCGCACTGAGCAAGAAGCCTGCCTCCGAGCTCAATCAGGACCCTGGGATCATGACCTGAGCCAAAGGCAGAGGCTTAACCGACTGAGCCACCCAGGTGCCCCTAATTCAGTTGATATTAAGTAGGACTTGAGAGCTTGCAGTTCAAACAAGTTTCCAGGTGATACCTATGCTGCTGGTTCAGACACACACTTGGTGAACCACTGCTCTGGAGGACCTTCGTATTTTAGGCTTCACCCTTGCCTCGCCTCATTCTTCCCAGGGATCCCCATGCCACCCTGTAGGTTGGGCTCCCTGACTATCCTAAAGGTCTTCCTCAGTGGTTGGTATATCTGAGAAAGGATATTTTGGGTCATGCCAGGGACTTGTCAACATAGAAAAAACCTGGGATCCCAGTTATCCAGAGCCGTAACACTTGTTTTTTTGTTTGTTTGTTTGTTTTTGCTCTTGGCCCTCTAGCTGAACAGTACCACCCCCAAAATAGTTATTTAATTAGCCTGGGTAACTGCCAGAAATATTAGAGTTTTAATGGTAAGAAGCAGAAGGGAAAATGTTAAAAAATAAAAATGTGTTGTGCAGAATAGCAAATATGTCAGTTTTCATGAAGGTAGCTGAGCTGGACCTGCCTTCTGAGAAAAGTTAAGAAGGGACTTGAGGCATTTTTGCCTCTACAAGGTTTTTGTCAGTTGGTGCTTACCCCTATCCTCTCAGAAGATTCCATCTCTCAAAAGCTAGGCATGGACAAGAGCAAAATCCTTTCCTTTGTTCCTTTTAAGCACATCTAAAATACGCTGACACTTTATTCTCTCTCTTGAATAGTCTTTATAATGCAGCCTTGTAAATAGATTCTGGCTATATTGCCCAGTGTTCAAGGACAATAATCTTCCCCGCTTCTGGAAAGGTGTGATCCAGGCTGTTCCAACAACAGCTAGGAAGCACCACATGTACAGGAAAGACTGGCTATTGGAAGAAGCTCTGCCAGTAACTCATTGAACAATCTTGGGCAAGTCCTTTACCTGTCTCCATTTCTTTATCAGTCAAGTTACAGATTTGAACCAGACAGACACCCTCTTAAGTTGCTTCCAGCTCCAGCTTTCTATTGAGGCTAACATTTCAGCTTCTTAAAGGACAGAAATGTCATTATTACAGCATATTTCTTCTCACCCTCCTTTGTGCTTGATAGGATACTTTTGCTGCTCTTTACTCAGGAAAATGAGAACTTGGAGCTCACTGGTCCCTTCCTGAATATAACTCATTCAGGCGCTGCTGGTGACACAGGCTAGTCACACAGGCTGAGAAAATTAAGGAATGGGTTTTCCACTTTAGCCCTTGACTACCCCATTCAAAGGTCAGAGAAATTATCTTTCTCATGACATCAGCTCTCTCACCTCCAGTCCTATATTTCCAACTTCCTGCTTCATATTTCACTGGATGGCCTGCTACCACCTCCAATAAAACATATGTAAAACTCATCATATGTCCCCCTTCCCTTCCTTCCTTTTTCCCATTTCTGATTCTTCTTCTTGGCCTGTCATTTTTTTGTCCTTCCACATATCTCTCAGATATGACCCCTTATATTCATTTCCAATGTCCCATTCTAGGTCTGGCTCTTAACACCTCAAGTTGCCTCCCAACTGGCCTTCCTGCTGCCCATGGTCTCTTTCCCCCTTAAGCTACTCCTTAATGATGCATTTCTCCAAACTTCCTTGCTGGTGTAATTATATACACTCAAGAAGCCTCAACAATTCTCTTGTCAATCTTTCAAAGCCCCACCTAGGGATCCAACCTTTATCTTTACCCTGACAGGGATCTTCCACTCTAGCCAAACTGATTCTCTTACAGGCAGATGTACTCTTACCTCCGTGCCTCTGACTCAGACAAAGCCTTAGCCATGGTTAAGTACAGGAACACTGAAGCTAGGCTGCCTCTTGCTAGTTGTGTGATCTTGACCTGCCTGTTTGTTAATCCCTCACCTGATGACTACAGTTTGTATCCTTTCTCCCTTTGCTTCTTTTGCTAATTTCTAAGTAGGATAAGAAGAAAATAAGGCAATATGGACTTATTCAAGTTGTCAACCACAGTGTTATTCTCCAAACAACCAGAGTATACACTTATGAAGATCTAAACAATCTGCTTAATTCATAATGAATAGCACAGTTTTTAGCCTCTACAAACTAAGCCTTAAAATCAGGCAAGTTCTCAGGCAGATCACAACAACAGAATTAGCATCTCTGTCAGGTTGCAGAACATACTATGGGGCTAAGAAAATTATTTATGCAATATGTACCACATTGTCTATAGGACAGTCTATTGATAGGACTTATGGCCAAGTGGCTTGTGGGGTGGCTTTCTGGTTTTTGCTGAAGATGAGCACAGGTGTTGGATGGTCATCAGGGAAAGGAGAAAAGATGGCAGATAAGGAAAACAGGGAAAGGAGAAAAGATGTCAGGTAAGAAAAACGTCACTATGAATATTTTTTAAATCCCAAGAATTGATTTTTCTCTTCCCTACAACTTAATAATTCACACCTGGCTGATTTCAGCTTTAACCTGGGTGTTGCTATCACCCATAACTAAATAATTTCATTTCTGAGCAGAATAATTAATGATTCAAATGACATGGGTGGCTCATTCATTAAGCGTCTGCCTTTGGCTCAGGTCCTGATCCCAGGGTCCTGATATCGAGCCCCACGTTGGGCTCCCTGCTCGGCAGGAAGCCTGCTTCTCCCACTACCATGCCCTCTGCTTGTGTTCCCTCTCTCGCTGTGTTTCTCTCTGTCAAATAAATAAAATCTTTAAAAAAAAATGATGGTGACTCTAAATGTACTGAAAGGAAGTATGCAAATATCATCTTTTCATGACATGATCATTTTTTCCTACTTTGTTCAAGTGATTTGTGAGTCACTGGGCACCAGCTTCCTTCAATGCCCCATTGTACCATTCATTTTTCACTTTAAGAAAATGAGAGATCTGAGGTGCCTGGGTGGCTTAGTTAGTTAAGCATCTGTCTTCAGCTCAAGTCATGAACCTCAAGACAAGTCCCGTGTCAGGCACCCCACTCAGCAGGTAGTCTGCTTCTCCCTCTCCTTCTGTCCCCTCCCCCAGCTCATGCTCTCACTCTTTCTTCCCTCTCTCTAGAATAAATAAATAAAATCTTAAAAAAAAAAAAAAAAGAAAATGAAAGACCTATGGTTAGTTTCAGCAACACCTGACAAATACAAAACCTAACTAGACTGGCTTGATTTGGAAAGGAGAGCCTAGATGAGGGTCAGGCTCAGTAAGAGCAAGATGGATCACCTGAACCAAGAGCCACTGTGTACTCTGGTCGCAAGCCAACTCATACCTGTCAGGACCTAAAAGTTTGGGAATCCGAGATAAATTCCTAAGGTATGAAGGACATTTTCTTATTCATTATAGACAAAGAATAACACCTTTCTGTACTTCTTCCAAAGAAATTACATGTGATCTTAGTTGTAAGTGACCAAACATATATGAAAGAAGTAGAGTTACTTGCTTGGTCTGGACCTTAGGAACGGACTCTTCTGATATGAAACTTCAGCCCCTAGCTCAACCTAACAGGCCCAGGATTAATGAAGTGAAACCCAGCTACTTCCCCAAAGTTCATGATGTTAAGTGTTTGGTCTTGTTGAAGAAGTAAGTCCTTTAGAGAAGATGCAGCCAAATAGGTCAAGAATTGGACAGATCACAGAGTAGACATGTTTCTAGCCCACCAACCAACCATGACCCTGTTGGCCAGAGAAGTCTCCCACCCAGAGCACCTCCCAATCTGATAAACATCAGCTTGAATGTCCAAAACACTGCAAATAGTAGTTACTGTCAAGTTATTCTGGGATCTTTTGGCATCACCCCAGTGTCTTGAACACATTAGACCAGTCTTTCAATGTGTGGTCCACAGATCTACTGTTTAGAATCACCGCAGAATTTTTAAAAAGCAGCCCAAGTGATCCTGAATCATATGTCATATTGAAACAAGTGTCTTAAACTTACTAGAGCCAAAGTTTGAAATACAAGAATTTCCTCTTACTGCACTGGATCATTTTGAAGAAACCAGAATCTCTGAAACTTTGTCTCCTGGCTTCTCCTTATATTAGATTCCAGGCAGGCCAAGGAGTTACAGTAGCTGGTCCAGGAAGATCTCCGTCTGCCTTGAGAGGCTATCTGCACCTGCTCTCTTGAACCCCTACTCCCTCCCACCCCTGTCTTGATCTTCGGCCTGAGGCCCCCAGTGGCCCGAATGGAAAAATCCTTGCAGGATATCTCTACACTATAGCCTAGAAGCAATTTCCAAGAGCTGTGCTCAATCTATTCAAGTCAGACTCTAATATCCTAAGAGACAAATTATTAGTAAAACAAATAAACAAAGAAACAATGACTCAGCAATGCTCCTTTCATGACCTGAGTCAAAAACATACCTCCCGAACTGGAGGTTACCCTGACCCTTCCTGTCTCTTGAGTCAGATTGGGCTCCATCTCCAAAATGTTCCTGCCCTGGGCATTGTGATCTTCTTCTTGTACTTGCTTTCTTGCTGTGGGTACTAAATTCCAGCCATCCATTGGCTTCTCTTTGTTGCCTTCAAACCTTGAGAAATGGCCAGGCCAGGCCTAGGGAAGAGGCAGGGAGCTCAAAAAACCCCCAGTCCCTGAGATGACTTAGACCTATCTAGGACTCTGCACCTGGGTTCTTGAATTGCTTCATGTGGTTCTAGTGGGACCAGCCCTGTGATCCTCAACTTTTCTTGGATTGTGACTTGAAGGCCAGCCTTGGAATTTCCCGAAAAGCGGTGGGGATGGGGCTCCTCTAGGTTTACAGAAGGGGAACTAGAGCAGGCTAGAACTACACGATGAATCTGTTCTCCATGCCTCCCACATGCATAGTTTCATACTCATCAACACCATAGCCAGAGGGTGGGTGGGCAAGGCAGAGAGAAGAAAGGAAAGTCATTTTTTTTATCCATTTGACAGATGTCGTGTTAAAATATTGTAAGGGAAGGAGGGCTGTAGGAGGGGGGAGGAACAGAGGAAGAGATAGGTTAGAACTAATGGTTCTAATGTGGTCTTTAAACGTGGCCATCTGCTCTAAGGTGCTGAGAACAAGAACAGCATTTATAGAAGCATTTTGACCTGCTCCTATATCTGGAGAACAGAAAGGAAAAATAAATATATTTCAATCAACTTAAACCACCTTGAAGTCTATTAAGCATGCCCACCCAGGACATATATTTGTAAAGACTCTGAGCCTTTCCAAAGAGAATGTAATATTCTCTTGGGGAGTCCTTACAGCCCAAAAAGGAAATCTGTGTTTAAACAGCCCATCAGAAAGTAGAAGATGGTTTCCAGTGGCTTATTAATTTCCCTCTGCCTGCTGGCTCACAGTGAGAGAAAAGACATTGGCCAAGGCACTAAGCAGTGCCTTTGGTCCCAGTGACTCCTGTTCAGGGATGGGCCATGTCTCTAGCAGAGTCTAGCACAATCCTGGGTTCCCAGCAGACATGGTGAGTAGTGGATGGGTGGATAGCAAGAGTGTCTGGTGAACAGCCACTGGACCAGGCTCCAGGGGACAAACATGGCTGAGTTGGCTTCCCTTAAGCAAAGCACAATCAGACCCACCCTCAAACCCTAAGAGGGATAGCATTGGGTCTTTGTCTGAATGAAAAGTAGTTGTGCTTGTAACAATAGTACTTCAAGTAGGTCATCCAGGCCTATGTAAGACAACTTCTGCCTGTTTAAGCTAAGTGAAGGAGATGAGGGCTAAGAAGGGAAGGCCCAGGGCAACTGACTGAGGAACAAAGCATCCAGTATAGTGCTAGAGCTTGAACCTATTCTTCTTGACTTTGGCTCATGTTCAAGAGCCTGACATGGATTCTTCTTATTGTTATTATCATTATTTTATTATAGATTTTATTTATTTATTTCATTTATTTTTTATTATGCTCAATTAGCCAACATATAATACATCATTTGTTTTTGATGTAGTGTTCTTATACTCAGAAAAGCTCAGGATTAGAGAGTCTCAAGAACAAGCACACCTAGTTCAGTCCAACTTATTACAGATAAGAAACCTGAGGTTCCGGTGAGAAGTTAACCAGTGAGCAAATCTAGTCGGCAGCAGAATCGAGATTAGAAATTAAGCCACAGTATTTTAGAAAGATGGTTATCAATTGTTTTGGGTTGAAAATTGTCAATTGGTTAAAAGCATGAATAGCTACCCTAGTATCTAAATACTACTAATATACTATGTGTTTTATAAAAATTTACACAAAAAGATTAAGTAACAACGAGATTAGAGATTTAATATACAGAAAACTTCTAATGTTTTCCCCTTAGCTTCACTGTGGAGATCACTGTTTTTTAGACATTTTTTGGTGCTTTTTTCTCCCTTTGCTCCACAGATATCATCCCTTCAGTACTACAATCATTACTGCCTCTCCTACCCCCAGGGTCACACAAAAGTCTGACCCTGGAAATTAAGGGATAAGAACACCTCATTATGAAGGCTAAGTACAGTCACTTCCAGAATCTCTCACCACCAAATGTTTTTGCTAGGGAATCTCAAATTCAAATTCACACTAAAATACAAATGCTAGTGAAAAACCAGTGGTATGAGAAGAATGGACTCCCGGTCTGGCTTGGTTACTGATGTGTGGTATAAACTTGGGCAGGTCTAGGTCCTCTCTGAGCTAGCTGGACTAGGTTATCTCAAATGGAAAGCTGGGGTCACCTTTGAAAGATGCTGTTGCCTTGCTTCTAAAAGCAGGTTTCACATTAATAAAAGAAAAGAACCATATGATTCTCTCAAGAGATGCAGGAAAAACCATTTGATAAAATACAAAACCATTCTTGATAAAAACCCTCAACAAAGTAGGTATAGAAAGAACATACACCTCAACATCATAAAGGTCATGTATGAAAAACTCACAGCTCATGCCATCCCCAATGAGGAAAAGCTGAGGGCTTTTACTCTACTATCAGGAGCAAGACAAGGATGTCACTCTCAACATTACTATTTAACATGGTACTGGAAGTCTTAGCCTCAGCAATCAGACAACAAAAAGAAATAACAGGCATCCAAATTGGCAAGGAAAAAGTCAAACTTCTCATAGACATGATACTCTCTATGGAGAATACCTGAAAGACTCCACCAAAAAAGTGCTAGAATACATTAATTCAGCAAAAATGATGGATATAAAATCAACATACAAAAATCTGTTGCATTTTTATATACTAATAATGAAGCGATGGAAAGAGAAAACAAGCTATCAATCTCATTTGTAATTGCACCAAAAACAATAAGATACCTAGGAATAAACCTAACCAAAGAGGTAAAAGACCTGTACTCTGAAAACTATAAAACATTGATGAAAGAAATTGAAGAGGACACAAAGAAATAGAAAAACATTCCATGTCATGGACTGGAAGAAAAACATTGTTAAAATGTCTGTACTACCCAAAGCAATCTACACATTTAATGCAATTCCTATCAAAATACTACCAGCATTTTTCATGGAGCTAGAAAAAACAATCCTAAAATTTGTATGGGAGCAGAAGATGCCGAATAGGCAAAGCAATACTGAAAAAGCAAAGCAAAGCTGGAGGCAGCACAATATTGGTCTGCAAGCTATATTACAAACCTGTAATCATCAAGACAGTATGGTAAGGCAAAAAAAACAGACACAGATCAATCAAATAGAATAGAAAACACAGAAAGAGTATTCAGTGGGAAAAAGTCTCTTCAACAAATGGGGTTGGTATAAATTGGACAGTAACATTCAGAAGAATGAAACTGGACTACTTTCTTACACCATACACAAAAATAAATTCAAAATGGATGAAAGACCTAAATGTGAGATAGGAAACCATCAAAATCCTAGAGGAGAACACATGCAGCAACCTCTTTGACCTCATCTGTAGCAACTTATTACTAGACCCATCACTGGAGGCAAGGGAAACAAAAGCAAAAATGAACTATTGGGACTTCATTAAGAAAAAAAAAAAATTCTGCACAGTGAAGGAAACAATCAACAAAACTAAAAGGCAGCCTATGAAATGGGAGAAGATATTTGCAAATTACATATCTGATAAAAGGTTAGTATCCAAAATATATGAAGAACTTAACAAACTCAGCACCCAAAAAACAAATAATATAATTAAGAAATGAGCAGAAGACACAGATATTTTTTCAAAGTAAACATCCAAAGGGCTAAAAAACACATGAAAAGATCACACATCATCAGGGAAATACAAATCTAAACCACAAGGAGACACCATCTCATGCCTATAAGAATGGCAAAAATGAACCACCCAGGAAACAACAGATATTGGGGAGGATGTAGAGAAAGAAGAAACCTCTTACACTGTTGGTGGAATTGCAAACTGGTGCAGCCACTCTGGAGAACAGTATGGAGGTTCCTCAAAAAGTTAAAAGTAGAACTACACTATGACCCAGCAACTGCACTACTAGGTATTTACTCAGAGGATAAAAAAAAAACACTTTTGAAGGGGTACATGCACCCTGATGTTTATAGCAGCAATGTCCACAATAGCCAAACTATGGAGAGAGCCTAAATGTCCATCGACTGATGAATGGATAAAGAAGATGTGATTAAACACACACACACACACACACACACACACACACACACACACACACACGATATATTACTCAGCTATCAAAAGGAATGAAGTCTTGTCATTTGCAATGACATGGATGCAGCTAGAATATATTATGCTAAGTGAAATAAGTCAGTCAGAGAAAACAAATACCATATCATTTTACTCATTTGTGGAATTTAAGAAACAAAATAGATTAACATATGGGAAGAGGAAAAGAGAGAGGGAAGTAAACCGCAGGAGACTCTTAATGATAGAGAACAAACTGAGGGTTGATGGTGGGATGTGGGTGGGATGGGCTAAGTGGGTGATGGGTAGTAAGGAGGGTACTTGTTATAATGAGCACAGGGTATTATATGTAAGTGATGAATCACTAAATTCTACTCCTGAAACCAATATTACACTATATGCTAACTAACCAGATTTAAATAAAAAATTTGAAAATAAAATAAAATATAAGCAGATTTTGACAAGAGACAGAGGGGAGGTAAAAGGAACAGAGAGGAGGCAAAGAAAACGTGGAAACAAGGAATTCAGAAGAGGGATGAAGTGAGATTAAAAAAAAAGGTCAAGACAAAACTTGACTCTTGAATTTTTGCCGTGAACTATCTCCACCCAGAATAAAGCTCCAGTTCATGGCTGGCCTTTGGGTTCTACTGCCAGAAGGAAGGGCAATGCCTTCTCCACCCAGTTCAGGCCACTGGGTTCGAGTTATCCAAAGTAGCTCCTATGAAAAGAGTTAAGTAGCACCATTTCCATGTGCTTAAGCACATTATAGTTTCTAAGTTGCTTTCACATCATTTCACATTCATGAGCTCACTTGGATCCTCCTACCAACTCTAGAAGACAAGCAGAGTAGGAGTGAGACCTTACATTTTAAAGATAAGAAAACATCTCAAAGGAAGTCAAAGGATGTCACTCAGCTATCCCAGGAGCAGAGGCCAGAAGAGAACATAGATTTCCTGACTCACAGGACAATGTTTTTCTTCTAATAATAAAAAATGGCTAACTGAGTGCTTACGATGTGTCAGAAGTAAATCTAAGTTTTTACATATACTAACTTATTTGATCCCCATTTTAAAAATGAAGAAATCAAGGTTTGAAGAGATGATGTGATTGCTGAAGGTCACATAGAGCCAGAACCAAAACACTAGCAGTTTTACTCGAACCAGTGCTCTTAACCTCTGCTCTCCACAGCACATCCTCATGCCCCACAGGGTCATAGAACATCCAAAGTATAACAAGTCATAGAACAGTGAATATATTACCATAAAAAGAGAAAAAAGCATATATCCAAATATGCTTGTATATCCATAGAACATTTCTGTGGAAGGACTCACTGGAAGCCTCCACAGAGGAAGGCAAGTGGCTGGAGGGGAGGGACAGGAGGGAGACTTCTCATTGTGCACACACTTATATCTTTTGGATTTTGACCATGTGAATGTATTTCTTATTCAAGAATAAAATAATTAAAAAGGAGGTGTCTAGGGTCAAGAGAGCTGGCTGTTTCTTGGCAGGACTTTGGCAGCTTACTCTTCCCTATCCACTTCTTTGGGCTCTCAAATTTGAAGAAAGAAAAGAAGGTGTCTCACTCATTTTCCCTCTAGTTTCCCCATCCCAGAAACTATCTAATCCCCCAGAAAGGACAGTGCCATAGTTATCCTATAGGTTTTAGCAGCACAAGTGAAAAACAACACTTTCAATTAGGTTCCTACAGCCAATCAGGGGCCATAGGAAAATAATATATTAGCGGCAGGACAGATGAAGAAGACACAAAAGGCCATCTTCCCCAATGTCTAGCACCCAAGGCATGAGCTCCACAGATTATTCCATCTCCTTCCTCTCACCAATCAGTCTCAATGTATCTGTCCTGGGTGTTATACACAAACAATGAATCATGGAACACTACATCAAAAACTAATGATGTACTACTGTATGGTGACTAACATAACATAATAAAAATTTTTAAAAATGTATCTGTCCTGTGCTCAGAAAGGTAAAAATAAACTATCTAGAAAGGTTCCAGGAAATCTAGCCCAGCTCAAGAGTCTGTGGTATACAAGGAAAAACACACTAAGTGAGAGAAAGCCCAGCTGAGGTTTAATGTCCACATCAAGGCCAGGTGAGAATCAGTCTGTCTCAAGGGAATTTTCCAGCTTTGGCTCTTGGATTTCCACTATCGTATCCCTCAAGAGTTGGCAAAATACTCCACAGAACAAGGCCCTCAAACAGTTTCTCAGATACTTTTTGACCTAAACCCTTAGGCAGGTCAGCCACACAAAGCTTCTGTACCCAGGAAGCTGTGAGCAGGTGGGGGTAGCCAAGGAGGATCAACTGCCTTCAGGGACCCTTCTGAAGTAGCTTAAATGGGCGGCACAACTCCCTCTCACAACAGTTTAGAATCTTCTCCAATACTTCACAGCTTCCAAAACACAGAAGAGTAGGACATGAGCTGCTGTAGAAGGGATGAAAGGTCAGTCAGTGTGTCTCTTGTGGGCAAGCAGGGTACTGCTGGGGAAGGCTGGGCCCCAGATAGCCCCCCTTTTGCTATGTGTCAAAGACAAACCTAAGTTTTCAACATATATTAACTTGAGCTGCTACTGGCAGCTTCCTTTAGCACTGCAATTCTGTCTGGTAGCTTGGGGTTATAGAAAGAACACTAAATAGATCTGAAAGCATGGTTTCTAATCCTGAATCCATGACTGTCTAATCCTACATCATCAGGCTGGTCCCTCCCTTCTCTGATCCTCAGCATCCCCATCTGTAAAATGGAGCCAATACTGGTTTAAAAGAAGGACATGGGGAAGAAGTGAGAAATAAAGCAAAGACAAGCTCCTGAATTACCTCTAAACTACCTAGAATAATGACCTGGATGGATTCTTAACAATCCAAACAGCAGCATAACATGTTCAACATTTTACAAGGCACTTTTTCTTCCTTTGCCATGATGAATTCTAGTACCCAACAATCCTGAGGTTTACAGTTAAACCCATTTTACAGACCAGAAAACTGAGGCTTAAAAGAACTTTGCTCACAATATATGGGGTGAAGAGAAATCTGAACTTGAGCTACATGGTGTAGTTCCTGATCCCCCCTTTCAACAAAGCAGGTGAAATTACCCTGAATACAAAATGGAATAAGGCACTCTCCCACAGTCAGAACTGCCATTCTAAGTTGCTTCCTCTGGCAGGTGGTAGATATAAGTGGTCTGACCTGGCTTTCCCTAGTATAGGAAGAAGTCCTTGAACCTGATGTCCTCCATTTTCCCTCACTGCGTAGGGTTCCCAAAGAGCCAAAACTATATGGTCACCTAAATGTTGCAAACCTGTTTTCTGGGAAAGGACTGACCTAGCATTGAAAAGTATCTGTAAGGGTGAGGGTGACCCCAGCATGACTTTGATCAGCCCAATGCTATGAGGTTTCCTTCCCTTGACCCCCTTTTCTTTTAATGGCTACTGTGATAGGGGTCAGGCCTGGTAGTTGGTGGGTGAAACTAGCTTAGGGATGAGGGTGCAGCTTTGTGAGTGAAGACAAAGTACATCTGCAAAGCATTGTCTCAACTCTTTCTTTGTCTGGGTCTTGCCAGCATCTGAGGGATATACTGGCTATTTTAACTACAGGCCAAATAAGACCCAGACAGAGGGGGAAACCTGACTGAGGCATACCCTAAGTTGCAGAATAGTAACTGGAATTCATGTTTCTTGATCTCAAGTCCAAAGTTGGGAAATGAGCGTAAGGCTGTGACAGTCAGACTCTGAGGCTGCTGTTCTGAGGTCTGCCAGGGCAAACCTGGCACATTCTAGCCACCTGTTCACTGCTTCATACCCTTCAATCCAAACCCAGCCTAGGTTTCCCTCCTTCCAGCTCCAGCCTTTGGTTACTAAAGGCCAGAAAGGCCTCCCCAGGACATCCTGACCTGGTTTCCAGCTTGAGAAACTCTAAAAATAGCAGGTCCTCATTAGTAGGGCCAGATGGCTCAAGATGTTATGCCTAGGGGCAGGGTTGTGGTCATTAAGAATGTGGCTATTCAAGAGGCCTAAGGTGACCTCTGAAAATGGCTCACTATTCATTTGACCCAGAAAACCCTAAAAAATCACATAAAGCAAGAGGTTCGAATCTTTGTGTTCACTTCAAGAACATACATGAAACTGCCCATGAAATGCATATCTGAAAAGTCACCAAGTATCTGAAGGATATCACTTTGCAGAAGCATGCACCCCTGTGCCACTCCATCACTACAAAGGTGGAGTTGGTGGATGAGGTGTGCCCAGGCCGAACAGTGAGGCTGGAAATAGGGCCAGTGCCCACAAAAGAGTACTGAATTTTTTCTGCACATGCTTAAAATTGCAGAGAGTAATGCTGAACTTAAGGGTTTAGATGCAGATTCTCTGGTCATTGAGCATACCCAGGTGAACAAACCCCACCCACTCCCCAAGATGGGACACAGAAATTACAGGGCTCACGGTTAGATTAACCCATACATGAGCTCTCCCTGCCACACTGAGATGATTCTTACTGAAAAAGAGCAGATTGTTCTTAAACCAGAAGAGGAGGTAAAGCAGAAGAAAAAGATTTCCCAGAAGAAACTGAGGAAACAAAAACATAGTCTGGGAGTAAATAATAAATTCTGCATAAAATAAATGCAAATAAAACTAAAAAAGAATCTTAGAATACTGAATCAAAAACTAATGATGTATTTTATGGTGACTAACATAACACAATAAAAATTAAAAAAAAAAAAAAAAAAAAAAAGAATGTGGTCGTTTTCTCTACCCACCACTGAAACAGGAGAAGTTGGGACTCCGTGCCCCTCCTTATGCATCCTCCTACCCACAACTTAAATATACTTTAATCTGGCCAAGTTGTTACTTCATTCCTAAGAAAAGAATGAACTTTAGTACTCAGTTACTTTAGGTTTTCTAGGACATTCCATAGTGGTTTGTTAAGTAGATTGGGGATGGATGAACAGGCTCAAGCTTTCTGCACTGATCAGTGCCAATTTATCTTCTCCATTCTTCTCCATCTGCTTATTAGTTCAACAACTGAGAGCTCAGTTGTAAACTTTGTTTGCCTTCAAGAGCCTGCTATAACACATGCCATCTTGAGTATCCATTTTATTCCTGATGGGGCCAATTTGGAAAACTGGAACAACAAAGCTAGTCCTAAGGGTAGCATATGTTCTGGATCAAAGTGTGTCCCACAGGGATGTGTGGGGCATGTGAGTGTGTACCATAGGTGTGTTCAAATGTGTCTCATGGGGGGAGGGTGGTTTGTCCAAGTAAATCTTTAAAAGTGTATCTCAGGAAGAGGAGTATATGTCCTGGGGGTAGGAGCATATCTGGATGTGCATCTCAGCATGACCTATGTGTATCTGGGTGTGCAGTTGTGCTTTATATGCATCCATGTGTGTCCACACATATAAATTTGCATAAGCATTCATCATGTGTGTCTTTGTGTGTATACCCTGCCTTTAGAGAGTATGCCCAAGTGTGAGTGTACCTCATGGCTAACTGAATGTATGTGCTCCAAGCATGTCAATGTGAAAGTGTACTCCACATGTGTATCCCAAATATACCTCACAGAAAGAAAACTTCCAAACTGAACACGAAGGGCCATAAAATCTGGGGCCACCCTTCTACATTTGGCAAGGCCTCTCATGCATCCCTGGATGATATGATTTTTGAGTGGACATACCAGAGGTCAAAAAGATGTATCTGAATTGCCAATTAGTTCAATGCCAACCTAGCCAGAATTATCTAGTGGCATCTGCCTGATTTTATCTGCTACTGACTAACTTTTATAATAAGACTTAGATAGAAGCAAAGTACAGAAGGCATCTTTAGAATAATCTCCTTGCCCAAGGCCACTTGGTATGGATGGGTTATTAACAGCTAACTATACGCTAAGCTCTTCCTTGCACACCACTGCTTTTAAGAGGCAGCAATATGAGCAATTCTCTGAGTTTCAATTTCCTTAGTCATAAAGTAAGAAATAATCCTGGCCTTGCTCACCTCATAGGGTTGTGAAGAAAAGGCCAATGTGGCAGGACTATGCAATGATCCTTATCTTCTCACCCTGACCCCTAGAACAATGAGAATGTTCCAAATAAAATGATGCAGGCAAAGGTGAAGAGTGTTGATTTGTTCTAAATAGGTCATTTGTCAGAAGCCTGCAATTTCTAACACAACTTTTAATCATATCATGAAAACTCAGTAATGCTCATCACAAATCCTAGCCAAGAAACTGGGGACCAAGAATTGATTTTTAATTGCCAAGTGCCTAGACGATTCTGGCTTGATGGACTTCACAAGGCACTAAATAAAAACACAGTTAATTCTGGCTTTCTTCCAAGCTCCTCTTTTAGCTTTGCAGGAGACAGGGAGAGAGAAGCTTCGTCTGCTATTCATAGCAATATGTGTGTGGCCTGGTAGGGGAGATGGAGCTGAGGGTAAATAAAAGAAAGCGTCCTATAAAAAAAAAAAATTCCAGCTTTCCACCAAGGACCCAAGACATGAGCCAGGTCATAGCACTTTTATACTTTTAAGGGAGGAAAGCAATAAGAGTCTTTCATGCTGTGATGGAGAAATAAGGCAAAAAGACAATATTTGTTCAAGGTCACCCAATGACTGAGTTCATATTTGCAGCCTCTCCTAATTCATGCGTATGTCTTTCATTAACAAAAACTTTATAAAGGGCTACTGAGTGTCAGTTCCCTCCATTATAGCAGTCACACAGAGATTTCTGCCCCGGGGAGTTCTCAGGGATTTTCAGCCACAGTTAACAGAAAAGAAAACTAACTCAGAGAGGTTAAGTACTTTGCCCAAGACCACAGAGCTAAAAAATGATAAATTACTAGTTCAGTGACCCTTTGCTTCCCATCACACAATACAGATTTCCCTCCCCATTCCTGAAAAGCAAGAGCAGCTTGTAAGTCACAGGTCCAGGAACTCACATCCTTGCTAGGCAATGTTCTAGTTCCAGTACTACTACAAACATACTGTGTTTCCTTGGGTGAGTCCTTTCTCCTTCTGGGCCTAGTTTCCCAGCTTCCACAATGAGGGAATTAGATTGAGAACAGCTGCAATACCCCTTTTCTAGAAGGTATAGCTATCTGGAATGACTTTAAATGGCACTGTAACTTCCAGAGCTTGAGCCCAGCTCAGTTATATGACAATAACTCTTTGAGCCTCATTTTTCTCATCTGTAAAATGATAATCCCTGCCCTTCCTACTTCACAGAGCCACAGAGAAGATCAAGTGAGATAATTTGTAAAGCCCAATGATCAGTGCAAGACAATGTTCAAGAAGGAGAGTCAAGAATCAAGTGAACATCACTAGCCCCAGTTGCCTTTCTCTAAATCCAAGTGCAAAAAGTGTCTATGTGTTTTCTGTCCAATTAATCTTCCTGAGCCCTCCTGTGCAGTTCAACCTAGATTCTTAAAGACAAACACCTCACTGGTTGCAAGTGCAAAGGAATTAGTAAGTCCTTCCACTCCCTTTGGGCCCTAAGCACAAAGCACAAAGCAGTCTCATAATTTTGCCTTTCATCTGAGTCCCCCCATGCCCCCACCCCGCTATACTAGGTCTACCACAGCCACTCCTAGGGATGCCTGGCTCTCCTCTGCCCGCCTCTTTCCTAATACCGAAGCACCCACTACTGCCCAGCCCTCCTGCCAACCAGCAAGGTTCACAGAGGGAGGAGGAAGGAAGAGAGTGGGTGGAGAAGAGGGTGTGGGAGGTACAGCTAAAAGTAGCTGCTGTCTTTAGGCACCACATTCTGAGGGGGTGGAGGGTGGGCTCTTAGCACATCCTTCCTGCAGCCAGCTGGGCATGGAGGTACACGGCTCCCCCTCCTCTAATGAAGGCAGGCAGGCAGAGAGATCAGAGCTGCCAGAACTATTCCCAGAGCTCTTCTGTGCTCTGAGAGTAGATGGTTGCACAACACAGGGCTGCATCCAGGGCTCTCTCCCTCAGGAGAACTAATATAATCTGCAGTAGATTCTAGGATTCCTCATCTGTCCCTCATCTCACTGCGTGGTACTCCAAGGGCTGCTGACAGGCCTGCTCCCTTCTGGGAGGTTATATAATACTACTGTTATCCCAGTTTCTGTGTCAGCTTGCTTTCTCCAGCCAGACTTGAGAGTGCATTCAGGTCTCTGATAGAGCCAAAGGAGCACTGAGCCAGCATCCTATAGCAGAGGTATCAGGTTACAGAGGATAAAGGCCTGATTTGAGGATCAGGATCCCAGGTCCATCACTGAAACCTTGGAAAAGTCCCTTTTCCCTTAATTTTCTCACTTGCAAAACAGGAAATAGAAAAGGGAGAGGCATGTTGCAGATCTCCAAGGTATTCTTATCTCTGCCTGAACCCCCTCGCCCACCCAGGACTATCCTATCTTCCAAGCCGTCTGTCTGTACTGGGCAGAGCCATCCCCACTCTCCTAATCTCAATTCCCCTAATGACTAACTAAGGTCTACACTGGCAAGACGATTACCTGAAACTCTAAACTCTGTCCTCCACCTCAGTCCTAGGCCCATTTCAACCATACTAGTTCTGCTTTTTCTTATTCTATATAGAAGTTTCTGGCTCAAATTTCATTTGAGAACATGGATGTTCTATTGAATACACTCCTCATTTTAATGACATGGAAACAGGCCTAGTGGGGAAGGGCCTTGATCAACTTCTGGTAACAAGGTAGGAACAGAGCCATGGCTTGCTTCCAGGGGCCCAAGGCCACTTCCAGTGTTTTTATTTCCTACTGAAGGTCCGCCTTTCATACACTATCTCTGCTATGGATGCATAACTTACCCTCTCCTCTGTTACCAATTCTTAACCTTGATGCTCAAAGACTAAATGACCAATTTTTGTCAGGGGGGAACTCGCACAGAAGAATGATAAGGGCAAGAAAGAACTTACCTCAAACACATCCCTCCCTTAATGTTTCCTTTTTCCTCCAGGTTGGCCCTTTTCTCCTTTCTTTAGACTTCCTCCTGAGTTCTGCTCTATGTTAGTGGAACCTCTTCAATTCTGAGTCATGACCACATTCTCACCAGGGTCCACCATGTAGGCTACACTGGAAGAACTGCAGGATGTGGTATCAAGAGGCCTGGGTTCTAGGTCAAGAACTACCACTTCCTGAACTGTGTGACCTTGAGAAAGTCACTTAATCTCCTTATGCCTCAGTTTCCTCAACTACTTCCAGATTTTGGAAGTAGCCAATGATATAACTAGGAAACTTTATTTGTTAAAATTCTTATTGACAATATTGGCATTAACTAAATAAATGGCTACTTAAAATACCACAGGAAGGAGTCCTGGGCTGTCAAAATAGCCAGTCCCTATCCTCCTTTCCCAGAGACATGAGACTGGTATTTTATCTATAAGAGGCAGTTCTCAATTATCCGCATAACATGTTTTTTTTAATGACTACTAAATCTAAAACTGGCATCCCACTGCCACTCAGCTCACTGTAAGGCTCCCTTTCCTGCTGGCAGCCACTGTGTGCTCAATGAGTACAACCTATAGTTGACTGTTTTAGAAGAAACTTAAGCCAAATATAATTAGGAAGGAGAGTCTATTACCCCTAAAATCACCTTATGCATTCCAACCATGCTATAAGGGATCTGTGGATTACCTGCTCGTTTTGAATATTAATATTCTTAATCATTTTGATCATTTTTATTAATCATGAAGTAAGCACACATCATTTGAGCCAGAAGAAATCTCTGAAGCTATCTAATCCTCCTAATCTTATTTGCAGATGAGGAATTCAAATGTCAGAGGGGAGAAGTAATTTACCCAAGGTCACAGCATATTCCCCACTACTACAGCAAATGCACAGGGACTCTTTTTCCTAAAAGGTTCAAACCATCTCATAATTGATTATTTTAAATCCAGATAGGTCCCCAGACTACTCCTTCTCTAGGGTTGAGTCCTTTTTAGAGTGAGCACGAGCCCCTCAAATTCATCAAGGCCCCCACAATCCTAGAATAAAATCTCACCATCTGTGAAGTCTGCCTATTCACGTGTGTGATAAGCTAGATTCAGGCTGATCTGACATTTCCTTTTAACATAGCAGTCATTCTCATCCCTGGCTGAATATTCCTGTCACCTCATGGAGCTTTTAAAAAATATTGATGCCAGGGCCTCACTGGATCTCCCCCAGAGATTCTGGGAATTAGTCTTGTTAACTTCCCATATGATTCCAATGTGTAGCCAGGGCTGAGAACCATGGGTTAATAAAAAATATTCAGCCAGGGAAATCATCAGAGAGGGAGATCAACCATAAGAGACTCTTAACTATAGGAAAAAAACTGAGGTTTTTCTGGAGGGGAGGTGGTGGGGGCATGGGGTAATTGGGTGACGGGCATTAAGGAGGGCATATGTTGTGATGAGCACTGGGTATTATATGCAACTGATGAATTATTGAACTCTACATCTGAAACTAATGATGTACTGTATTTGGCTAATAGAATTTAAATAAAATGAATTTATATACATAAACTTATATATACATAGATATGTATAAATATAAATTTTTATATATATATAAATTCTTTATACATTTATGTATATATACAAAGAAAGAAATAAAAGAAAAAAATTCAGCCAACCAAGTGAAACATGCACAAAGATTTCCTTGAAATTTTGAAAGCCAAATATATTCTGTTTTAAAGCTACATCTATGATGTCCTGTTTTTCTAAAAGATGGTACACAGAATCTATAGTTGTGTCACTGGCCCTCAGCAAATCCTGCACCCAGTTAAGAAACATAGTTAAAAAGAAAAAAAGAAACATACAGTTTGTGGGTATTAAAAGAAATTGGGAACTCTGGAGCCTGCAATAAGATTTACCAGGATTAAGATGCCAACTGATTCATACTCCCTTTTTCTGATGAGGTCATTGGCTTGGTAGATGATTACCATGAACCTAGAATACATCTTGATGTCTACAAAGCATACAACAAATCTATCATGCCACATTTTCCTCATTAACACATTAACACAATTAACAATTATTTTTTTCTTTTTTTTATTAACACAGACTATATTATTTATTTCAGGGGTATATGTCTGTGATTCGTCAGTCTTACACAATTCACAGCACTCACCATAAGCATATACCTCCCACAATGTCTATCACCCAGCCACCTTATCCCTCCCACCAACCCCCAACAACCAATTTGTTTCCTGACAATAAGAGTCTCTTATGGTAGAACATTTCTTTGAATCACCAATTTGGATGGTACTTATTCAGTTTCCAAGTAATGCAATGCTAGAAGAAACTGCTAATCTGCTTCATGGCATAAAGAAAAAGAAATTAGCTCACCCCCAAAGCATGAATAGACCATCCAACAGAAATAAAGTTTAACTGATGCACTGCTAGAAGGGACTGCTAATTTATTGCACAGTATAAAGAAAAAAAAAATTAGGGGCGCCTTTGTGGCTCAGTCGGTTAAGTGTCTGCCTTCAGCTCAGGTCATGATCCCAGAGTCCTGGGATCAAGCCCTGCATTGGGCTCCTTGCTCAGCAGGCAGCCTGCTTCTCCCTCTCTCTCTGCCTGCTATTCCTCCTGCTTGTGCTCTCTCGCGTGCATGCTCTCTCTCTCTGTCAAATAAATAAAATCTAAAAAAAAGGAAAAAAAATTTAAAGCCCACAAAAAGCTAGAATTGACTAACCAAACAAAATAAAATTTAATGAATTGGATTCAAAAATGCCTCAAAGAACCAATTCCACAACAGAGCAGAAGATTGGACTAAACAGCAAAGCGTTTGAGCCTATAGTCCAAAAAGGTAGTACAATGGCCCTTAGTGCTGACTGCACATTTGAATTACTTTGGGGAGGCTTAAATTTTTAATTTAGGGAAAAAAAAGCTGCCAGGGATCTATCTCACACCAATTAAATAAGAATTTCTCAGAGGGGGGACTTGGCATGGATATTAAAAACTCCCTAACTGATCTGAATGTTCAGGGATGGTTGAGAACCAGTAGAAGGCAACATTATTAGATATTTCACAGACAGATCAAAGTTCCTTTGTACTTAATCCTGATCAAGTAGCACCTAGAATAGCATAATCAGTTCTGGGCAACACATTTTTAAAGAAATATAGAAAAATAAGAGTACTTTCAAAAGAAAGACAATTGTATGAAAACTGCAGCCCCTTCAAGACATTCTATATTTTATGCTTCACCAATTCACACTGCTTTTCTCCTTAAAGATTCCAAATATTGAGTGTTTATAAGACTAAAAGAAATTTTCTGATATATATTCAAAATAAAGTCATTTTATTGAATGAGGAATTCTGTGTAAAACTGCTATAAAAATGAAAAACATGGAAAAGCACTAAAAATGTGAGTAAGCTGAGGAAGACAGTATGACTTCAGGAATGACTCATACCCTACCTCTCCGCCTGACCTCATTCAGCTTCACACTAGCTGGGAGTGATCAACTCTGACTCTCTCCACTCTCTATTTGAAAGCCTTACCTATGTCCATCGCACCAATATCTCTAACCTTTACTTACCCTATCTGTAAAACAGGGAATAACAATTATCCCTACCCAATTTACAAGGCTGATGTGATGCACATTGGAAAAGATGTGAAGTTGCTTTGTAAATTCCACAGACCCATGCACTGACAAGGGATAACTAGTACTGTCAATACTGGATTATATCCCAAGTCTTCTCTATCCTCTAGGCACTTACCCCTTCATAGCTTTTCCACTTTGTACTTTGATGCCAAGGTAAAGCATGCTTAACTAAATGCTCTTGAGGGCTAGACCCACCTAATGACAGGAGACACTCTGGGGAGGTTATCAGTTTGATCAAGGATTCTTAGAAAGCCAGAGCCTCAGTTGGCCTAGAACAAGTTGCAAAACTAGAAATAAAAGCCATAAAGCCATAAAGTATAAAATTCCTCGCCTCCATCCCACTTTTTGGGGCAAAGCTACTGGGGCTGGATCCAGAAGCTTTGTGTGAGATCTTCTGAGGAAGCAGTTATTTTGGGAGAACAGTTTCAATTCCCAATCATGTCCCTGTCCAGAGCAAACACTCCACAGGCCAAAGGGAGTAGAGGCCATAACAGACAAAAGCTAAGGGGACATGCTCTGGCCATCCTGGCAACTGTGAGACTGTGCCTTCTGGTCATAGCCAGGCATTCTCAACCTAAGCATCACCACAGGGTAATTACCTTACCCACAGGCTCACTGGGATCTCTCAGCTCTCAACATTTAATCACACACAGTGGTGAATGGGAGAATCAGCCAAGGCCCAAGACCTGTTCACCAGGCCCACAATCAAAATGGCCTTCCTAATTTGCCCAACCTTCCTATTTGGAAACTACTCAGAGACCAATGACATAGAAACAAAATCCCCTAAATTTCATACTGCAGCCAGCCCGAGCAGAATTCCCTAAGCCACAGACAAAACTGGGGCACATTACACAAGTAGATGTTACAAGATGTGACAGACAGGGGCTGTTTCAATGGGGGAAAAACACTGCTCAGTTTGTTCCCATCATACTATCCCTTCACCTCCTCTCTGTCTCAGTCAAAAGTCAGGGTGAAAAAAATATTTTTCAGGGTCTACAGACTTCCTTGCACTAAAGTTGGACTGTGAAATGACTCAGTTAATCTTAAGAAGACATTTGGAAGAAAGGAGAAAAGAATTTGAACCCAGAAGCCTTCCAATAAACAGTCCCAATGGCTGGAATGAGGCTAGGCTCCCTATGCCTTCTCTGGATGTGTTTTCTAGGCATTTGCAGGCAATGAGGATCTTGTTTTTTTTTTTTTTTCTTTGTCCACCACCCCCCCAAAAGCATCTCTCCAAGTCCTGCTGGGCTCCAGCTCCCTTTCCCTAGAGGCCTTTGTGCTTAGACCTTTAAAGATTGGGCTCCAGAGCTCACGAGGAGCTGAGTGATGCAGGAGGTTGCTAGGATACTGGTAAAGGGCTGCTCTTGAATCCCCTGGTGGGGAGCTGGGAGGGAAAATTTCTGAAAATTCAAAAATTTTTGTCCTTTCTAAGAGCAAAAACTTATCCTCTACTCAAAGAGGTCAGAGAGGAGGTAAGGAAACTAGAAACTTAGTTGGGAAAAGTTGGGACATTCAGAGATGAAAAGCCCTCTTCTCTTCCTACTACTTCTCCCACCAACCATCCACTTAGAGCAGGAATGGGGGAGGGGTAGAGGAGGCTGTATCAGAGGAGAGAGTAAATGGAGAAGGGAGAAGATGAAGAGAAGAGGCAGGAGAGGGAAGAATAAAAAGTCAAATGCAGAGGGTTCCACTCCTCTGGGCTTCATTTTTCCATTTTCTCCCACTCTTCTCTTTTTGCATATCCTCACAAGTCTGAAGGAGAAATGCCAAACCTTTAGGATTCACAGAAGTAAAAAGTCATACTGCCAACTTTGGTTCTCTACTTCCCAAACTCCCTTTTAGCTGCTCTTGGGTGGCCTGCCATCTGGCTAGCAACATCCCCTTATTTGCCTAGAGATAAGTTAATTTGAAAAATGCTTACCCATTTTTCCAGCTAAATTACTGATGGTAAATTACTGATGCTCAGTAGAGCAACTCCTTTAGCCTAAGGGGCTGTGCAGTGGGGGTGAGGTGGAGGAGTGGTAGGGGAAATACCCATCCATTCTGGCACCAGTCAAATCCTTACAGGCCCTAGCACAAGGAGGCCATTCAGAACTATGGAACACTTCATGGCATGCCCTGATATTTTTCCTCATTCCTAGCAAAACCAACCCCCACCCACATTCAAGAGTGTGCACCCTCTCCCCTCTACACACACAGAAGGGTGTGCATACACACCCGCAAACATACTGCCACACACCCTACACACATATATTCCCAAAGGTTCTCTGCCAAGGGTCTGTCAGGCACCCAGAGGTGAAGGCTGTGGCATTTCATGATCCTACTTTGCCACAATCCTGGCTCAAAGACTAGCTTTAGAGAACCCTTCTCACCTTAAAGGGGGAAAAGAAGCAAAAAGCATTCTATTGTTGTAGTTCAGTTTTCTTTCCACACAGCTAGGTAAAAAATCTCTTAGGTAAAACTTAAGTTTCTCCAGATACCAGCAACCAGGTATTTCCTTCTCCCACCCCATCACCCATTGATCAATATTTCATTTTCCTTTTCATTTGTCTTTCCAGTTCATCCCCCTCTGATTTCAAGTGCCTCTGGGCACCCAAAATCACCTAATGCAATAACTTGGAGGCCACCTAGTCCAATCATTCCCAAATGCCAATGTTACAGGGAAACCCAAACACATTGAGAAGGAAAAAAAATGCCCAAGGTCAAATAATCTCTCAACAGAGAGAACCCAAGTCTATAGTTGTCCAGCATAGAGATTTTCCTGTCCAACGTGTCTCAAAGTCCCCAGCCAAAACATAAGCTTACTTTAGATAATATCACTGGAGCTAAGGGTATGTGGTGGGGTGGGAGGAAAACACAAGATTCTCTTTGCAAAGAAACAAGTTCAGTTCAATCCAGCCCCCTCTCAACAAAGGAACCAAAGAGTAAATAAGAATCTTCCCAGATTCCCAAGAATAAGCAAACTTCCCAGATCATGCTTATACCATGGTACCAACAGAATATTATTAATAATAATAATAAAAATCCTTTTACCGACACGGAACCAAGACCACACATCAAAACCTTTTTTGACGCCATTAAATAATACTCTCTGGGTTCTGAGATCAGGACAATTTCAACAGCCCCCTTCACAGCCCCTTTCCCTTCATAATCATTTCCAAAGAGATTGAACAATAAGACATGGCACTTGACAGCACAATGTGAGCAAATTTGTACATCACACGTGAGCAGCCACCCCCATGGGTGTAGGGGGAACATGCATGTAAACTGTATGCACCCTGATTCATTGCTACATGGGCCAGAAACAGTGCTATTTCAAGTCAGGCAAACACAGAATGGAATACCTGCCAATCAGTGGGAGGAGGTAGGGGGAAAATAAGTATCATGTACATTGGCATCAGAGAACATTTTTTCCTGGCTTTTCCAAAAGCTTTTTCAGCAGAAAGAAAAATATAAAAATAATAGCAATAATGACAGCAACCACCACCACTACCATCTGATATAGAAATGCAAATATATGTCAAAATTGAATGTTGCTTCTAGCTCATGTTTTCCACAGCTCTCAGCCCATTCCACGCACTTATTTTTTGGAGGGGGAAGGGATGTTCAAAACTCTTAATTTAGCATGATACATACTTTCATTTTGTTATAGAAATATCTTAATTAGAGACCTCTGATCTTTAAAGAACAAGAAAGCAAACAAAACCCACCACTTTATCATTAGCACTAGCAAGTTCTATTTAAAAATGTAGTTCAAGAACATCATTGCAAATAAGATTATCCAAAAGAGGCACATAAAATACTATTATTCCCAAGGCAGGTAAAGAACTGGCTTTTGTTGTTTTTCAGAGGACACACAGAGAAAATCCACAAACTCAAATCCAGGGGGATAATCTTCTTTGGGGAAAGGAACCCAAACAGCTCTTATCAATATCTCTTCTTGCCAATTCATAAACATCAATGAAGGCTTTTATGTCTCAGTCCATAATTCCAAAGAAACTGACATTTAATGCTTTAAGAAATGTTTTCAAGGTGGCTTCTTTCCAAATTGGAAACTATGAATTAAACCCTGGACAGCAAATTGAGTCAAAGGACACAGTCACCAACTGCCAGCTCAACGCATCCCACCATATCACTTCTCAAATTCATACTTCTCATTAGAAACTAAAGAATCATTTTCCTTAAATTCATTCCTTGTTTCATTTTTATTCCCTCTTAACATCCAGTGCAGGACTGTCTTTCCTAAGACGTCAAAAATCCATCACGCTCT
This sequence comes from Procyon lotor, assembly GCA_028646535.1. Lineage (NCBI taxonomy): Eukaryota > Metazoa > Chordata > Mammalia > Carnivora > Procyonidae > Procyon > Procyon lotor. The sequence continues at coordinate 62,058,555 of CM053612.1, read as the reverse complement.
TCCCACAACCATCCTTGTCCACAAACAAACCTAAATTCACTCCTGACGGCAAGAGAGAATTTTTGACTAAAATTCCTTGACAGAAATTAAAGGTAGTTTTCAAGAAAATGAATTGAAAAAACACCACACACAGCAAAGCCACTGTTTAAAGACGCAGATCTTGCTCCGTGAACGTCACACAGATGGAGAATGCACACACACACGCACACTGAAATAGAATGCATTTCTTTATCAACAATTTTCAAGCAATAAGCTACTACATTCACAGGCATATTTAAAAGACAAGACATGACAAAAGATTTAGGGAGAGATAATATACCAACGTCATACATATCACAGCGAGGCCATGTTGAAGCTCAAAACGTTTTCCCCCCTGAGTAAAAAAGCTTGCTCTTTCTCTTTCCCTGTCTCTGTCTGTCTCTTTTTTATTCTCGGTGGTTCTCGGGATGAAATCAAAGCGAGAGTTCGCAACAGCTCAGGAAGCTGGACTCCATTCAGCGCGTTCCCAGGAAAAACATGAGTATGACATTGACAAGCAGGAGGACTACAATCACGGCAAAAACAACTACAGTTTGCACATCCAGGGTCATGGTGCAATGCAGAACACTGTAGTGTTCCAAGTGGGGGGCCGGCAGATTGGGAGATGTCAGTCTCTGTTCTGTCAGACTGTCCATACAGCCACCATGCTAGAAAGGAAAGGAGGAAGTCGGATGGTTGGGGAAGGGCTGGGTTTGGCGCCCGAGTTTTGTATGGGGGGAGGGGGGATGGGGACAGGGGAGATTGGTTTCCCCCTGCTCAGGATTAAGCTGATTTTTCTTCCCTAGCTGAGAAATCTTAGCTCGCGCTGAAGTCAGCAAAGTCCAGCATTCTCTCTCGGGCGCCAAGCAAAAGGCAAAACCCTGGCTTTTCAAGGGAAAGGCGGGAGGAACCAGTGCGAGGTTCTCCTGCGCCTGCTCGGTTGTCTGTCCGGGCGTGCGTCTGTCCACCTGCCTGGCTACAGGTCAGTCGCGGTCTCCCCTACTCCCTCTAGGTCGCTCGCTTTCTAGTTTCCTTGTTTTTCTAGCCTGCTTGCTTGCTCTCTCCGCGGGGCTCCCGGCTTCCAGCCTCTCATTTATATCCTGCCTTGCTGGCTCTCTCCCTCTCCTCTCCCCACCCCCCAGCCCGTAGGCGGTGTTTTTATTCACCTAGCGACAGTGGGCGCCTGCGTGAGGAGCTGCCGGAGCTGTTGACAGTCCCCTCGGCCAATAGCAAATGCTTCAGTCCTGCGTTTACTCGCTGGGTGGGGCGGGACTTCAGCTGGCGTGCTAGCCCCGGCAACCAATAGAAGGGCCCAAGCCTTCCCTTCCCCCACCCCCCATAGTGCGAGCCAATGGCCGCCGGTTCTGGCGTGGGGGTGGGGAGCTTGCTGGGGGTGGCCTGAAGGGGATGTAGGGAGAGGAAGGGGGAGGGTGCACACCGAAGTGGGAGGAAAGGAGAGGGCGTGGCAGGGAGAGAGGGAAGGAGGAATAAAGGGAGGACTAATGGAAGGGGGGAAGAGAAGGAAAGATGGGAAGGAGGGAGAATAAATAGGGAATAAGGGGAAGAGAAAGGTGAAGGAAAATAAGGGAAAAAAAGGTTGAAGAAGAGCGAAAAGAAACGGAAAAAAGGGATGGGTAAGTGGGGAGGAGGCATGCCTTGGCGTCCACTTATTTTGGAGTCTGGGCCAAGGAGGAAGCATAAGTTTCGTTGGCCACTGCCTAAGTATTTACAGGCAACTCATAATTAGCTATACACATTAAAAAAAAAAAAAAAAAAAAAAACAGTGTTGTTGACAGAACAACAAGGACACACTACAATTTATCCAAAATCCAATTCTATTTGGCCTTCTCTGAATCCCTGCACTTGCAGGTCAATTTTCTTTCCTGTTTATGGTTTCTTTAGACTATGACTGCACTCTTCCAGCAAGCTGGGTACTATGAAGAGACGCCAACTTCGCAGTTGAAAAAGCCTCTACAATACTTCAATATGCTTGTAATCACTGCCCTGCTCTGTGTTCCTGATTGAGTGTCGAGAACTAGGGGAAAAGCTCTGGACAGGAAGGTTTCAGATTTACTCCCAGCCCTACTTTAAGCTTGCTTTATGACTTTTAGGCAACTCCTTTCCCCTCTCGTGGTCTCCATCTCCTTTCTGTCACACGAGGACTTAGACCTACCCGAAAATTTAGTGAAACCTCTGAACCTTCACCTCAGAAAAAAATACATGCAATTTCAGCAGATCTCTAAAAGCCCTTCTTCCACTTACATCCTAGGACTGTAAAACTGAAAAAATAGATATTGGTGGAAGGGGGCAGATATTAGATTAGCCAGGAGTAGGACAAATTAAGTTCTGGAACTCCTAGAATACTATAGACTCTAAAAGGAATGAGAATTGCTGTTTATTCTCTAGAAATTGTTGAGGCTAGAACAGTCACTCATCTTAACTAAATGACTGGAAATTCTAAATGAATGTAGGTCACAAACAATAGGGCCCCTAGCCCTACAAAATAGAATAAAACCCAAAGAAGTTCCCACTTCAAAAGTTTGGGCTTATAACACCAACTACGAATGACTCATGCCAAAACAAACAATATAAAACCCTGAATCAGATCAAGCTTCTAGATCGATAATCAATTTCTAGAACACACAGAGGAGAGAAAAACATATTAAACTGCAATATGGAGGTAAAGACTAAAAAACAAAACAAAAACAAAACAACTACAGGACCAACAACCTGGATTTTTAACAAATAGGAAGGAAAAATTTTGACTTAGATGGAATCGTGTGCGTGTGTGTGTGTGTGTGTGTGCATGCACGCATGACATTTGTGAAACAACTGGAAATTTGAACAGGCTAGACACTTGATGATACTAGGGATCACTATTACTTGCTTAGATGTTATAATGATATTGTGGCAATTTTAACAAAATCGGGGCAACAGGGGTAATTTTTGTGACCTTGAATTTGGCAATGGTTTCTTAGATATGGCTTGAAAAACACAAGCAACAACAACAAAATAGATAAATTGGACGTCATCAAGATTAAAAACTTTCGTGCTTCAAACGATACTATCAAGAATATGAAAAGACGACTCACAGAAAGGAAGAAAACAATTAGAAGTTATATTTCTGATAAGAAACTTGTGCCTAGAATATATAAAGAGCTCTTACAAGTCAATTATAAAAAAGAATAATGCAATTAAAACATTGGCAAAGGTTCTGAATAACATTTTTTCCAAAGAAATAGTCAATAAACACATGGAAAGATATTCAACATATTAGTCAACATATTGCATTCTGCAAATCAAATGCAGGAAATGTGGGGCGCCTGGGTGGCACAGTGGGTTAGAGCCTCTGCCTTCGGCTCGGGTCGTGATCTCAGGGTCCTGGGATCGAGCCCTGCACCAGGCTCTCTGCTCGGCGGGGAGCCTGCTTCCCCCCCTCTCTCTGCCTGCCTCTCTGCCTACTTGTGATATCTCTCTCTCTCTGTCAAATAAATAAAATCTTTTAAAAAATGCAGGAAATGCAAATGCAGGATATTTACTACAGCATCATTTGTAATAAGATACCCCAAGAATGGTTATAATAGAAAAGCTAGATGTGGAGAAATCAGAACCTTCATAACATTGCTGGTCGAAATGGTTGAAGCTACTTTAGAAAACAGTCTGATAGTTCTTCAAAAAGTTAAACATAGGATCACTATTTGACCCAACAATTCCACTTCTGTGTATATACCTAAAAGAAATGGGAAAAAAATGTCCACCAAAATCTTGTACATGAACATTCATAATAGCATTATTCACAATAGCCAAATGATGGAAAAAACTCAAATGTCCCTCAACTGAGGAATGGATAAACAAAATGTGGCATATCCATACAATGGAATATTATCCCACCATAAAAAGGAATGGAGTACTATTACTGCAACAGTATAGATGAACTTTGAAAATATTATGCTAAGTGAAAAAGCCAGATAAAAAGGCTTTTGTATGATTACATTTATATGAAATGTCCATATAATTATGGTTTAATCAAGCTTTTGTTTCACTTATATATAAATATAAATGTGTTAGATTGTGATGTAAGATTTATTTTTTTTAAGATTTTATTTATTAAAGAGAGAGAGACAGCAAAAGTTGGGGGAAGGTCAGAGGAGGAGGGAGAAGTAGACTCACCACTGGGCACAGAGCTTGACATCGGGCTCAATCCCAGGACCTTGAGATCATGACCTGAGCCAGTCAGAGGCTTAACAAACTGAGCCATCCAGGCACCCTGTAAAATTGATTTCTTATAGCAGGTAATGCCAAAGTAGTTTATTTTTTTAATTAATTAATTTATTTTTTTCAGTGTTACAAGATTTATTGTTTTGCACCACACCCAGTGCTTCATGCAATACATGCCCTCCTCAATACCCACCACCAGGCTCGCCCAACCCCCACCCCCCTCCCCTCCAAAACCGTCAGTTTGTTGCTCATAGTCCACAGTCTCTCATGGTTCATCTCCCCCTCTGGTTTCCCCCCATTCATCCCTCCCTTCCTTCTCATAATGCCCTCCAGGTTTTTCTTTACGCTCAGCACGTAAGTGAGACCATAAGGTAATTGATTCTCTCTGCTTGACTTATTTCACTCTGCATAATCTCTTCCAGTCCCATCCATGTTGATACAAAAGTTGGATATTCGTCCTTTCTCATGGAGGCATAATATTCCATCGTGTATATGTACCATATCTTCTTTATCCATTCATCTGTTGAAGGGCATCTTGGTTCTTTCCACAGTTTGCCAAAGTAGTTTAAAAGCAACTCTGCTAGGTTATATTGAGACAGATACTAATGATCAGCATAGTACCATAATGTAAGCAACTAGAATCTTTCTCCTATTTTTTAAGTTTTTATTTGAATTCCAATTATTTATTTTTTAACTTTATTTTTTATATTTTATTTTATTTTTTATTATGTTATGTTAGTCACCATACACTAGTACATCATTAGTTTTTGATGTAGTATTCCATGATTCATTGTGTATAATTTAAAATACAGTGTAATATTAGTATCAAGTGTACAATATGGTGATTCAACACTTCCTTATGTCACCCTGTGCTCATCACAAGTACACTCCTTAATCCCATCACCTATTTAACCCATCCTCCCACCCACCTTCCCCCTGGTGACCCTGAGTTTATTCTTCATAGCTAAGGGTCTGTTTCTTGGTTTGCCTCTCTCTCTCTCTTTCCTTTTGTTCATTTGTCTTGTTTCTTAAATTCCACTTATTAGTGAATTATATGGTATTTGTCTTTCTCTGACTGACTCATTTTGCTTAACATAATAGTCTCTAACTCCATCCATGCCATTGCAAATGGCAATATTTCCTTCTTTATTATGGCTGAGTAATATTCCATTGTGTATATATACCACATCTTCTTTATCCATTCATCAATCAATGGCCACTTGGGCTATTTCTATAATTTGGCTATTGTAGATAACGCCGTTGTAAAAATTGTGGTGCATGTATCCCTTTGAATTAGAATTTTTGTATTCTTTGGGCAAATACGTAGTAGTGCAATTGCTGGATCATAGGATAGTTCTATTTTTAACTTTTTGAGGATTCTCCATACTGTTTTCCATAGTGGCTGCACCAGTTTACATTCCTACCAACAATGCAAGAGGTTTACTCTTTCTCCATATCCTTGCCAGTACCTATTGTTTTTTGTTCCCCTTGCCTTTGAAAGTGCAATTACATCCTATCTCCACTTCATTATCTATTGACCCTTCAATCCACTGCGCCCTGGATTTCACTCCCACCATTTCATAGGAAACTAGAACCTCTTGTGAATATAAACAAATGACCAACTTGTTACTAAATGACATGTCCAATTTTCCATCTTTATTTTCTCTGACTTCTCTCATTCTTGATTCCATTGATGCCTTTCTCCTTCCTGAAATGCTCCCTTTGCCTTGGTGACATCATCCACATGACCTGCCTGGTTATACAGTCTTCACTTCCTGTCTGGGTTCTTCTTCATTCAAACATTTAAGGCCATGATCTCTCAGGGTTCTTCTAATCTCAGTCCCCTTATTTTCATTCCACACTTGTACTGAATGGTGGACCCATCCATTCCCAAAGCTTGAACTACCAACTACATTACACACTGATGTACCTCCTTTCAACAAAGTTACTGCACTGGGGGGAACAAAATCTTTGCTTGCATACAGCTTACAATTCTCTGCTGATGAGTTCCAGGTAGTTTTCTTGAATTCCAGAGATGAATCTCCAACTGCCTTATGGAAATCTCCTCCTGAATATGTCACAAGAACCTCTAATTTAAAATTGAAATCATATTTTCCCATCTGTGCCACCTTCCACTTTCCCCTGAGCTCCCTCTCTTGTAGGAATGTCTCCTTGCAAAAACTCTAGGAGATTCCTTAAGTTGTTCTTCTCATTCATCTTGCTTCCAGCCACACAGTCCTCTAAGTCCTGGTAATTCTCTTCCTCCTTAAACTGTCTCTCGTGTGTCCTTCCTCTGTCTCCCTGCTACCGGTATTTTTAATCAGTTCCTCATCATCTCTGATTCCATTACCATCCATTACTTGATCTCTTGCACTGCTCTCTCTCCCCAATTCAGCCTCTACTCTCCTGCCCAAATTATCTGTCTCAAAAACACTTCTGCTCCTATCAATCCTATGGCAGATACTATAGATTGGTTGCTCAGGATCCATGCCACCCCCTTTCTAGCTTGTCCTCCTATCTTGCTGAAAATGTCAAAACCAAAAACCTACAACAGCCTGTCATTTCTCAGGCTCCTTTGCATCCAGTGTTCTGGATGTGATTTATTTCTGGTAATCATATGCATATGCACAATATTTGGAAAGAGGTAATGACGCAGAAGCCATATTTCTGCTGCTTCTGTTGGCAAGCATAGTGATGGAGATTTTAGGATTTTCTGCAGCCATGTTACTTTCCCATAGGCCCCAGTGTCTGGTCACTGGCTTTGTGTATTTGAGAAACCATAGAATGGGATGATTTTATTTTATTCTATATTATTATTATTATTATTATTATTATTATTTGCCAGTGAAGATCTAGAAGACATGATGATACTCTACTCAATAGATAAGGCAGTGGCAGATTCTTGATTCCTAGACTTCAGATAAGGTGGTGTATTTCCAAAGCCCATGATGCCTCATCTTCCTGCTTGTAGCACAGAAAACAGCTCCCCTGGTATCCTGGGAGTTATTCCTGGAAGCCCAGCCTAAAGGCTGTCCCTCCAGGCCTTGCCCCAATTTTTGAAGCACCTGATTTTCTGTATTAGGATTCTTTCTACTGAAAATAACTAGAGTGATTTAATTTCTGCAGCTGAAGCCTAAATTATATAACTCCTCTGCTTAAAGGCCTTCTATAACTCCCTACTGCCTTTATGGCAAATGCCATATAATGCCTTGCCAATCTGGTGTCCTTTGGTCTTTCTAACCTCAGATTTCACCAATTCCTTCTCATTCTCCACTCTCCAGCTGTGTGTGGAGGCTCCACTCTCATGTGTGGAGCCTACCATAGTTCTCATAACCATCAAGTTCTCTTGCCTTAAAAACTATGCATCTGCTGCTATTCTTCCTGAGCTCCCATCTCAAAACTCAAGTACCACCTCCTCTAGAAGGCTTTCTCTGATGCTCTTGCTTCAGAATTATTTTGGATAATATTCTTCTCCCAAAGGACCCTGTGTTTGACCCTCTTAGAATACTTATTAAAATGTATTATAATGTTTTTTTCCTTGTTTGTTTCCTGCACTAGAGTGTGGAGCTAACAGGGCAGAAAACATGCCTGTCTTATTCACTGATTTCTCCCCCAAGCCCAGCACAGTGCCTACCACTTAGCAGATGCTCAATAAACATTTGCTAAATGCATGAATGTCTTCTTCATCCACATGTTTCCACACAGAGAGTTGTATCTTCCAACACAGAAGGTAAGACATGATGAGAACAAAGAGAAAATCTAGTCTAAAATGTATGTTCTAGTTTAGAAAACTGAGGCCCAGAGAATGGAAGCAACATGCCCAAGGTTACACAGCTAAATTCTGGCAAAGCAGAAACAAAAAACTTTGTCTCTTGAGTCTCAAAAGTACTTTTGAACCACACTAAGATACCACCTTACACCAGTTAGAATGGCCAAAATCAACAGGACAGTAAACAACAAATGTTGGAGAGGGTGTGGAGAAAGGGGCACCCACCTACACTGTTGGTGGGATTGCAAGCTGGTGCAGCCACTTTGGAAAACACTGTGGAGATTCCTCAAGAAATTAAAAATAGAGCTACCCTTTGACCCTGCCATCACACTAATGGGTATATACCCCAAAGAAGCAGATGCATTACAAAGAAGGGCCACATGTACCCAATGTTCATAGCAGCAATGGCCACAATTGCCAAACTGTGGAAAGAACCAAGATGCCCTTCAACAGATGAATGGATAAAGAAGATATTGTACATATACACAATGGAATATTATGCCTCCATTAGAAAGGACGAATATCCAACTTTTGTATCAACATGGATGGGACTGGAAGAGATTATGCGGAGTGAAATAAGTCAAGCAGAGAGAACCAATTACCTTATGGTCTCACTTACGTGCTGAATGTAAAGAAAAACACAGAAGGCATTGTGAGAAGGAAGAGAGGGATGAATGGGGGGAAACCAGAGGGGGAGATGAACCATGAGAGACTGTGGACTATGAGCAACAAACTGACGGTTTTGGAGGGGAGGGAGGTGGGAGTTGGGTGAGCCTGGGGGTGGGTATTGAGGAGGGCACGTATTGCATGGAGCAATGAGCAATACGTGCATGAGCAATAAATCTTGTAACACTGAGAAGATAAAATAAACATATTTGGGGGGAAAAAAGTACTTTTGAGAGATTTTAGACCCTGGAACAGGAAATTTGATCTCAGCTCCATACATGTGCAGTCAGCATTCTGAGTGAAGTGACCACCCAACTCTGCTTGTAATATATTTAAAAAAATAGAGAAATCCCCCATATTTCAAGCAGCAGTATCCCCACCCCATAGCTAACACTTCTGCTGACAAGTATCAAGAAATCAGAGAATTTGGGGAATAGCAAAATCCAACTTCCATCCTTCAAGCCCTCCTGCACTATCCCCACTAAATAGTTATATAGTCTCAACTCTAACACCCACAACAATGAGGAGGTTCTTCTCTCTTAAGACAGTCCATTCATCTTTGGCACAATTGCAATTGTCAGAAATTTCTTCCATCTCTTTGAACCAGATGTTTTCACCACTTCTACCACAGCCACAGCTGAGGAGCTAATTACTCTATGAGATAGTCTGGAATATAAATGCTCCCAAACTCACACTGAAATTACTATAAGCACACAGTACATATCTCAAGATCTAAAGACCAGTGAAATAAGTCAAGGGGACAAAGTCAATTATCTTATGGTCTCACGTATGGAGCATAAGGGAAAACATAGAGGGCATTGTGAGAAGGAAGGGAAGGCTGCATGGGGGGACATCAGAGGAGGCGATGAACCATGAGAGACTGTGGACTCTGAGAAAAAAACTGGAGTGTTTTGGAGGGGTGGGGGTGGAGGTTGGGTGAGCCTGGTGGTGGGTATTGAGGAGGGCACATATTGCATGGAGCACTGGGTGTGGTGCATGAACAATTAATCTTGTAACACCGAAAAAATAAAATAAACATATTTGGGAAAAAAAATAAAAGTAAAACATAAATTGTTAAAAAAAAATAAAAACCATTCACTAGATAATATTAAACACTTATAAAGTGCTTACTCTATGCCAGGGATTGTTCTAAAGCTTTTGCATATATTAACTCTTAATCATCACAACCACCCTATGAGGTAGATATTATTATTGTCCTTATTTACAGATGAAGAAAGTGAGGCACAGTGGTTAAACAATTTGCCCAAAGTTACATGGCTACTTAGTGGTGGAGCACAGATGAAAATCCAAACAGTCTGACTCTAGAGCCTGTACTCTTAGACACTGTGCTATATAAATGCCACTAAATAACACATACCCTATCTTCCAATAGCATCTGACAAGGTATCTCTTAGGTCACAGGAATAAGCCATTTCAATGTTCTGATCTGAATCACAATGGCCTACCTCCCAGGTACAAGTCTTAAATCTTTGCCTTCTCCTGAAACTGTTTCAAAAAGTAAAAACAGAAGGAAAACACCCACACTCTGATCCCCAAACCAGGCAAAGACCCCATTCAAAAGGAGAATTTCAGACCAATATCCCTGATAAATATGGATGCCAAGATTCTCCACAAGACCCTGGCTAATAGGATCCAAAAGCCCATTAAAAAAATTATTCATCATGACCAGTTGGGATTTATCCCTGGGATGCAAGTGTGGTTCAACAGTCGCAAATCAATCCATGTGATAGAACAAATCAATAAGAGAAAAGAAAAGAACCACATGGTCCTGTCAATTGATGCAGAAAGAGCATTTCACAAAATTCAGCATCGGTTCCTGATTAAAACTCTTCAAAGTAGAGGGATAGAAGGAACATTCCTCAACATCACAAAGTCTATCTATGAAAAGCCCAGAGTGAATATCATTCTCAATGGGGAAAAGCTGAAAGCCTTTGTTTTGAGATCAGGAACACGACAAGGATGCCCATTCTCACCACTCTTGTTCAATATAGTACTAGAAGTCTTAGCAACAGCAATCAGACAACAAAAAGAAATAAAAGGTATTCAAATTTGCAATGAAGAAGTCAAACTCTCCTCACAGATGACGTGCACTCTATATGGAAAACCCAAAAGACTACACCCCTAAACTCCTAGGACTCATAGAGCAATTCAGTAATTTGACAGGATACAAAATCAATGCACAGAAATCAGTTGCTTTCCTATACACTAACAATGAAACTATGGAAAGGGAAATTAGAGAATCGACCCCATTTACTGTAGCACCAAGAACCATAAGATACCTGGGAATAAACCTAACCAAAGAGGTAAAGGATCTGTACTCGAAGAACTACAAAACAGTCATGGAAGAAATTGAAGACATAAAAAGTTGGAAAAGCATTCCATGCTCATGGATCAGAAAAAATAAACATTGTTAAAATGTCTATACGGCTCAGAGCAATCTATATTTTCAATGCCATCCTGATCAAAATTCCACCAGCATTTTTCAAAGTGCTGGAACAAACAATCCTAAAATTTGTATGGAACCAGAAAAGACCCCGAATTGCTAAGGAAATTTTGAAAAAAACAAAGCTAGGGTCGTCACATGGCCTGATTTCAAGCTTTACTACAAAGCTGTGATCACCAAGACAGCATGCTACTGGCACAAAAACAGACACATGGACCAGTGGAACAGAATAGAGAGCCCAGATATGGACCCACAACTCTATGGTCAAATAATCTTTGACAAAACAGGAAAAAATATCCAGTGGAAAAAAGACAGTCTTTTCAATAAATGGTGCTAGGAAAATTGGACAGCTATATGTAGAAGAATGAAACTTTACCATTCTCTTATACCATACACAAAGATAAACTCAAAATGGATAAAAGACCTCAATGTGAGGCAGGAATCTATCAAAACCCTAGAGGAGAACATAGGCAGTAACCTCTTTGACATCAGCCACAGCAACTTCTTTCAGGACATGTCTCCAAAGGCAAAGGAAACAAAGCAAAAATGAACTTTTGGGACTTCATCAAGATAAAAATCATCTGCACAGTGAAGGAAACGTCAACAAAACAAACAGGCAACCCACGGAATGGGAGTAGTTATTCACAAATGACACTACACACAAAGGTCTGATATATAAGATCTATAAACTCAACACTCACAAAACGGATAATCACATCAAAATTTTGGCAGAAGATATGAACAGACACTTCTCTAAAGAAGACATACAAATGGTTAACAGACACATGGAAAAATGTTCATCATCTTTAGCCATCAGGGAGATTCAAATCAAAACCACATTGAGATACCACCTTATACCAGTTATAATGGCCAAAATCAACAAGACGGGAAACAACAAATGTTGGAGAGGATGTGGAGAAACGGGAACCCTCTTCCACTATTGGTTGGAATGCAAGTTGGTACAGCCATTTTGGAAAACAGTGTGAAGATTCCTCAAGAAACTAAAAATAGAGCTACCCTATGACCCTGCAAAAGCACTACTGGGTATTTACCCAAAAGAAGCAGATGCAGTACAAAGAAGGGCCACATGCACCCCGATGTTCATAGCAGCAATGGCCACAATAGCCAAACTGTGGAAAGAGCCAAGATGCCCTTCAACAGATGAATAGATAAAGAAGATATGGTTTATATACACAATTTAATATTATACCTCCATCAGAAATGATGAGTACCCAACTTTTGTATCAGCATGGACGGGACTGGAAGAGATTACTCAGAGTGCAATAAGTCAAGCAGAGAGAGCCAATTATCTTATGGTCTCACTTTACATGCTGAGCATAAAGAAAACCATGGAGGGCATTGTGAGAAGGTAGGGAAGGGGGAATGGGGGGAAATCAGACAGGGAGATGAACCATTAGAGACTGGACTCTGAGCAAGAAACTGGGGTTTTGGAGGGGAGGGGGCGGGGGGTTTGGCGAGCCTGGTGGTGGGCATTGAGGAGGGCATATATTGCATGGAGCACTGGGTGTGGTGCATTAACAATGAATCTTGTAACACTGAGAAAATAAAATAAAGGCATTTGGGGGAAAAGAATCTTTGCCTTCTCTCAGGGAAAGCCAATATCTGTTGTCTTTTGTCTCTTATGGTTCAAATAGCTCCCAAAGTCACACTTCTTCGAAGAAGTATAACCAAGGAAAGTTCCACATTTTATCCTGATCCCTCTGATACTCACTTATTGCCATTCAACTCTACCCCAGCCACCTGATAATCTCCAACACTTGCCACAGACAGTCTGAAGATATTAAATCTTGTATGTTCATTGTCTTGGCTACTGATATGACTAGATGCTTTTGCACATTTGTGCATGTCCACACTATTTAAGAGAATCAGCTCCCTGAGGACAAAGACTCCTGGTTAGTTCAATTATTCAGCACGATATCACTGCTTTTCCAAAATCAGTTAAATGTAATAAGCAGTGATTCTTTTTATTATTATTATTAGTCTGTTTTTATTAAATAAACTCTCCCCCAATGTGGGGCTCAAATTCATGACCCTGAGTTCAAGAGTTGCATGCTATACTGACTGAGCCAGCCAGGTGGCCCAGTAAGCACTTATTCTGAAAGCAAAGGGGTGCACAAATGCTCTCAGGAAGTTTACAGTCTAGTGGGAGACATAGTCACAAACATAATTTCCATGTCATACAGTAAAGTGTCCTAAGCATAATCAGATAATGAATAAAGTCATTGATGAGTATAGAATGAATTATTCAATTTTATATTCAAAATGGAAATAAAAGATCATTTCCTCCCAACCTCCCTACATAGGAATCCTCTCTACACTATGTGATGAGGTAGGGGGAATAGAAGAAGGAGGAATCACCTACTTTGGGCACATATGGTGCTAGGCCTTTCAACATACTATTTTCTTTAATCTTCCCCAGGAGCCTGAAAAGAAGGAATTGTTATCACTACTTTAAAGAGTCAGAAACTAAGGTTCAAAGGTTCAAAATGTTTACATCAACACATAGCCATACAAGTAAGATATATTTCCAAAGCTTACTATCTCTGATGAGCTCTCTCTGGCAGCTGCTAGAATATGTTCAGTAACAGGAAGCTCACTCTGAAGCTTTCAAAGCATTTGTTTTGAGCTGAAATCCATCTTTCAGTGGTTTCAACCATATGTTAGAACACTATCCTCTGGGCCATACAGAAAAAGCCAAGTACTAAACAATAGTCCTCTTAAAATGTTTCAAGATATCTATCATGGGTTCAAACTCTGATTCTTCCTGAACAACCCCCCAATATACACAAGTACACGAGAATGTGCGCGCGCGCATGCGCACGCACACACACACACACACACACACACACACACACATCACTTATTCTCCAAGATAAACATGACCATTTCTTTTAAGCTCTTCCTTGTGGCATGGTTTGCAATTCTCCCCAGGCTCCTCATCAGTTTGTCCAACATATCTCAGAACATATATCCAGGTGGGAGTGACAAATGGGGAATTGCAATATTCTTATTCTAAACACTAGTCCCTAGGAAGAGCTACCTGTGAGCTCACATTCACCTAAAAATGCCTGATGCTCATGGGTGCTGCTGTGCTCCAACGTATGGCAAAGTGAAAAATGCAGGGGATAAGAAGTTATAACTTTCAGATATACGTCCAGCCTCTGCTTCTTGGTAGCTGTTCGACCTCAAACAAGTCTCTTAACTTTCTTAAAGCTCAAAAAGCTGTGACTTGTTTTCAGCTGTAACTTAACATAAAGTACTGTTTTGAAATTTCAGCTGCCTTACCAAAGGTGAAAGGCATGAAGTTGGTATCAAGTAAGGTAGCCTGAGGAAAGGGTGATGAGTGATTTGCTTAAGTTAAAGAATAAGGATGCATAGAATTGTTGGTTGTGAAGGGTGGAGTTTTAGGGGAAGATAAGGTTAAGAATTTGACTCTGTCTGAAGACTTTTCTCCTAGCTCTCTGTAAGTTTAGCTCTTTCATCTTTTCAAAAGGAATCCTTCCCTGACCACCCTCTCTGAAACTGTACCACTGCATTACTATCCTACTATAATTGTCTTTCTAGCCCTTTCACTATATGAAAAGTTATATAATTATTTGCTTATTGATTTATTGTCTCCTTTTATAAACTGTAAGCTCCATGAAGGCAGAGATTGTTTTTTTCATTGCTGTATCTCCAGCACATAAAGCAGTACTTGGCATTCAACAGATATCTTTTTAATGACTGAATAACTAAATGAATGAATAAATGAATGAGTGAATAAAAGGATAGCTCTGCTGACTCACACAATGTTGGATGTAGAGGAAATGTGTCATGGAATGTATTCTCTACTGCAGCCTGTGAATACCAGTGTTCCAGGTACAAGCTTAGAATGTCAGATCTCGGGGTGCCTGGGTGGCTCAGTGGGTTAAAGCCTATGCCTTCGGCTCAGGTCATGATCTCAGGGTCCTGGGATTGAGCCCTGCATCAGGTTCTCTGCTCAGCAGGGAGCCTGCTTCCCCCTCTCTCTCTGCCTGATCTCTCTCTCTCTCTCTCTGTGTCAAATAAATAAATAAAATCTTTAAAAAAAAATAAAGAATGTCATGCCTCTTTTGTTTTCTGTTCCTGGTTGGCACAGACTCCACTCTAAACCACCACCCAGAAGCCCTTCCCTCAAGAATCACTGCCTACATCAACCTCATGTAGCCAATGACTGAGTATAGAGTTGAATAAATACCTAGGAACAGCAGTTTCCTCCTGTTCCTTTACATGGATTTATTTCAGGCCTGTTTTGTAGGGGGAGAGGGGCTAAGGGTTCTATTTCAAGTAAGTAAGCCAGTGGACCAGAAAACCTGCCTGTACTCAGGGCAGAAAGGACTGGTTAGAAAAGAGAAACAAGGGTCTACAGGCCCCTTCAGAAGAAGTACAATGCGGGGCACCTGGGTGGCTCAGTGGGTTAAGCCTCTGCCTTCGGTTCAGGTCATGATTTCAGGGTCCTGGGATCGAGCCCCGCATCAGGTTCTCTGCTCAGCAGGGAGCCTGCTTCCCCGTCTCTCTCTGCCTGCCTCTCTGGCTACTTGTGATCTCTCTCTCTCTTTGTCAAATAAATAAAATCTTTAAAAAAAAGAAGAAGAAGAAGTACAATGCTTTCCTATAAGGGTCAGATCTTTCTGGGGCAGCCAAACCCAATCATGCATCAATTTAAGGCTGGTATGACCAGTTAATGCTTCCCTTAGTATCAGACCCAGTATTTAGTTTTGGAGCTTAATCTCCTAGACAGTTCCATTTTGGGAACTCAGGACTCATTCAACCAGCTACCCCCTCTGACCTCCATGTACAAATTATACATTTATGGGATTAACTTAAACAGTAGACTACTGGGCAGACACCAAGCACTCATCATCAAATTAAGTATGGGGTTTTGCTAATAGTCAGTCTCTCTCTCTCTCTCTCTCTCTCTCTCTCTCCCTGTCTCTTCCCTACCCCCCCTTACCCTCTGCTTCAATTAAGCAGGCCAGGAACAGGCCTAGACAGAAGCAGTATAGCTTGATAGCTGAGAATTCAGACACTAGCCAGCCTGCTAAGGCTCAACATTAGTTCTGCCAATTGTTGGTTGTGTGACCTGGAACAAGATATTAATGCCTTTTAAAAAGTTTTTATGTTAATTTTAGTTAGTTAACATACAGTGTTACATTATTTCAGGTATACAATATAATGAGTTAACAATTCCATAAATCGACTAGTACTAATCATGACAAACCCACTCCTTATTCCCCATCACCTATTTAAACCTATCCCCCCATGAACCTTTCCTCTGGTAACCATCAGATAGTTCTCCACAGTTAAGAGTCTGCTTTTAAAAAAAAAAAAAAAAAAGAGTCTGCTTTTTGGTTTGTCTCTCTTCTTTTCCTTTGCTCACTTATTTTGTTTCATAAATTCCACATATGAGTGAAATCATATAGTATTTATATTCTCTGACTTATTGCACATAGCGTTATACTCTGTAGATTCATCAATATTGTTGCAAATTACAGGATTCCATTATTTCTTATGCCTGAATGATACCCCATTGTGTGTGTGTGTGTGTGTGTGTGTGTGTATGTGTGTGTGTACATTCTTGAGGATTTTTCCATCTATGCTCATTAGGGATATTGACCTGTAATTCTTTCTTGTGGTGGTGTCTTTTTTCCCCCTAAATATATTTATTTTATCTTTTCAGTGTTACAAGATTTATTGTCCATGCACCACACCCAGTGCTCCATGCAATACGTGCCCTGCTCAATACCCACACCAGGATCGCCCAGGCCCCCACCCCACCCCTCCTAAACCCTCAGTTTGTTGCTCAGAGTCCACAGTCTCTCATGGTTCATCTCCCCATCTGGTTTCCCCCCATTCATCTTCCCCTTCCTTCTTACAATGCCCTCCATGTTTTTCTTTATGCTCAGCATGTAAGTGAGACCATAAGGTAATTGGTTCTCTCTGCTTGAATTATTTCACTCTGCATAATCTCCTCCAGTCCCATCCATGTTGATACAAAAGATGGGGATTCGTCTTTACTAATGGAGGCATAATATTCCATTGTGTATATGTACCATATCTTCTTTATCCATTCATCTGTTGAAGGGTATCTTGGTTATTTCCAGTTTGGCAATTGTGGCCATTGCTGCTATAAACATTGGGGTCCATGTGGCCCTTCTTTGTAATGCATCTGCTTCTGTGGGGTAAATACCCAGTAATGTGATGGCTGGGTCATAGGGTAGCTCTATTTTCAACTTTTTTTTTTTAATTTTACTTATTTATTTTTTTCAGTGTTACAAGATTTATTGTTTTGCACTAC
>CM053612.1:62008932-62032944 GCA_028646535.1 Procyon lotor | reverse complement strand
GAGTGTACACGGAACTTTCTCCAGAATAGACCACATACTGGGCCACAAATCAGGACTCAACCAATACCAAAAGACAGAGATGATTCCCTGCATTTTCTCAGACTACAATGCTCTGAAACTGGAACTCAACCACAAGAAGAAATTTGGAAGGAATTCAAACACTTGGAGGCTAAAGACCAACCTGCTCAAGAATACTGAGATCAACCAGGAAATCAAAGGTGAGCTTAAACAATTCATGGAGACCAATGAGAATGAAGACACATCAATGCATAACCTATGGGACACGGCAAAGTCAGTCCTAAGGGGGAAATATATAGCCATCCAAGCCTCACTCAAAAAAATGGAAAAATCTCAAATAGACCAGCTCTCCTTACACCTCAAAGAACTGGAAAACCAACAACAAAGGAAGCCACCCCCACGCACAAGAAGGGAAATAATCAAGATCAGAGCAGAGATCAACGAGTTAGAAACTAGAGAAACAATAGAATGCATCAACGAATACAGAAGTTGGGTCTTTGAAAGAATCAATAAGATTGATAAGCCACAGGCCAAACTCATCCAAAAGAAAAGGGAGAGGACCCAAATTAAAAAAATTATGAGTGAAAGGGGAGAGATCATGACTAATCCAAAGGAAATAGAAACAATCATCAGAAATTATTATCAACAACTCTATGCCAATAAGTTAAACAACCTAGACTAAATGGATACATTCCTGGAAACACACAGTCTTCCAAGACTGAAACAGGAAGAAATTGACAACCTGAATAGACCAATATCTAGTAATGAGATTGAAGCAGTGATCAACAACCTCCCAAAAAACAAGAGTCCAGGACCAGACGGATTCCCTGGGGAATTCTACCAAACTTTCAAGGAAGAAATAATACCTATTCTCCTGAAACTGTTCCAAAAAATAGAAGGAAAACTTCCAGACTCTTTCCATGAAGCCAGCATTACCCTGATCCCCAAACCAGGCAAAGACCCTACCAAAAAGGAGAATTTCAGACCAACATCCCTGATGAATATGGATGCCAAGATTTTCAACAAGATCCTAGCTAATAGGATCAAACAGCACATTCAAAAGATTATTCATCATGACCAAGTGGGATTTATCCCTCAGATGCAAGGGTGGTTCAACATTCGCAAATCAATACATGCGATAGAACAGATCAGTACGAGAAGAGAGAAGAACCACGTGCTCCTCTCAAATGATGCAGAAAAAGCATTTGACAAAATTCAGCATCCGTTCCTGATTAAAACTCTTCAAAGTATAGGGATGGAAGGAACATTCCTCAACATCATCAAGTCTATCTATGAAAAGCACACAGCAAATATCATTCTCAATGGGGAAAAGCTGACAGCCTTCCCTTTGAGATCAGGAACACGACAAGGATGCCCACTCTCACCACTCTTGTTCAACATAGTGCTAGAAGTCCTAGCGACAGCAATCAGATAACAAAAAGAAATAAAAGGTATCCAAATTGGCAATGAAGAAGTCAAACTTTCTCTCTTCACAGACGTCATGTTACTCTATATGGAAAACCCAAAAGACTCCACCCCCAAACTACTAGAACTCATACAGCAACTCAGTAATGTGGCAGGATACAAAATCAATGCACAGAAATCAGTTGCTTTCCTATACACTAACAATGCAACTGTGGAAAGAGAAATTAGGGAATCTATTCCATTTACAATAGAACCAAGAACCATAATATACCTGAGAATAAACCTAACCAAAGAGGTGAAAGATCTGTACTGGAAGAATTACAGAACATTCATGAAAGAAATTGAAGAAGACACAAAAAGGTGGAAAAGCATTCCATGTTCCTGGATCAGAAGAATAAACATTGTTAAAATGTCTATACTGCCTAGAGCAATCTATACTTTCAATGCCAACCCGATCAAAATTCCACTGGATTTTTTCAAAAGCCTGGAACAAACACACCTAAAATTTATATGGAACCAGAAAAGACCCCAAATTGCTAAGCAAATACTGAAAAAGAAAAACCAAGCTGGGGGTATCACAATGCCTGATTTCAAGCTTTACTACAAAGCTGTGATCACCAAGACAGCATGGTACTGGCACGAAAACAGACACATAGACCAGTGGAACAGAATAGAGAGCCCAGATATGGACACACAACTCTCTGGTCAAATGATCTTTGACAAAACACGAAAAAAATCCAGTGGAAAAATGGCAGTCTCTTCAATAAATGGTGCTGGGAAAATTGGACAGCTATATGTAGAAGAATGAAACTTGACCATTCTCTTACACTATACATTAAGATAAACTCGAAATGGATAAAAGACCTCCAATAGACCTCAAAATAGAGCTACCCTATGACCCAGCCATCGCACTACTGGGTATTTACCCCAAAGAAGCAGATGCATTACAAAGAAGGGCCACATGTACCCCAATGTTCATAGCAGCAATGGTCACAATTGCCAAACTGTGGAAAGAACTAAGATGCCCTTCAACAGATGAATGGATAAAGAAGATATGGTACATATACACAATGGATTATTATGCCTCCTTTAGAAAGGACGAATATCCAACTTTTGCATCAACATGGATGGGACTGGAAGAGATTATGCAGAATGAAATAAGTCAAGCAGAGAGAGCCAATTACCTTATTGTTTCACTTATGTGCTGAGCATAATGAAAAACATGGAGGGCATTGTGAGAAGGAAGGGAAAGTTGAATGGGGGGAAACCAGAGGGGAAGATGAACCATGAGAGACTGTGGACTCTGAGCAACAAACTGAGGGTTTAGGAAGAGAGGGGGGTGGGCATTGGGTGAGCCTGGTGGTGGGTATTGAGGAGGTCATGTATTGCATGGAGCCCTGGGTGTGGTTCATGAACAATTAATCTTGTAACACTGAAAAAATAAAATAAACATATTTGGGGGAAAAAATTACTGAAAAATAATGAAGCTGAAAAGAAGAGGGAAAGAAAAGCAACAAATCACAAAAGTAGGCTTAGGGAACTCGGTGACATATTAAAACATAACAATATTCATACCATAAAAGCCCCAGAAGATTAAGAAAGAGAAAAAGTGGCAGAAAATTTACTGAAGAAAATTACAGCTGAAAGCTTCCCTAATCTGGGGAAGGACAAACACATAAAAATTCAAGAAGCTTAGAAAACTCTCATTAAATTCAACAAAAGCCAACCATTGCAAGGCATATCTGTGTCAAATTAAGAAAATACACAGAAATGGTAAGAAACCCGAATGCAAAAAGGGGGGGAAAAAGTCCTTAACCTACAAGGGAAGAGAGATCAGATTCACAGCAAATCTGTCCCCAAAAACTTTGCAGGCCAGAGAATGTGGCATGATATATTCAACATGTTACATTTGAAAAATATGCAGCCAAGATTTCTTTATCCTGCAAGGCTGTATTACAGAATACAGAAAAGAGAAGGAGTATTCCAGACAAACAAAAACTAAAGGAGTTTCTGACCACTAAACCAACCTTGCAAGAAAGACTCTGAGTGGGGAAAAGAAATACTAAAAGCAATAAAGACTATAAATGACATGAAAACATTGCTGGAAACACCAACTCTACAGGTAATACAATGGCACTAAATTAATATATTTCAACAATCACTCTGAAAGTAAATGGACTAAATGCACCAGTCAAAAGACATAGGGTATCAGAATTGGTTATAAAAAACAAGATCTCTCTATATGCTACTTAAAAGAGACTCATTTTAGAACTAAAGACACCTGCAGACTGAAAACGAGGGGCTAGAGAATGATCTATCATGCTAATGGATGTCAAAAGAAAGCTGCGGTACATGAACTTACATCAGACAAACAAAGACAGGAAGAGAATATGCTGAGTGGAATAAGTCAAGCAGAGAGAGTCAATTATCATTTGGTTTCACTTACATGTGGAGCATAAGGAAAAACATGGAGGACATTGGAAGAAGGAAAGGAAGGGTGAATTGGGTGAAATCAGAGGGGGAGATGAAACATGAGAGACTCTGGACTCTGAGCAACAAACTGAGGGTTTTGGAGGGGAGGGGAAGGACGGGGGTTGGGTGAGTGTGGTGGTGGGTATTGAGGAGGGCACATATTGCATGGAGCACTGGGTGTGGTGCATGAACGATGAATCTTGGAAAACTGGAAAAATTAAATTAAATTTAAAAACTAAATAAATAAAACAAGAGATGAAAAAGGGCATTACATCATAATTAAGGGATCTATCCATCAAGAAGAGCTAACAATTTAAATATTTATGCACCCACATGGGAGCACCCAAATATATAAAAGTTAATAACAAACATGAGGGAACTAATTAATAATAGTACAATTATAGTAGGGCCTTTAACACCCGGCTTACATCAAGGTACAGATCACCTAAAAAAAAATCAACAAGGAAACAATGGCTTTGAATGCCACACTGGAACAGATGGATTTAACAGACATATTCAGAACATTCTATCCTAAAACATCAGAATACACATTGTTTTCAAGTGCACATGATAAGGAAAAAAACTGTACTCTAAGCTGGTTGACCAAACCAGCAAGGAACTCCAGTCCCTGTCTCAAAGCCCTTCTGGGTTCTTCTTTCCTACCCCGTTTCCTGCGTGCACCAAAATATCAAGTATGCAGAAGTAAGGAGGGTATAAATTACCCTCCCTGCTTGTGCTCGGGGTTCAGACCTCTGGAGAAGGGACTCTGAGCCCACCAGTGTTAAATAAACCTCCAAACCTCCAAAGTCTCTGAGTGCCGCTTGGTTCTTCTGCCAGGATCCAGTCCAGGTTCCACAACATTTGGTTCCCTAACCGGGAAACCCAACTGCACTGGCCCATTGTTACCACTGGTTTGGGACAATGGCAGGGTGGTGACAGAACAAAGGACAGTAAGGAAGAAGGTGTGCCCTGCCTAATTTTCAGCAGTCTCCTGCCTGCTCATCTCGGGCCAACCCTGCCCCACTATTCCCACTTGGACTCAAAAGGAGACTTGGTAGGTGAGAACCTGGTCCTGATGTCAGATTCTGGTAAGGCCGGTGGCGCCAAAACCCAGTCAGGCCCACCTATGAGGGTGGACAGGAGGCTGATCCCCTCCCAGAGACCTTTTAGGTCTCACAGGTAAGGCTTCCTGGGTGGGGGTCCCTCAAGTCAGGAATCCCCCAAAAGAGGGGACAGGAAGGAGTTTCCAAAAGGAATTACAAGGTCAGGGCCTCCCCAGCGGCGAGGGTGGGGTGGGGTGGGAGGGGATGGGGGCGGGGGAAGGAACTGTAATAACTTCTGGATTGCATGCATGAACTGTAATAACTTCTGGATTGCATGCGTGAGTGAATGTGCAGTTTAATCTGGCTTGTCAGTTGGACTGATTCTGTGGCTCCACAGGCGGGCACCCTTTCTCTGGCCCCTGGCAGCACTTACTCTCTTCTGCCTCCTCAACCCCTTCTCCCATTTCTGAACCACCTTGGGTGTGACCTGCTTTACTAGCTTTTAGGCCAGCCTCAGTGCCTCAGGCACCATGGCTCCTCCCTTTGCTATCAGGAACAAGAAGAGCACCCCCGGGACCTAACACCACCACTCCAGATTTCCCCATATGTCTCAGGTGAAAATTAACCATGGGGAGGATCCGGGTGGAACATAAAATTAAGTATTTAAACTAAGTTTGTTGGTTTCCTTAAGGTAGACATGTCTTTTTGGGGCAGATGGAGACCTCCCTGGGTCCCAGCCCCTTTCTGTCCACTGCTCTCCATTAGCTCCTGCTGAGGGTGAAGAAAAGACCAAATGGCCGTCTTGTTTGGTTAAGAAAAGGACACAAGCCCCCCAGGTGATTCAGCACTCTCTCCCGGGATGGTTCCCCATGAAGGAACCAATTGGCCCTGAGAAACCACAAAAAGAAAGAAAGGAAGGAAGGAAGGAAGGAAGGAAGGAAGGAAGGAAGGAAGGAAGGAAGGAAGGAAGGAAGGAAGGAAGGAAGGAAGGAAGGAAGGAAGGGAAAGAGAGAGAGAGAGAGAAGGAAGGAAGGAAGGAAGGAGGGAAGGAAGGAAGGAAGGAAGGAAGGAAGGAAGGAAGGAAGGAAGGAAGGAAGGAAGGAAGGAAGGAAGATAGAAAGAAGTCAAATTACCATCCCCTATCACCCATAGTGATGAGTTTTTATACTCCCCCCCACCCACCTGGGACTACGCTGATGGTTAATGGTCTCAAAGTTTTCTTAAATAATTGTTAAGATAGCTTTCAAAGTCTTCGGTAAACTAAAACTTTAAAGTTTTGCTTGGGTGATAAATGGAATTATATTCGTTGGACATCTGGGTCTTTCCAAACAGGATAGAATGCTGTCACTGATGACTGGACATAGGTTTGTGCTTTTGACCTCTTAATGCAAAGAAACTGAGGATATTTAAATCTGTTGGTAAACATGTTTTGTGTTTAACTAATTCACAAATTTGCCATCTAAAGAATTCTGGTGTAACAATTCACAATTGGTTACTCCTTAGTCTTCACTGGAGATTAAAGGTTCTTAAAGAGTGAAAAAAAATTCTACCAACTGTAACTACTACTGGAAATAAGGGAAACAACTCTATGTAAAATAGTAGGAGATATGTAAAAAAAAGATAAGAAATGGAAATGCATTTCATTAAAGATAAAAAAGGTAATTTTGTTCTAAATGAGATGGTTGTTTAAAAGAAAAGACTTGGGACAAAATCTGAATACAAAGGAAAGTTGTAAAAGGCTTGTGAAGGGAAATCTTTGGAAACAAATTTTAGATGTGGACAAGCTGGACTAAGATTGAAATAAATGAATTTAAAACACACTGATAAAAATTTTTTTTTGAAAATTAAAAAAAAAAACACTGGTATAAGATTGTAAGTCTGCTTTCTCTCTGTTCAAAAAGACAAAGCATTCTCCAATTGTTGGTCTGCTCTTGATAAGGAAATGTAAATAGTTTTCTCTCCGCCTGCCTAGGAAAAAAAAAAAGCAAAAACAAAAAACAAACAAACAAACAAAAAAACAATTTATGTGTCTTGCCTTCATTGGGGTCTTTAACACCCCTAATCCTATTTAGGCATGTGCTTTAAAACTTTCTAAGGTTTTAACAAGTTTTCACAAGACTTAAATTGTAAATGAAGTCTCTTTATCTCATTAGGCCTTCTCCTTGGTTAAGTTACTCAGAAAGTACTGCTAAACAAACCATAAATCTTGGGTTACATTTGGGTAAATGCTGTAACTATTCTAGAGGTTCTATACATTTCCTAAAGTTCTAATGTTTTGATAAGGTCATCACTTGATATTTCAATTATTGAAGTGTTTTGTGTCACAGAAATAACCTGATTTCCTTGCCAACTATATTGTAAACTCTCATCTCATCAACTGTCTATTCTGAGTTTTTGTCATTTATAATTGTTCTAATTCTCTTGTAAATGAGTTTCATCTTCAAGGAGAGTCATATAAAGGACTTTTAGGACAAATACAAGTATTCAATATATTGAAAATCCTAAAACTGAAATGGGTAAGAATTTCCAGAACTAACTAAAGCTACATTCATTCTAAACCAGAATTAGTAACATTAGATCAAATAAACTGAAAGATTATAGTGTTAGGACTCTTATTTAAAACATTGATGGTTCTCTAATGTTTGCTCTTCCAGACAAAGGAAACTTTCTTGGATATCTATGGCTTACAGAAACGTAAAATACTCATTTATAAACAAAGCATTCAACTTCTCTCTCCCTGAATCCTCAAATTCAAAGGGTCTCAGTAAGTATACTTTCTTCCATGATAATCCTAGTCATTTGCATAAATTCAATAAAAATCTGTTCTTGTGACAGGACACTATTGAAAGCATTGGTTATTTTACCAAGGCTTTGACTGGAATGCCATACTTGAGAAAGACATGCATAGACTCAGATATGACCAGACAGCTTTAAGAAACTAAGGTTGACTTTCTGAAACCTGGAGCCATAAAGCCCCTTGAACTGTTGGCTTGATACCTTGCTTACAGAGTTCTGGCAGCCTCACCAGGTGAGTAAAGAATGTCACTCCCTGGCAGGTGCAAGAACTTCAGGATACTTTGGGAACCTCAGGAAGAGGAATTCGCCCAAATCTATAGGTATTGCAGGCATGTCTGATGGCAAGTACTTGGCTTGGCTTCTGGCCTGGAGAAGCTACTAAAAGCTCAACCTAGAGATTCCTTATAAAGTTCCAGCAAAGCAGATTTCACAAGATCTATATGCTCACTCACTGTTCTTGCTGAGCTTATGTAAATAATTAAGCCAAGTTTGCTAAAACTGGACTTGTTTCTCAAATAAATTAATCCTCAATTGGCTATCTCTGGAAATGAGGGTTATTTTAGAGAGAAAAAATATGTGTTTCAATAACACCTCTTTGTGGATGTTAAATTCTAGATCTGATTGTCTTTAAATTGGTGGCTGAGTAGGGGACCTCATTTCATCTGGTCCCTACAATTTTAGCTGGATATCTATCAAACTATGCTGAATACACATGAATTCAACCTGAGATATGAGAAGATTTATCTGGATCTCCACAAGCAAAAAAACCACTTTTTTCAAGGTAGGAGGTGCAGAACCTTGAATCTTCAGGGGAAATATCTGAACATAAGTGGAGGGGGAGGGAGCGTCCATAAGCCAGCCGCCAAAAAGTGATATAACACCGGAGCAAAAAAATTGGGACCCTTGGAAATCTACTGTAGTTATAGGCACCCCCCCCCCCCACTGAAAAGGGCACAGGGGGCAAATAGGGCAGAATTCTAGGTGGATCATTGTGGTCAAAGGATTCCAGGAGATTCAGAAAGAACAGAGGTGCCTGAACCAATAGAATCCCCAAGCAGTGGACAGAGGACACTGGTTATGGTCAGAAGGCCAGAGGGGACTTTCAGCTCCGGGGACCACAGACCACAAGCAGAGCCAGTAGGGAGATAGCCCTCTGCCTGACCACCCTGAAAAGGACTAGAAGCTGTGGGCTATCTAAGATTCTAAGAGAGATATAGAATGGCTTGTGCCCATGACAGTAATAGCTCTCAGGGTGTTGTGGCCCATGAAGAGATGCTGGGGTGGCACCCAGCAGGACCTAGGAGCTGTGGAAGAGGGTGCACACATGCGAGCCCACAGCCATTGGCAGTTGTGGAGTTACAAGGCAGAGATGCTCAAGGGTCCCTGTGACTCCTCTGGGAGAGGTGCAGTAGGCATGAATTGCTTGAGTCTGTGGAGTTTGGTGCATGCAAAGGTGGACACAGATTGACCTGGAGGATTTGTTGATGGGCGACTGTGACATTATGACTGACTTTGGGCTGAAGAGTCCCGCATTGTGATGTTTGCTCTGACCAAGTAAAGAGAAGCAGAAAGATGCCAGGGAAAAACAAGCTGCCAGCCAAGCAGCTCATATTAAGCCCACACCTCTAACAAGGGGTGGGGAAACTCCAACCAGGCAAAGACGACAGAGAAGCCAAGCAGCAGGCCCTTCCCCCAGAAGACAGACTGCAAGAACAGGTGAATGATAAGTGTGTTTCCCACAGGACTGTAAGACTCCAGCACCAGGGAAAAATAATATAGGGAGCTCTAAATGTTCCCTTATGACTTGTTTGTACTTCAGGCTAAAATTTTACATTCCTTTTTCAGTTTATTTTCTTATTCTTTTTTTAAAACCCTGCTCCCATTTCAAATAGATTATTTCCCAACGTATCTTTTTAAGTCACTTCTTGACTTTTATTTTTTTTTAAAGATTTTTATTTATTTATTTGACAGAGAGGAGAGAGATCATAAGTAGGCAGAGAGGAAGGCAGAGAGAGAGGGGGAAGCAGGCTCCCTGCTGAGCAGAGAGCCCGATGCGGGGCCTGATCCCAGGACCCTGAGATCATGACCTGAGCTGAAGGCAGAGGCTTCAACCCACTGAGCCACCCAGGTGCCCCTTGACTTTTATTTTTTCACATATATGTTTTATAGATCTATGCCCCATACTAGCCCATTATTCACTCTATTAAATTTTATCTTGATAGGTATCTAAGTTCTGATTTCTTTGCTATTTTGAAATATAGTATGTTCTAACACACAGACCAAAAATCAAGCAGGAACAGGCCGATCACCCTGCTGTATCCAGCCTGAGAGATTATAATCTCTCTCCCCTTCCCTATTTTTTTCTTCCCTCCTTTTCTTTTTTCTTTTCTTTATTGTTTTGGATCATCTTGGATTTGGTGGTGTATCTGTGGTAGATTTTGACCTCTTTGTATTTTTTGTAAGGTGCAGTTTGCTTGGATAGTGGTTGATATTTTGGGTTCTGTATATTCCCTCAACCATCCCTCAACAAAATGATTAAGAGAAAGAACTCCCAACAAAGAAAAGAACCAAAAAAAAAAATGTCTCCTGCCATAGATCCAATGGATATAAGTAAGATGTCAGAGATAGACTTTAGGGTGGCAATCATGAAGTCAATAGCTAGGCTTGAGAAAAGCATTAGTGACAATATAGAATCTCTAAGGGCAGAAATGAAATCTAATCAGACCAAACTTAAAAATGCTATGAATGAGATGCAGTCTAAACTGGCACTCCAGGAAATATTAAAGGGGGTTCAATAAAAGTAGAGAGAACCCATGAGTGACTTAGAACAGAAATTTACAATCAAAAGAAACAAGGACTACACATCCAGGATAAATGATGAAGAAGAACAAATTAGTACCTTGAAGATAAGCTGATAGAAAAGAAGGAAGCTGGGAAAGAGAGAGATAGGCAGCTAGTACCACGTGAGAACAGACTTAGAGAGATCAATGATGTCGTAAAATGTTCCAATGTCAGAATTATTGAGATCTCTAGGGGTGGAGAGAGAGTACTAGAAGGTATATTTGAGCAAATCATAGCTGAGAAGGTCCTTAATCTGGGGAAGGAAATAAGCAAGAAGTGTCCAAGAAGCAAATGGGACTACTGCCAAAATCAATAAAAATAGATCAACACCCCAACATATAATAGTGAAACTTGCAAATCTTAGAGCCAAGGAAGCTATGCTAAGAGCAGCTAGAGGGAAGAGATTTCTTACATACAGAGGGAGGAACATCAGAATAACATTAGACCTGTCCACAGAGACCTGGCAAGCCAGAAAGGACTGGCAAGACATATTCAAGGCACTAAATGAGAAGAATATGCAGCCAAGAATACTTTATCCAGAGAAACTTTCTGAATGATAGCCAAGCATGGACAGAAGATAAAGAGCTTCCAGAAGCAGCAGAAACTGAAAGAATATGTGACCACCAAGCTAGCCTTGCAAGAAATATTAAGGGGGATTCTAAAAAAGAAGAAAGACCCCAAGAGTAATATTGATGAGAAATTTACAGAAAACTTATATAAAAAGGAATTTTACATGCAGTACAATGGCACTAAATTCATATCTTTCAATAGTTACTCTCAACATGGATGGACTAAATGTTCCCAACAAATGGCATAGGCTTTCAGATTGGATAAAAAAGCAGAACCCAGAGCGCTTGGGTGGCTCAGTGGGTTAAAGCCTCTGCCTTCGGCTCAGGTCATGATCTCAAGGTCCTGGGATTGGGCCCTGCATTGGGCTTTCTGCTCAGCAGGGAGCCTTCTTCCCCTTCTCTCTCTGCCTGCCTCTCTGCTTACTTGTGATCTCTCCCTCTCGGTCAAATAAATAAATAAAATATTAAAAAAAAAAAGCAGGACTCATTCATATGCTGTCTACAAGAGACTCATTTTGAACCCAAAGAGACCTCTAGACTGAAAGTGATAGGATAGAGAAAAATTTATCATGTCAAGAGACCTCAAATGAAAGCCAAGGTAGCAATTATCATATCAGACAAATTAGATTTTAAACCAAACACTGTAGTAAGAGATGTAGAGGAACACTGTATCATACAAAAGAAAGTCTAACAACTGTAAATATCTATGCCCCCAACATGGGAGCAACCAATTACATAAGCCAACTAATAACCAAAATAAAGAAACCTACTGAAAATAATACATACATTAGCAGTCGAACACTCCACTCACAACAATGGAAAGATAATCTAATTAAAAGACCAACAAAGAAACAAGAGCTTTGAATGACACATTGAACCAGAGGGACTTCATAGATATATAAAGAACATTCCATCCTAAAAACAAAAACAAAAACAAAAAACCAGGATGCTCATTCTTCTCAAGTGCACACAGAACTTTCTGCAGAAAAGAACACTTACTGGGTCACAAATCAGATCTGAACCTATACAAAAATATTGAGATCATTCCCGGCATATTTTCAGACCACAATGCATAGAAACATGAACTCAACCACAAGGAAAAATTTGGAAGGAATGCAAACACTTGGAGGTTAAAAAGCATCTGGCTCAAGAATAAATGGGTCAACCAGAAATTAAACAGGAACTTAAACAAATCCTGAAAACCAATGGAAATGAAAACACATCAGTTCAGAACCTAAGGTCCTTAGAGGAAAAGTGCAAAGGTTGTCCTTACAGGGAAGTTCAGAGCCATCCAAGCCTCTCTCAAAAAGTTAGAAAAATCAAATGCACAAGCTAACCTTACACCTAAAGGATCTGGACGAAGATCAGCAAATAAGCCTAAACCAAGAAAGAAGGGAAATAATAAAGATTGGAGCAGAAAATAATGAAATAGAAATTAGAAGAACAATAGAACAGTTCAACAAAACCAGAAACTGGTTCTTTGAAATAATTATGAAGATCGATAAACGTCTGGTCAGACTTATCCAAAAGAAAAGAGAAAGGACTCGGGCACCTAGGTAGCTCAGTGGGTTGAAGCCTCTGCCTTCAGCTCAGGTTATGGTCTCAGGGTCCTGGGATCGAGACCCACATCAGGCTTTCTGCTCAGCAAGGAGCCTGCTTCCCCTTCTCTCTGTCTGCCTCTCTGCTTACTTGTGATCTCTCTCTCTCTCTGTGTCAAATAAATAAATAAAATCTTTAAAAAAAAAAAAGACAAAGGACCCAAATTAATAAAATCATGAAAGAAAGGGGAGAAATCACAACCAATACCAAGGAAAAAGAGACAATTATTAGAAGTTATTACCAGCAACTATATGCCAACAAACTAGGCCATCTGGAAGAAATGGATGCATTCCTGGAAACTTATAAACTACCAAAATTGAAATAAGATGAAATAGACAATCTGAACAGACAAATAACCAGTAACAAAATTGAAGTAGTGATCAAAAACCTCCCAAAAGGAGAAAAAGAGAAAAAAAAAAAAAAAAAAGCTCCCAAAATACAAGACTCTGGGGAGAGGAGGCAAGATGGCAGAGAGGTAGGAGATCCTGTTGCAACCTGTCCCCAAAAGTGAGCTGGATATCTACCAGAACACGCTGAACACCCATGAAATTACCCTTAGGAGCAAGACTTTTCACTTCTGGATCTCTATAGGAACAGAAGACAGCAGCAGAGAGGTAAAGCAAAGCGGGAACAATTGAACCAATATCAGAGGATAAACAAAAGGGGGAGGAAGCCACCAGAAGCGGTGCAAGGACAGTAATACCCCAAAGGAAAGCGCCGGGTGGTTGGGAAGCAGCAACGACTTAAAGCCCAGTTAAACACTTAAAAAGAGCTTTTCCCCATTGAGAATGATATTCGCTGTGGGTGTTTCATAGATGGCCTTGATGATGTTGAGGAATGTACCCTCTATGTCTACGCTGTGAAGAGTTTTGATAAAGAAGGGATGCTGTACTTTGTCAAATGCTTTTTCAGCATCCATTGAGAGTATCATATGGTTCTTGTTCTTTCTTTAATTAATGTATTGAATCACATTGATTGATTTGCAGATGTTGAACCAACCTTGCACCCCAGGAATAAATCCCACTTGATTATTATGAATAATCCTTTTAATGTACTGTTGGATCCTATTGGCTAGTATTTTGGTGAGGATTTTTACATCTGTGTTCATCGAGGATATTGGTCTGTAATTCTCCTTTTTGATGGGGTCTTTGTCTGGTTTTGGGATCAAGGTGATGCTGGCTTAATGAGTTTGGAAGTTTTCCTTCCATTTCTATTTTTTGGAACAATTTCTGAAAAATAGGCATTAATTCTTCTTTAAATGTTTGGTAGAATTCCCCTGGGAAGCCTTCTGGCTCTGGGCTTTTGTTTGTTGGGAGGTTTTTGATGACTGCTTCAATCTCCTTACTGCTTATGGGTCAGTTCAGGTTTTCTATTTCTTCCTGGTTCAGTTTTGGTAGTTTGTTTGTCTCTAGGAATGCGTCCATTTCTTTCAGATTGTCTAATTTGCAGGCATATAGTTGCTCATATTATGTTCTTATAATTGTTTATATTTCTTGGTGTTGGTTGTGATTATTCTTCTTTCATTCATGATTTTATTAATTTGGGCCCTTTCTCTCTTCTTTTTGATAAGTCTGGTCAAGGGTTTATCAATTTTATTAATTCTTTCAAAGAAACAGCTCCTAGATTTGCTGATTTGTTCTACTGTTCTTTTGGTTTCTATTTCATTGATTTCCACTCTGATCTTTATTATTTCTCTTCTTCTGCTGGGTTTGGGCTTTCTTTGTTGTTCTTTTCCAGCTCCTTTACATGTTGCATTAGGTTGTGTATTTGAGATCTTTCTTGTTTCTTGAAAGGGGCTTGTATTGCTCTATACTTTCCTCTCAGGACCGCCTTTGCTGCGTCCCAAAGATTTTGAACAGTTGTGTTTTCATTTTCATTTGTTTCCATGAATTTTTTAAGTTCTTCTTTAATTTCCTGGTTAACTGATTCATTCTTTAGTAGGAGGCTCTTTAGCCTCCATGTATTTGAGTTCATTCCAACTTTCCTCTTGTGACTGAGCTCTAGTTCTCAGCATTTCCCCTGAGATCAGGAACATGGCAGGGATGCACACTACTCCAATGCTATTCCACATAGTACTAGAAGTTCTAGCCTCAACAATCAGACAACAAAAAGAAATCGAAGGCATGCAAATTGGCAAAGAAGAAGTCAAACTCTCACTCTTTGCAGATGATATAATACTTTATGTGGAAAATCCAAAAGAATCCATCCAAGATTGCTAGAACTCATACAGGAATTCAGTCAAGTGTCAGGATATAAAATTAATGCAGAGAAATCAGTTGCATTTCTATATACCAACAGCAAAACAGAAGAAAGAGAATTTTAAGAAGTCTATCCCATTTACCATTGCACCCAAAACTATAAGATACCTAGGAATAAACCTAACCAAAGGGGCAAAGAATCTGTACTCAGAAAACTACAAAGTGCTCATGAAAGAAACTGAGAAAGACACCAAGAAATGGAAAAATGTTCCATGCTCATGGATTGGAAGAACAAATATTGTGAAAATGACTATTCTACCTAAAGCAATCTACACATTTAATGAAATCCCTATCAAAATACCATCAATTTATTTCAAAGCCATGGAACAAATAATGCTAAAATTTATATGGAACCAGAAAAGACCACGAATAGCCAGAGGAATGTTGAAAAAGAAAACCAAACCTGGCAGCATCACAATTCCTGATTTCAAACTCTATTACAAAGCTATAATAATTAAGACAGTGTGGTACTGGCACAAAAACAAACACATAGATCAATGGAACAGAATAGAGAACCCAGAAATGGACCCCCAACTTTATGGTCAACTGATCTTCGACAAGGCAGGAAAGAATATCCAGTGGAAAAAAGACAGTCTCTTCAACAAACGGTGTTGGGAAAACTGGACAGCCACATGCAGAAGAATGAAACTGGATCATTTCCTTACACCGCACACAAAAATAGACTCAAAATGGATCAAAGACCTCAATATAAGACAGGAATCACTTAAAATCCTGGAGGAGAACACAGGCAGCAATCTCCTCGACCTTAGCCACAGCAACTTCTTCCAGGAAACATCTCCAAAGGCAAGGGAACCAAGGGCATAAATGAACTACTGGGACTTCATCAAGATCAAAAGCTTTTGCACAGCAAAGGAAACAGTCAACAAAACCAAAAGACAACTGACAGAATGGGAGAAGATATTCGCAAATGACATATCAGATAAAGGGCTAGTATCCAAAATCTATAAAGAACCACTCAAACTCAACACACAACAAATAATCCAGTCAAGAAATGGGCAGAAGACTTGAAGAGAAATTTCTGCAAAGAGGACATCCAAATGACCAACAGACACATGAAAAAGTGCTCAACATCACTCAGCATCAGAGAAATACAAATCAAAACCACAGTGAGATACCACCTCACACCAGTCAGAAAGGCTAAAATTAGCAAGTCAGGAAACGACAGATGTTGGCGGGGATGCGGAGAAAGGGGAACCCTCCTACACTGTTGGTGGGAATGCAAGCTGGTACAGCCACTCTGGAAAACAGTATGGAGGTTCCTCAAAAAGTTGAAAATAGAGCTACCCTACGACCCAGCAATCGCACTATTGGGTATTTACCCTAAAGATACAAATGTCGTGATCCGAAGGGGCACGTGCACCCAAATATTTATAGCAGCAATGTCCACAATAGACAAACTATGGAAAGACCCTAGATGTCCATCAACAGCTGAATGGAGAAAGAAAAAATGGTATATATATATATACACACAATGGTGTGTAATGGTATATATGTATATACACACAATGGAATACTATGCAGCCATCAAGAGAAATGAAATCTGGCCATTTGCAAAGCCATGGATGGAACTGGAGGGTATTATGCTAAGTGAAATAAGTAAGTCAGAGAAAGAAAATTATCACATGATCTCTCTGATATGAAGAATTTGAGAGGCAAGGCGGGGGTTTGTCGGGGAGGAGAGAAATGAAACAGGAGGGGATGGGGAGGGAGACAAACCATGAGACTTCTAGACTCATGAAATGAACTAAGGGTGGCTGGGAGGTGGGGGTAGGGATAGGGTAGCTGGGTTGTGGACATTGGGGAGGGTATGTGCTATGGTTAGTGCTGTGAAATGTGTAAGCCTGATGATTCACAGACATGTACCCTGGGGCAAATAATACAGTATATGTTAATACTAAATAAATAAAAAATAAATAATAAATAAATAAATAAATAAATAAATATTTTAAGAAAAAATAAAGAAGAGGAGAGGGAAGAAAAATGGGAATGGCCCACATAGGACGGTCACAAAGTCAGGAGCAACAAAAATAAAACTTAAAACTCAGACAAAAAAAAAAAAAACTTAAAAAGAGCATAAGGTTCTGAAGAGCAACTAGTGGAAGGAGGTGGTCATGTACACAGGCCTGGGCCCACGCTCCCAGGAAGGACTCCACTCGCCTCAAAGAGAGTCTTGTAGGGGGGGTCCAGCTGTGACTCAGAACCTGCAGCTTTCCACTCCCGGCACCATTCTGTGGGTGTGGTGCATGCTCCTGCAAGCAACTTATGGAGTCTGCTGTGGTCCCAGAGCCAGCAGCTTTTCTCCGTGTACAGTGCTCTCTGGACAGTGCAACACCGAAGGCAAGACCTTCACAGCTGGAGCACTAATCTCGGCAAGAATTTTGGTACATCCCGTCAAAGCCTGCAGCCCAGAGAGGAGGGGAGTGCGTGGAGTCACTAAACTGCTGAGTGCACACCACCTGAGACAGGCTGCACTGGGAGATTTGCGGAGGGCAATGTCCCTTCTGGACAACCCAGAGGGGAGCAGACTGAGGCTTCTCTGTGATGGGGAGGTCTGGGAAGGGACAGGCAGATTCCTCGCTTAGACTCTCTGAAAAGGAGAGAAAGCTACAAAAGACCAAAAGCCTTCAGAGAGCGAAAGACTGAGAAACAAGTTTCCACAGAGCTCTGCTCCTTGACTGGGGGGCAGGGTGACTCAACCCAAGCAAGATAGACTGGAAACAATTCACCAGGCCCCTCCCCCAGAAGACAAGTAAAAAAAAAAAAAGGACTATAACCACTATAACCACGGGTCCCAATAAGGCTTTAAATCCCCAACATCAGGGGAAATCAATATATTAAGCGTCGGATAATACCCTCAAAACTGTATATTACATAGATACAAGTTTGGTTTTTCTTTATTTCTTATTCTCCATTTTTTTTTATTCACTTGTTTTCACAGTTCTTGGTTTCTTTTTCTTTTTTGTTTTTGTTTTTTCTTTAAATTACTTAACAACTAGAGGCTTAAAGCAACCATAAACCCAGGAAAACCTGAAATAACCTTGAGGAGTTATAATAACCACCATCCCATCTTATCCTTCTGCAGTGTTTCTAACTATTTGCTTTTCTTCTGGTATCCTATAAATCTCATTCCTGGGGTTCATTCTGACTAGGTTCTTTTATTTCTTCTCATCTACTTCTGTTGGTCTTTATGTTTGTTCATATTGGTCTACATACTTCGTAAATCTTATTTTGGGGGCCCAATCTGACAGGGATCTCCTCTTTTTCTGTTTATCTCTATTATTTTACCCTTATTCTTTATTTTTGGTGGTGAATCCCAATTGCTCCTAAAACTTCCAGAGTGCACCCTGCCCAGATCATGGGTGAAATATCCAACTATACATCTTCTCATCGACTTCTCATCAAAATAAGTAAGGGGAGGAACACCCAACAGAAGAAAAACACAGAGACTGTGCCCTCTCCCTCAGAACTATTAGACATTGATATTACCAGCATGTCGGAAAGGGTATTCAGGCTGACAATTGCCAGGCAATGGCAAGGATGAAGAAAAACATTAATGACAATATAGAATCTCTAAGGGCAGAAATGAGAACCAGTGTAGCTGATGTAAAAAGTACAATAAGTGAGATCCAATCCAATCTAAATACTCTAACAGCTAGAGTTACAGAGACAGAGGATAGAATTAGTGACCTAGAGGATAAAATGGTAGAGAAGAAAGGACAGGAGGAGAGCTGGAGCAAATTGCTCATGAATCATGAGAAGAGACTTAGGGAAATAAATGACACCATGAAACATTCCAACGTCAAGATTATTGGAATCCCAGAGGGGGTAGAGAACGACAGAAGAATAGAAGATATAGCTGACAAAATTCTGAATGAAAATTTCCCCAATCTGGGAGATGGAACAAGGGTACGTGTCCTAGAGGCAGAAAGGACACCTGCCAAAATCAATGAGTCTAGAAATACAGCGAGACATATCATAGTAAAATTTGCAAATTAAAATTTTAGACAAGAGGTCCTGAGAGCAGCTAGGGGGAAGAGATCCCTTACATATGGAGGAAGACCCATCAGAATAATGTCAGACCTGTCCACAGAAACCTGGCAAGCCAAAAAGGGCTGGCAAGACATATTCAGGGCACTAAGGAAGAAGAACATGCAGCCAAGAATACTTTATCCAGCAAGGCTGACATTCAAAATGGATGGAGAGATAAAGAGTTTCCAAGATCGGCAAGTTTTAAAAGAGTATGTGACCAAGAAACTGGCACTCCAGGAAATATTAAAGGGGGCTCAATAAAAGTAGAGAGAATCCATGAGTGATTTAGAACAGAAATTTACAATCAAAAGAAACAAGGACTACACAGGCAACATGATATCAATAAACACTTATCTTTCAATAATCACGCTCAACATGAATGGCTTAAATGCTCCGATAAAATGGCACAGGGTTGCAGAATGGAAAAAATGGCACGACCCATCCATATGCTGTCTACAAGAGACACATTTGGAACCAAAAGATACATCCAGATTGAAAGTGAAAGGATGGAGAACCATCTTTCATGCCAATGGGCCTCAAAAGAAAGCTGGGGTAGCAAATCTCCTATCAGATAAATTAGATTTTCAGCTAAAGACTGTCGTCAGAGACACAGAAGGACACTACATCATTCTGATAGGGACTATGCTCCAAGAAGATCTAACAACTGTAAACATTTATGCCACAATATAGAAGCAGCCATTACATAAACCAACTGTTAATCAAAATAAAGAGCCACATTGATGGGAATACAATGAGAGTAGATCTTAACACACAACTCTCAGTAGCAGACAGAACATCTAAACAGAAAATCAATAAAGAAACAAGAGTTTTGAATGACACATTGGACCAGATGGACCTCATAGATATATACAGAACATTCCACCCTAAAAAAACAGAATACTCATTTTTCTCAAGCGCACATAGAACTTTCTCCAGAATAGACCACATGCTGGGCCACAAATCAAGACTCAACCAATACCAAAACATTGAGATGATTACTGGTATTTCTCGGACCATAGTGCTCTGAAACTGGAACTCAACCACAAGAAGAATTTTGGAAGGAATTCAAACACTTGGAGGCGAAAGACCAACCTGCTCAAGAATACTGAGATCAACCAGGAAATCAAAGATGAGCTTAAACAATTCATGGAGAGCAATGAGAATGAAGACACATCGATGCAAAACCTATGGGACATGGCAAAGGCAGTCCTAAGAGGGAAATATATAGCCATCCAAGCCTCACTTGAAAAAATTGCAAAATCTGGAATACACCAGCTCTCCTTACACCTCAAAGAACTGGAAAACCAACAACAAAGGAAGCCAACCCCACACACAAGAAGGGAAATAATCAAGATCAGAGCAGAGATTAACGAGTTAGAAACTAGAAAAACAATAGAATGCATCAACAAATCCAGAAGTTCGTTCTTTGAAACAATCAATAAGATTGATAAGCCACTGGCCAAACTCATCCAAAAGAAAAGGGAGAGGACCAAATAAACAAAATTACGAATGAATGGGGAGAGATCACGACTAATCCAAAGGAAATAGAAACAATCATCAGAAATTGATATCAACAACTATATGCCAATAAGATAAACAACCTAGAAGAAATGGATGCATTCCTGGAAACCCATAACCTTCTGAGACTGAAACAGGAAGAA
Source organism: Procyon lotor (assembly GCA_028646535.1). Taxonomy (NCBI): domain Eukaryota; kingdom Metazoa; phylum Chordata; class Mammalia; order Carnivora; family Procyonidae; genus Procyon; species Procyon lotor. Next base: position 62,012,212 of record CM053612.1, on the reverse strand, counting down.
ACTGACAACCTGAATAGACCAATATCTACTAATGAGATGGAAGCAGTGATTAAAAACCACTCAAAAAACAAGAGTCCAGGACCAGACGGATTTCCTGGGGAATTCTACAAAGATTCAAGGAAGAAATAATACCTAGACTCCTGAAAATGTTTCAAAAAATAGAAACAGATGGAAAACTGCAAGAATCTTTTTATGAAGCCAGCATTACCATGATCCTCAAACCAGACAAAGACCCCATCCAAAAGGAGAATTTCAGACCAATATCCCTGATGAATATGGACGCCGAGATTCTCAACAAGATCCTAGCTAATAGGATCCAACAGCACATTAAAATGGTTATTCATCATGACCTACTGGGATTTATCTGTGGGATGCAAGGGTGGTCAACATTCGCAAATCAATCCATTTGATGGAACAGATCAATAAAGAAGAGAGAAGAACCACATGGTCCTCTTAATTGATGCAGAAAAAGCATTTGACAAAATTCAGCATCCATTCCTGATTAAAACTCTTTGAAGTATAGAGGTAGAAAGAACATTCTTCAACATCATCAAGTCTATCTATGAAAATCCAACAGCAAATATCATTCTCCATGGGGAAAAGCTGACAGTCTTCCCTCTGAGATCAGGAACACGACAAGGATGCCCACTCTCACCACTCTTGTTCAACATAGTGCTAGAAGTCCTAGCGACAGCAATCACACAACAAAAAAAATAAAAGGTATTCAAATTAGCAATGAAAAAGTCAAACTCCCTCTCTTCGCAGACGACAGGATACTTTATATGGAAAACCCAAAAGACTCCACCCCCAAAACGCTAGAACTCATATAGCAACTCAGTAATGTGGCAGGATACAAAATCAGTGCACAGAAATCAGTTGCTTTCCCATACACTAACAAACAATAAACATTGTGAAAATGTCTATACTGCCCAGAGCAATCTATACCTTCAATGCTATCCCAATCAAAATTCCACCGTTTTTTTCAAAGGCCTGGAACAAACAATCCTAAAATTCGTATGGAACCAAAAAAGACCCCGAATTGCTAAAGAAATTCTGAAAAAGAAAAACCAAGCTGGGGGCATCACATTGCCCAATTTCAAGCTTTACTACAAAGCTGTGATCACCAAGACAGCATGGTACTGGAACAAAAACAGACACATAAAGCAGTGGAACAGAATAGAGAGCCCTGATATGGACGCGCAACTCTACGGTCAAATAATCTTTGACAAAGCAGGAAAAAATATCCAGTGGAAAAAAGACAGTCTCTTCAATAAATGATGCTGGGAAAATTGGACAGCTCTATGTAGAAGAAGGAAACTTGAACATTCTCTTACACCATACACAAAGATAATCTCGAAATGGATAAAAGACCTCAACGTGAGGCAGGAATCTATCAAAATCCTAGAGGAGAATTTAGGCAGTAATCTCTTCCACATCAACCACAGAAACTTCTGTCAGGACATGTCTCCAAAGACAAAGGAAACAAAAGCAAAATTGAACTTTGGGACTTCATCCAGATAAAAAGCTTCTGCACAGCGAAGGAAATAGCCAACAGAACAAACAGGCAACCCACAGAATGGGAGAAGATATTCGCAAATGACACTACAGACAGAGGTCTGATATCTAAGATCTATAAAGAAATCCTCAAACACAACACTCAAAAAACCAATAATCACATCAAAAAATGGGCAGAAGACATGAACAGACATTCTCCAAAGGAGACATACAAATGGCTAAAAGACACAGGAAAAAATGTTCATCATCTTTAGCCATCAGAGAGGTTCAAATCAAAACCACACTGAGATACCACCTTACTTCAGTTAGAAAGGCCAAAATCAACAGTACAGTAAACAACAAATGTTGGAGAGGGTGTGGAGAAAGGGGCACCCTATTACACTGTTGGTGGGTTGAAAGCTGCTGCAGCCACTTTGGAAATGGTGTGAACATTCCTCAAGAAACTAAAAATAGAGCTACCCTATGACCATGACATCCCACTGCTTGGTATTTACCACAAAGACACAGATGCAATACAAAGAATGGCCACATGTACCCCCATGTTCTTAGCAGCAATGGCCACATTTGCCAAACTGTGGAAAGAACCAAGATGCCCTTCAACAGATGAATGGATAATGAAGATATGGTACATAAACACAATGGAATATTATGCCTCCATTAGAAAGGACGAATATCCAACTTTTGTATCAACGTGGATGGGACTGGAAGAGATTATGCTGAGGGAAATAAGTCAAGCAGAGTATGCCAATTACCTTATGGTCTCACGTATATGCTGAGCATAAAGAAAAATATGGACGGCATTGTGAGAATGTAGGGAAGGGCGAATGGGGGGAAGTCAGAGATGGAGGAACCATGAGAGACATTGGACACTGAGTAACCACCTGAGGGTTTTGGACAGGAGGGAGTGGGGAGTTGTGCGAGTCTGGTGGTCGGTATTGAGGAGGGCACGCATTGCATGGAGTACTGGGTGTGGTGCATCAACAATAAATCTTGTAATACAGAAAAAATAAAATGAACATATTTTTGGGGAAAAAATACAAGATACCAGGGCCAGAGAATTTCCCAGAAGAATTCTACCAAATATTTAAAGAATAAATCATAACTCTTCTACTGAAGCTGTTCCAAAACCTAGAAATGAAAGGAAAACTTCCAAACTCATTCTATGAGGCCAGCATTACCCGGATTCCACAACCAGATGAAGACCTCATAAAAAAGGAGAAGTACAGACCGATATTCCTGATAAATAATGATGCCAAAATTCTCACCAACATCCTAGCCAATAGGATCCAACAGTACATTAAAAGGATTACTCACCACAATCAGGTGGGGTTTATTCCTATGATGTTACAAAATTTGCAAATCAATCAATGTGATAGATCCCATTAACAAAAGAAGAGATAAGAACCATATGATCTTCTAAATTTTTTCCCCAAAAATGCTTATTTTATTTTTTCAGTGTTACAATATTTATTGTTCATACACCACACCCAGTGCTCCATGCAATACGTCCACTCCTCAATACCCACCACCAGGCTCGCCAAGGCCCCACCCCCACCCCTCCTAAACCCTCATTTGTTGCTCAGAGTCCACAGTCTCTCATGGTTCATCTCCCCCTACGGTTTCCACCCATTCAACTTTCCCTTCCATATCTTCTTTATCCATTCATCTGTTGAAGGGCATCTTAGTTCTTTCCACAGTTTGGCAATTGTGGCCATTCCTGCTATGAACATTGGGGTACATGTGGCCCTTCTTTGCAATGCATCTG
>CM053612.1:61983516-62008432 GCA_028646535.1 Procyon lotor | reverse complement strand
CAGGACCAGACGGATTCCCTGGGGAATTCTATCAAACTTTCAAGGAAGAAATAATACCTATTCTCCTGAAACTGTTTCAAAAAATAGAAACAGAAGGAAAACTTCCATACTCTTTCTATGAAGCCAGCATTATCCTGATCCCCAAACCAGGCAAAGACCCTACCAAAAAGGAGAATTTCAGACCATTATCCCTGATGAATATGGATGCCAAGATTCTCAACAAGATCCTAGCTAATAGGATCCAACAGCACATCAAAAATTTTATTCATCATGATCAAGTGGGATTTATCCCTGGGATGCAAGGGTGCTTCAATATTCGCAAATCAATCCATGTGATAGACCAGATCAATAAGAGAAGAGAGAAGAACCACATGGTCCTCTCAATTGATGCAGAAAAAGCATTTGACAGAATTCAGCATCCATTCCTGATTAAAACTCTACAAATTATAGGGATAGAAGGAACATTCCTCAAAATCATCAAGTCTATCTATGAAAAGCCCACAGCAAATATCATTCTCAACGGGGAAAAGCTGATAGCCTTCTCGTTGAGATCAGGAACATGACAAGGATGCCCACTCTCACCACTCTTGTTCAACATAGTGCTAGAAGTCCTAGCGACAGCAATCAGACAACAAAAAGAAATAAAAGGTATCCAAATTGGCAATGAAGAAGTCAAACTCTCTCTCTTCACAGACGTCATGTTACTATATATGGAAAACCCAAAAGACTCCACCCCCAAACTACTAGAACTCATACAGCAATTCAGTAATGTGGCAGGATACAAAATCAATGCACAGAAATCAGTTGCTTTCCTATACACTAACAATGAAAATATGGAAAGTGAATTAGGGAATCGATTCCATTTACTGTAACACCAAAAATCATAAGGTAGCTGGGAATAAACCTAACCAAAAAGGTGAAGTATCTGTATTTGAGTTACTATACAATACTTATGAAAGAACTTGAAGAAGATACAAAAAGATGGAAAAACATTCCATGCTCATGAATTGGAAGAACAAACATTGTTAAAATGTCTATACTGCCCAGGGCAATCTATACTTTCATTGCCATCTCGATCAAAATTCCACCGGCTTTTTTCAAAGGCCTGGAACAAACAGTCGTAAAATCTGTATGGAACTATAAAAGACTAAGGAATTGCTAAGGAAATGTTGAAAAAGAAAAACAAAACTGGGGGCATCACATTGCCTCATTTTTACTACACTCACCACTACAAAGCGGTGATCACCAAGATAGCATGGTACTGGCAGAAAGACAGACACATAGACCAGTGGAACAGAATAGAGAGCCCAGACATGGACCCGCAACTCTATGGTCAAATAATCTTTGACAAATGGGAAAAAATATCCAGGGGAAAAGAGACAGTCTTTTCAATAAATGGTGCTGGGAAAATTGGACAGCTATATGTAGAAGAATGAAACTTGACCATTTTCTTATACCATACACGAAGATAAACTCGAAATGGATAAAAGACCTCAACTTGAGGCAGGAGTCTATCAAAACTCTAGAGGAGAGCATAGGCAGTAACCTCTTAGACATCAGCCAGAACAACTTCTTTCAGGACATGTCTCCAAAGGCAAAGGAAGCAAAAGCGAAATTGAACTTTTGGGACTTCATCAAGCTAAAATGCTTCTGCACAACAAAGAAACAGTCAACAAAACAAACAGGCTGCTATGAACATTGGGGTACATGTGACCCTTCTTTGTAATGCATCTGCCTCTTTAGGGTAAATACCCAGTAGTGCGATGGCAGGGTCGTAGGGTAGCTCTATTTTTAATTTCTTAAGGAATCTCCACACTGTTTTCCAAGATGCCCTTCAACAGATGAATGGATAAAGAAGATGTGGTACATATACAGAATGGAATATTATGCCTCCATTAGAAAGGATGAATATCCAACTTTTGTATCAACATGGATGGGACTGGAAGAGATTATGCGGAGTGAAATAAGTCAAGCAGAGAGAGCCAATTACCTTATGGTCTCACTTACGTGCTGAGCATAAAGAAAAACATGGAGGGCATTGTGAGAAGGAAGGGAGGGTTGAATGGGGGGAAACCAGAGGTGGAGATGAATCATGAGAGACTGTGGACTATGAGCAACAAACTGGGGGTTTTGGAGGGGAGGGTGGTGGTGGTTGGGCAAGCCTGGTGGTCGGTATTGAGGAGGGCATGTATTGCATGGAGCACTTTCTGTGGTGCATGAACAATTAATCTTATAATACTGAAAAAATAAAATAAAATTATTTTGGGGAAAAAATATCCCAAGATTTTTTACCTCTGCCTATTGTTTTCATTAACCTTCCAGTCTATTTACATCCTGTCCTGGATGACAGCAACTGCATCAGTTTCAACTTTTTGACTCTCCTTTAATTTGTTTACCACACTGCAAACTTTTTTACAAATGTAAATCAAATCAATTTATTCTCTTTCTTACAACCACTCAATTCCCTCTCTTCTCTTTCTTTGTCCTTAGATTAAAATACAAATTTTCGACTGTGACTTTCAAGGTTTTATATGACCTGTTTTCTGCCAAGTTTGTTTCCTATAACTCTCTCCCTTTTCTCTAAGTTTCAGCCTCATTGTGCTTCTAACTCCTGGGACACTAAGCCCACTCAAACCTTTGGACTTTTGGACTTTGTTTTCTGTGCTAAGAATAATTTTTCCCTACCTCTTTATTTGGCCAGCTTATTTTAACCTATAGGCCTCTACTAAATGTCATCTCCTTGGGGAATCATTCTTTATCTAAAATTTCTTTCCCCTCCCCAACTCTCTTTTTACTTTCTTTCATAGCACTTATTAGTTAGCACCATCTGTATTAACATATTCATTTACCTTATTTACTTATTTATTTTTAAATTTAGAAAAGAATGAATAAGAATAGATAATGATCTGTGTACTAAATGATGTCATTTTTTCAAAACAACATGGGTGACAGTATAGATGTTAGGCTTAGGATCTCAATACTAGCATTATTGTAGTTGTGTACTTCAAATTTTTGTCCTTTTTTTTACTATTGCATTCCACTCACTGTTGAGAATCAAGAGTCTGGGTTTTTAGTTCAGTTCATCCACTAATTTTATGACTTTGGAAGTCCCTATCATTCCTAGGAGGTATGTTTTTTATTTGTAAAATAACAGTGTTGAAGGAGATAATCTTTAAGATCTTGCCAACTCTGATTTATGGATAAGTGATTGCTTAACACTATTAGGTATATAAAAATTAGTGTGTTCATTGTTATGGTTGGGGAACCTGAGACAAAGAAACTGGGTATTATTCCAGGTTATCCATTAGTAGTGAATTCAGCTTTTCACTCAGCTCTGCACACAGGTAAACACCAGCTTGGGCTGGTGCCTCTGGCCCCCAGAAGCTTGCCTCTGGGCCCCTTGAATCACTGTGGACTCAAACAAAGAGAATTTGGTAGACAGGGAACTTACTTAAGATTGTCTTGCTCCTTAAGCTGCTCATGGCTGAAGAGAGGACAGCATTTGGCACTTGTCCACTGGAGAGCTGGTGCCAGGCTAAGTACCAAATAGGCTTCTAGGAGATCCCAGGGCTTTAAGGGAGAGGTATGGGGCAAGGAGATTGTGGAAACCCCTTTTCCAAATTTCTATTATCCTGTCCTGAATGTTTACTGGTTGCCAGGCCCTGTGGTAGATACTTTTTTCCCACAGATGAATTCATCAAATCTTACGAAGCAAGCACTATTATTATCCCTATTTTACAGATAAGGAAACTTTCAAGATACAGGACATTAAATAACCTTCCCAAGTAAGTAACAAAGCCAATAATTGAATCTAAGCAGTTCTGGCACCAGAGCTTTTACTCTTACCTACTACATTATATCACCTCTAACTGGTCCTAGGTACATAAGACATACTAGATTCAAAAGCCTCTATGCTTCTGGGATCAACATTTATTCTTGTGAAAGAAATTCTAGGCACAAACACTAACATTAACACAGGGCTGTCTGAATTTGGATCCATTCTCCACTTTTCTTCTGCACAATAAATTTCTCAGGCTCCCTTTTCATCTCACTTCTTTTGTCCCATGGGAGACACCTAAAGGAGGTTTGTGAGCAGATAGAAGGAAGAAACCAGGGCATTTCCTTTACTCCTCACCCCAGTGCCTCAGAGAGGTATATTCTGGAAATGGCTGTATCTCCTACACAGTTCCAGCATCTGCTTAACCACTCCTCCACTCATGGCTTCTGAACCATCAGGCCACCCGCACCTTGCTTTTAGCTTCAGTTTAGCACCAGTTTCTGGGTCTTGGCAACATTACTTCTCCCATGATCTATAGAGCCCTAAGGGTGGTAGCGTTTTTCTGTGGTTGCTAAATGCTGGCTTTCCTCACCATCTCCTGTCTGATTTTTTTAGCTCTGTGGTAAGATGTATTTGCTATATTAAATGCTCTCTCTTTAAGAAATCTAGGGTAGTTTCTGGTTTTTTGACTGGATTATGCTTGATATAGTTGTCTATAACTTGTTGTCTATAGTTGTCTATAACTTCTATAATCCATTATCACATAAATTAGTTTATAATCCTTCAAAGCATATATCATGACCTTCAATTGTCTTGTTTGCTTACTTATTTGTTGTCTATTTTTCCTCCACTCAGAGTAGATTGTAAGGTCCATGAAGAACTTTGTCTTGCATCCTGAGCATCTATCACAATTCTTGGTACATAGGGATTCAATAATATTGTTTACTGAATGTATCTATCAAAAAATCCAAGTTTTTATTAGATATCTTCTATGTGACAGTCACCACTGTAGGGAATACCAAGGTGAGTGATTCGTTGTCCCTGATTTAAAAACAAAAAACCTTATAATTCCATTTAAATGACAAGACGTAGAAAAATGTAAATGTGACCAGTGTATTAGTTTGTCAGGGTTGTCGTAACCAAGTACCAAAGACTGAGTGCCTTAAACAACAGAAAATAATTTTCTCAAAATTCTGAAGGCTAGGAGTCCAAGATCAAGGTGGTCTCTTCTGAGGCCTCTCTCCTTGGCTTATAGATAGCTATCTTCTCCCTTTCTTTTCACACAGTCTTTCCTCTGTACCCATCTGTATCCAAATTTCTTCTTCTTATAAGGACACTGATATATTGGATAGGGGTGTACCTTTGTAATCTTATTTTAACTTCATTATCTCCTTAAAGATAGTGCCTCAGGGCACCTGGGTGGCTCAGTTGGTTAAGTGTCTGCCTTCAGCTTAGGCCATGATCCCAGTATCCTGGGATGGAGCCCTGCATCATACAGCTTCCTGCTCAGCAGGGAGCCTGCTTCTCTCTCTCCCTCTGCTTCTCCTTTACCCTCTGCTGCTCCCGCTGCTTGTGCTCTCTTGCTCTCTCTGTCAAAAAAATAAATAAAATCTTTTAAAAAATAAAATAAAATAAATATGCTGTCTCCAAATAAAGTCATATTTTGAGGCATTGCAAGCTCAGACTTTGACATACAAATACCTGGGGGACACAATTCAGCCTATAACAACCAGTAAGTAAAAGACCATTTTCAACTGAGAAAGATAAATGGTAGTGCTATGGGAGTTAAATAAAAGATGATGAAACCAGGGCCTGGAGTATTCCAGGAAAGCTTCCTAGAGGCAGTGTGCCTGGTGCTGGATCTTAAAGAAATCTTAGAGTCATGACAGCCTGACTGGGCTGGTTGGCAGGGGAGGTGCATTCAAGATCCTCAGTGTGAGTGAAGGCTCAGAGATGAGAAAATGAGGAGACCATTGTAGAATTACTAGACTATCAGCCTTGGGAGATAATTGAAAAGCTACTCAGGATAAGCTCCCATTTTTTTTTTTTTAAGATTTTATTTATTTGACAGAGAGAAACACAGCGAGAGAGGGAACACAAGCAGAGGGAATGGTAGCCGGAGAAGCAGGCTTCCTGCCGAGCAGGGAGCCTGATGCCAGGGAGCCCGATGCGGGGCTCAATCCCAGGACTCTGGGATCATGACCTGAGCGGAAGGCAGATGCTTAACGACTGAGCCACCCAGGCGCCCCTAAGCTCCCATTTGATTCAAGAATTTTTTAACTGCCAAAGGACCTTCTGCTCCTATCCCTCCCAGGACTGAGTGTTAATCAAAGCAGCTGCTTAGATCTTTGGCTTGCTCTGTCTGGCCAAAAACAATGGCTTGGATGAAGTGGGGAGAATCTGCTAGGACACAGAGGAAAATAAGTTTGTGTGTGTAGCAAGCCGGTGATGTCTTCATACCAATCATCTTCAGGCACTTCTTTCTGATGTCATATTTTAATTCCCTTTTGCTGAAGCTGCAAACTTAGTTTTTGCAATCCCATTCTTGCCAGCCCTGCCCTGTGGGTCAGGAGACTTGGATTCTTCTCTTGTTTAGCTGTGCTACCTTAGGCAAATGTCTTTCAGTCTTTGGGCTTCAGTGTTCCTGTGTTTAACAGGGGACTAATTAACACTCCTTATCTTGTTCTTCTTACAAGGTAACTGTAAGGACTATACGGAATAATAATGGGTGTGAGTGAATGTAACCAACAATGTCAACACTCCGCAGCTGTAAAGGTATCAGCCTGGGTTGCATTGCCCAGATTTAGGGACTTAATGAAGAGGTGGGTGGTCTCTCCGTTTGCCTGTCTTGCCGATGTTCTTTTGACTCATTCTTAGCAAAACAATCAAATAGAAAATTCATCCATCAACAAGCTATCTTTCACATTCCTGAGGATGTGAAGGAAAATCCTGGACCGGTGTGTGTCCCTTTCGACTACACCCCTCCCCCCGCCCCCGCCCGCACGCCGCCGCCTGGGTACGCAGGCGCACAGGCGCGCCTGCGTTAGCAAAAAGAAGCTTGGAAAGCTGCAGAGGGTAAAGTTGAGGCTTTATCTTTTTTATGTGACCTTAGATAGGTCTCTTCCATCTTCTAAACCTCCATTTATTTATTTGTAAAATGAAGATACTGCCTGTGTTCACAGAGTTGTTCTGAGAAGCGAAAGTAATGAGGATGAAAGCCCCAAGAGTACACAATAGGAGAGAGGATCCGAGGGGAGTATGCAGAGGGAGGGCTGGGGGAAGGGAGGCAAGAGAGTGTTGGCATGGCTCCACTGGGGCAGGATCTTATTATTTCAGAGGTTGCACCAACACCTCTGGCAACTTTGGAGAGGACTTTTAGCTGACTCGACACAAGTGACACAACTGGGGAGCCCCACAATAAAGAGCATCTAACTGCAGCACGGGTGGGGAGCAAGAAGAGGTGGCCTCCGCCTATTCCCGGGTGAAGGTCATTTTCTCCCATCCTCTCCCTGCATCCCACCTCCCAGTTCTGAAGCCTTGGCAGGGGACAAAGGCAGTCGGTTGGGACCCTCCTCCTACGCTTCTCCAGTCAAGCACCTCTGGAGCTGGAGGGCGGAGAGGCAGAGCCTGCCAGCTGGGATGGAACAACCTGACTGAAGGGGAGGTCCGGGGCGGAGGGGATTGAGCTGTAGGACTGTGGAGGAGGGGAGGCGGAGGGGGCGCTTGGGCTTTCACTTGATCCAGCCCTGCCAGCCCAGCCTGCCTGAGACAACCCGCGCCAGCCACGCAGGCCTCAGAGAAGCCGGACTTCGCGGGCACCATGCAGTGGATAAGGGGAGGATCAGGAATGGTGAGTGCATATAACCTCGGCTTACCCTCCCTGAGCCTCAGTCCCCTAGCCCCACCCCCGGCTTCTTCACCAGCCGCCCAGCAGTAAGGCCGCTAGCTTCTGCCCACCACCCTCTCTGCTGCTGTCCTTGAGACAGTAGCGAGCTTGCTGTGGCCATTTTAGGAACCCTTGCTCACTGCTGAAGAAAAACCCCTCCCATCCCCCTCCGCATCCCTACCTACTCCCCCCACCAATGGGGTGGAATGAGAGTGGGGGTTACCTGGAAAGCCAATGAGGCAAGGGGGGCTGGCAGAGGGTCTTTCTGGGAACAGTCAGTCTTGAAGGCGCCGGTGAGCTGGTATGGGTTTGGGAGGGAGAGGGTAATCAAAAAGCTTAGGATTGTGGAGAAGGCAATATGGGAGAGCTTCATGGTCCCCCAAATAGGCTGCATGTACCCCTTCACCCTGGTCAGTCTCAGGGCTTGAGGGCCAGGGGATGACTCTCAGGGATGCTGCATAGGGGGGTTCTGGAGCTCTTTCTTGCCTGGGCTGGAGTTACCCTGTCCACACCTGGGGTTTTGTAAAAGAGAGACCTGCAGAAATCCTCATCCTGGAAATGTGTCTGAGCCCTATTCAGTTAGGAGAGCATTTTCTCATCCCCACCCCCATCCAAGGAGTGTGTGCTTGTGTGTGTGTTTAGTATTATCTTCCAACAGTTCATTGTATGCTATGATGCTCCCTTCTCCACCTGGAGACCTTGGAATGACTTCCCTTGAAGAGAGGAAATGGTGGCTGCATCTTGATGCAGTCTCTCAATCAGCCAGGGGTAGCTCAAGTCTGGTCAGGGACTCTGGGGGATTGGAGGCTTGGGCATGAGGGTCTTAGAAGGCAGTTGGGTTGGGTCAGCAGGCTTGATGGCAATCTTAGCCCACACTTCTGCACTGCCAGCCACAAGCCACAGCTGAAGGAAAGTAGCCTGAAGCAGTTGGGTAAAAACTGATATTTAACTCTTGTTTTTACTCCTGTTCTGGAAGGGAACAAGAATTTGGTATGGATTAGGACTGTATTTAGAGGAGCTGTCTTCCTCCTTTCCTCATGGTTTCCTTAAGATTCTGTTTCACTGGCTCTTAAAGGCAACCAGTTTATATTCTTTTATGCCAGAGCTTTAAGAGACTCTTCTCAGACTTCCCTCCTTCCCTGGGGTGCCATCAAAGCTGTTTCAAATGTTTGTAGAACCAGAAAAGACCTTCAGGTCCTTGTCATCCACTCAGGAAAGCTGAATCCCAGAGACTGGGAGAGACTTGCCTAGGGCCACACAGCTCCATGAAGGCAAAATTGTGTCTAGCACAAGAGACTTCTGTATTTTTGTCATTGTCTCTCTCTGCTGCTTCACAAAATCATTAGTTCAAATGGTGCTGATAGGCAGAGAGGAACAAATAGTTATGATCTTGAGAAAGAACTTTCAGGATGAGCTAATGCCATGAAATTTGCTTGAAAAACAAAACAAAACATGACAGTCCTGGTATTTCTGGCAGCTGAGTATGGGTGAGAGCTCTCATCTCTTTTAAATATATTTTAGTATAGAAGTCCAGAGCCACCCATTGACAACAGATTAAATTAAAGGGAGAAATCTGAAGTTTTGCTAATTGTGTGTGAGGGAAAAGGGGGAATAACGGATACCTTGTAGAGACTATGGAATTAAAGATTGATTGATTGATGGGGAATTCTTACAATATTTTTAGGGAACTTGAGTGGTGAATATTATATGATGAAAGCATTTATTTAATCATTTGCCAGAATTCAGGAAAATTTATTCTAGTCTGGAGGCAGGAGACCTCTAGTCTTGGCCCTGCTATTGTTTTGATAGGAATGTTTGGGCCTCATTTTTCTCACCTGTTAAACGGGGCTATTAGTGATGACCAAAATTCCTTGGAGGTCTGAGATTCTCAGATTCCTAAAAGTAAATGTTGGACAAAATGTGGCTCATTTTGAAAAAAAAAAAGGACTAATTATTTAGCAACCATTTTATAATGTGACCAGTCAAAAGGTCTTTACTCCTTGTTCTTTCTTTTGCAAAGTGCTTGAAATTTATATTAGGCTTTTTATAGCAGTGAGATTTCTTTTTAGAACATTTGACTATTTTAACTGATTGCAAGTGTCACATGTGAATGAAAGTCCTTGAACATAAAACACCAGTAGGGATTTTACAGAATAAAATCTGTCTCAGTAGAGTGTTAAAAAACAAGAACGAGAACAACAACAGCAAAAAACCCCGTGACTTCACTTTTGATGGTAAATTGTTCAGTATATTTATTCATAACTTCTGTTTGCAATGCAGTTTGTGCTGAGTTAGGCCTAGAGTGGAAATAATGCTGGTCTCAGACTCACAAAGCTGAGGCTGAAAGCCTGGCTTTTATAGTTCTCAGTTCTGAAACACTTGCCAATTGTCAAACTTCTTTCATCCTCAGTATTCTTATCAATAAAATGGGTGTAAAATACCTTATTTCATAAGTGTTATTGAAGTTAATTCATTAAAAAATATAGAGTATCTAAGGAGGGCCTGTGTTGCATGGAGCACCGGGTGAGGTGCATGAACAATTAATCTTGTAACACTGAAAAAAATGAAATAAACATATTTGGGAAAAAATATAGAGTATCTACTATGAGTTGGCACTGATTTAGGTGCTGGGGAGACAGAAGTGAACAGAAGCAAATTCTCCATTCTCATGAATCTTGCATTCTGGGGGTTGGGTGTTCACTAAATAATTACACAAATTAATATGGGAGGAGGTGTTAAGCACTAAGAAGAAAAAGAAAACCTGGTAAAAGAATAGAGAGAAATAGGGGACGGGATGATTTAAAGCCTCTCTCATTAAGAGACATTTGAGCATAAATGTGTAGGAAATAAAGAAACAAGCTCTGTGCAGATATTTAGAAGAGGTTTCTAGACATAAGAAACAGCCAGAGAAGGGGAATGGAGTAAGAGGTGGAGGACAACTGGTTTGTTTAAGGAACATCATGGAAGCCAGTTTCCCTGGGAACATTTAATCTAAGTGAGATTGGTAGCTTTTGGAAGATTTGAATATATAAGGAATGTAATCTGCCTAAAAATTAACAGAATATGGGGCGCCTGGGTGGCTCAGTGGGTTAAAGCTTCTGCCTTAGGCTCAGGTCATGATCTCAGGGTCCTGGGAGGAGCTCCACATCGGGCTCTCTGCTCAGCTTGGAGCCTGCTTCCCCATTTCTCTCTGTCTGCTTCTCTGCCTACTTGTGATCTCTCTCTCTGTCAAATAAATAAAATCTTTTTAAAAATTTAGCAGAATAAATTGCAGTGAGTCAGAGGTAAAATGTGTAAGGAGGCTCTTAAAATAGTCCAGGTTAGAGGGGATGGTGGCTTGGACAAGTGTAAAACAGCTATACCCAGAATCATTTCTAGATGATTTGTGTCTTTTCCTTTCTGACTACCCATCTGATTCTCATACAGCTGAGTGTGAGGCTAGAATGAATGAAGAATGGGTGGATGTAGGCAAAGACATTTCATATCTAAGTCAGTGATCAAATGATCTGCTTTGGGTTCCTGGCTTCTGATGGGGCTAATTGTGGATTGGTTCTATGTGAATTACCAGCAAGCCAGTTCCTTGCTTTCTAGGATTCTGTACAATAAGATTAATTATATTATTACTACTTTAGAGATGTGGTATACTTAGCATATGCGATATCTAGAATAACTCATTTTAATACTCTCATTTATATGACAAAAGTATTTTCAATAATAATCATGTAGTAATCAGTACTAATTATTTTATTGTTTTGCTTTTAATTTTAAAATGATTAGCAATGAAAAATAGGAATAAACTTCAGTTTAAAATATACTTAAATTCAGTAACATCTCACATATAACCTAAAATGTGCACTTACTGAACAAAAATAATACACATTGCAGTTTGTATTGTTTTTGGTGTTTTAAATTTTAAGCACAAATAAAAACTCCAGTTGGTCAAACTGAATGACAGAAGTGAAGTGACTTACATTCTATTTCTTTGACTTTACAATCCCTGTGCTATCATTGTTTACTTTGAACCTATTTAAATGATGAAACATGTAATACCAGAGGGATTGCATACATGAAATTCACCCAAAGCTACCTTGAATAATTCTAAACCTTTGCAAGTGAAACGAACTGAAGGAACACCTATAAAGTCTGTGTATATTTGGGGGGGGGAGCACAACTGAATCCACTTCCCCGTAGAATGCAGTTGTTACTAAAGGATAAGTAATATAAGGTGATGATCTAAAACTCACTAGTAACAACAATTGCGTACAACTTTGACCAACAAAAGGTTTTATACAGGGAGGAGTATGTTATTACTGACATTGTTTAAAATTACTGATTCATAGTGATAAACAAATACTTTGACTTTTCATCTTAAAAAAAATTTCTATAGATAGTTCACTCCTTCATTGCCTGCACTAAGAGTTGCCCACTTCTATTATCCCACCCTTGGTATGCCACTGCTTTGGAGAAGAATATGAAATCATAGACTAAATTCCATGCCAAATTTCGTGTGACCTTTATAAAAGCCACGATGTTGGAATTGGTAGACATCTCTGCATAGGTAAGATAAAATGGCCAATTAGTAAGTTTAATAGTTGGCTTGATTCTGCTATGAATAACCGAGATCTATCTATACTGGCTTAAAATGCACAGGTTTTATTTCACATAAAGGAAGTCAGGAGATAGGCATTGTCAGGTTTGAATCGGCGGTAGAGGTCAGGTTTGAATCAGTGGTGGAAAAGAGGAGCCAGGAGAGTAGAATAGAGGCAAGCTTTAATGGATGCGCTCTCGGGAGAGATTCCGCGGCTCACAAGGGAGTGAGGCTGAGAGGTAGGGCTGAGGGGTTTTTAATTAGGGGCCTTAGGGTGTGGAGGCCTTGCTGGTATCTGATTGGCTTCGATTTATGTATATGAGGGATACAAAATACACCAATCAGTTGTCAGCTCATTATACAGAAAAAGGGATGCAAAGTTGACCAATCAGATTGTCCCTCATCATTGTGGGGTGATCTGGAAAGTCTCTGAAACAGGAACCCCCATGGCGGGAAATCCTGAGCCACCATCTTGTGAAACTCGGTGGCCGTCTTGTCCACTCTCGGCATCCCTGGGATGCCAGCCTAACAGGCATACCTGGGCCAGTTGGCAGCTTAATGAAACTTTTAGGAACCTCACTGCTGCACCATCCCTACATTTGGCTTTCATTGTTGAGGTTGCTTAATAGTTCCAAGATGGGTGTGGAAGCTCCAGAACATCTGTTAACATCCACATTTTTAGAAACAGGAAGGTTAAAAGAAGAGGAAAAGAACTTGACTATCCTTTTTAAAGAATCTTCCTAAAGGTCCTATTTAATATTTCTACTTATATCTCATTGGTCAGAACTGAGTCACAAGAATGTTTCCAATTGCAAGGGAAACTTGGGAAAGTAGTCATGTAAACTGGATGGTGGTGTGCACAGCCAACAATCAGGGGCAAAGTTTCTGATACAAAGGAAGAAGGGGAGAATGGGCTGTGGGGAGATAACCTACAGCCATTGTCACAGTTAATTCAAATGTATATCTGTCAATGTAAAAACGCAGAATCTCAGGATTTGAATTTGGCTTTGGACTATGAGCCATAGCCTGATTGATGTGATGTGGCCATAGTAAAAAAAACTGCCATCAATCTGGTGAAAGATCAATCAAGACATGACTTACCCTTGTCTTCCTTTGCTTCCTCCTGGTGACAGAGTCTTCTTAGGAGACCAGATGAATTGTGACATCCCTCATGAAATGAGGAATGCAAAACGAGGACCATTGTTTAGAAAAGAGGTGGAGAGAGGAGATGACAAGTGCAGTCTGAGCCATGTTGAGTCTGAGATGCTTGGACAGCCTGGTATGGGGCATATCCAATAGGCAGTTGGTGATCTACATATCGAGCTCAGAGGATTGTGAGGTATTAGTGACAGTTGAAGTTATGACAATATATGTATTTCAAAATGCAGTTCAGCCTTGGGAAATGAGGGATGGGAACAAAATTGGAGCCTCCTCCTTTTTTGAGGCATTCTCCTAACCTAGAACAGATCCAGTCCACTCTGTTATATACTTTCCAGAATTTCATGGCAAGTATAGTTTCAGGCTTTATTCTTTACAATATTCATGTTGCTTTTGGGCTGCCTTAGCTATAATGTCCAAGCTGATGGACATTGGGAAAAATTTAGTCCAACTCCTTAGATCAGGGGCCAGCAAACTACAGTCTGCTGGTCAAATCCAGCCTGCAGGCTAAGAATGGTTTTTAAATAGCTAGAAAAAGATATAAAAACGAATAATATTTCGTGACCCATATATGAAATTACATGAAAATTTATATGAAATTCAAATCTCAGTGTCCATAAATTAAGTTTTATGGGAAAACGGCCGTGCCCATTCTGCGTTTATGATATAAAGGCAGAGTTGAGCAGCTGTGGCTGAGACCACATATCCTGCAAAGCCTGAAACATTCACTATTTGACTCATTACAGAAAGTTTGCAGACCCCTTCCTGAATGCTCTAGAATTACCATGGCAGTGCCTCAAGGAGAGGAGGTTGGCAGGGGCAGCTAGATATTTGTGTCTCTCATCTTTGATCTGTGAAGAGCACCTGGGTTTTTACTTTACATATTGGATTGTTGCTTAAGGTTTTGGATAAGGGTTTTGCTTGCCCTGCATCCCCCACCCCCCACCTGCTACACAAAATGTTGAATACCACCCATTTTATAGATGGTGAAAACTGAGTCTAAGAGAGGGAGGGTGCTTGACCAAACACCACACAGATACTCAGTAACTGGGAAAAGAATCCACATATGTCAATTCTCAGTTAAGTGTCCCTTCTGCAGTTCATTAGTAGGGGGCAAGGGAAGGGAAGCTCACCTGTTACATGCCAGTTATACTAAATGTATTCTCAGTCAATCCTCACATTAGCCCCTACAAAATGGGTTTTAATGTCCACATTTGTTAGTTTATAAGGTCATGTAACAAGCATTTGCTGTGCATCTACCATGTGGTAGGTACTCTTCTAGTGATTGGGGATACAGCAGGGAATGAAACAGAAAAATGTCCCTACCCTTTGGGAGTTCATAGCCTAGTCTGGCTTAGAAACAGGGA
This sequence comes from Procyon lotor, assembly GCA_028646535.1. Lineage (NCBI taxonomy): Eukaryota > Metazoa > Chordata > Mammalia > Carnivora > Procyonidae > Procyon > Procyon lotor. The sequence goes on along the minus strand of CM053612.1, from coordinate 61,993,655 downwards.
TAGAGAGTTTAAGTACTTTGCTCAGGGATAACTAAAGGGCAGCATCAGATTTCAAATCAAGATCTGATTTTAAAGGGGCACCTGGATGGCTCAGTGGGTTAAAGCCTCTGCCTTTGGCTCAAGTCATGATCTCAGGGTCCTGGGATCAAGCCCCATGTCGGGCTCTCTGCTCAGTGGGGAGCCTGCTTCCCCCTCTCTCTCTGCCTGCCTCTCTGCCTACTTGTGATCTCTCTCTCTGTGTCAAATAAATAAAAATAAAAATCTTAAAAAATATATCTTATTTTAAAAACCTTATTCTTTCCAAAACCCACTCACCCAGCTACAACCCATTCACCCCTATCACTCTATCCATTCCTCATTCATTCACTGATTTACTCACCTACGCACACATCAATTTATTTGGTCCGTCCATCAATTCATACAGTTATCCAATGTATTTATTATTTATAAGCTACTAGGTGATGGTGATACAACAGGCAGAGTTCTCTAGCTTTCATCACTCCATCTTGGTATTAGCAACATTGTATAATGTTTAGGAGCACAGACCCTGGAACCAGATTCCTTGAATTCAAATACTTGCTCTGACCACTTATTGTTTGTGTGGTTTTGGGCAGCCTACTTAACCTTTCAGGGTCCTCATTTTTAAAGTTGGGAAGATAGTAGTACATACCCATTTGATAGTGTTATTGTGAGGATTAAATGAGTATATAAGGTACTTTGAATAATGCCTGAAGGAGGGTAAAAGCTATGTTTTTAATTTTTTTAATTTAATTTTATTTTTTCAGTGTTCCAAGATTCATTGTTCATGCACCACATCCAGTGCTCCATGCAATACGTGCCCTCCTCAATACCCACCAGCAGGTTCACCCAACCCCCCACACTCTCCCCTCCAAAACCTTCAGTTTGTTTCTCAGAGTCCACAGTCTCTCGTGGTTCACCTCCCCCTTCAATTTCCCCCAATTCACTTTTCCTTTCCTTCCCCTAATGTCGTCCATGTTATTCCTTATGCTCCACAAGTAAGTTAAACCATATGATAATTGACTTTCTCTGCTTGACTTATTTCACTCAGCATAATCTCCAGTCCCGTGCATGTTGATACAAAAGTTGGGTATTCATCTTTTCTGATGGAGGCATAATATTTCACTGTATTTATAGACTATTTTTGTATTCCCTTCAGAGCCAGAGCCCATCCCAGTTGGCTCAGAACAGCTTCATTTGTTTGCAATTGCCAACTAATCATATTACATTCCTCAGGGTCCTTTCTAGCTAATCTGAAAAGAAATTTATGTCAATACTTAATAACAACTCAATATGTTCTCTTCCCCATGTAATAGATGCATGACAAAGTTTATTTATCTTGAATAGGCAATATATGCACATAGTTCAAAATTCAAAGAGCAAGGAAAGGGATTGAGGTAAAAATTAAGTTTTTATAAGGTTTTTGTTTTTGTTTTTTTGGTCCCTGGTCCTCAGTCACACAGTCTACAGACAGCCACTGTCATAGGTTTCTTAGGTGTTTTTATAGATATATCCTATACTTTTCCAAGCATTTACTTATGTACACACACACACACACACACACACACACACACACACACACACTTTCTTTTCTTCATACAGTTAGCATATTCAACAGTTCTGTGTTTGCCTTTTTTCAATTAACAATACTCTTGAAGATTATTCCATACCATTACATGCAAATATACTTCTTTTTGTATGGCTACATAGGATTCTATTGTGTCCTTTATTGATCTCCAGTCATTTGCCTTGATAAACAATGCTGCAGTGGATTTTAACAGGCTATTTAAGAAAATGAATGTTTATCAAGCAGCTACTTCCAGGGCACTATCTCAGGCTGAGATATGGGATAGTCAAGGCAAGCTGTAGTTTATGCCTTCGGGAGCTTATAATTCAGTAGGAGAGACAAAAGTCAGCCTGGGTAAAGTGCTATAAAAGGTACAAAAATGGTGATCTGAGTACAAGAGAGCAAGTATATGGTTGAGGGGATTTAGAGGATTGGGCATGACTTTCTAGAATAGAAGTATTTAAGTTGTACTATCAAGCCTTTCAGATAATAGAGTTGGCCTGGTGTGGAGAGTACTCATAGTAAGTGAACCAAAAAATGTTCCCAGCAGAGGCAACAATATTAGACAAAGAATTCAGGTATGAAAAGGATAGTATGTTCTGGAAATACAATATGGGTGCTCTGGTGTGGTTGGATCTAGTAACTATGTCAAGGTGAACTGGGGCCATCAAGAAAGACCTTGAATTTTTGAATGCCAGGCTCAAAATTTTGCCTAGTTAGAAAGGGTAATGGCATGATAAGACTGAGTGGTGGAGGGTTCCTTTCATGGCACAAATGGAAAGGTAAGAGAAAGGGAGAGGTTGCATTGATAGCTGGAGGTAGTACAAACACACAAATACACACACACACACACACACACACACACACACACACACACACACACACACACACACACACACACACACACTGTCCTAGCCCAAGCTGTCAGGCAGGAAGAGTTCCCTCTTAGCATTTTTGTTTTACTCAGGTATTCAATTGATTGGATGGGACACATCCACATTGGAGAGGACACTCTTCTTTACTCAGTCTATGGATTCAAATGTTCATCTCATCCAGAAACACCCAGAATAATGTTTGACCAAATGTCTGGATACCCTGTGGTCCAGTCTAGTTCAAGTTGATATATAAAATTAACCATCATATAGCCTCACTTATCTTCTGAGTCTGCTGTGAGAATCAGATGAGTGAGTAAACAGAAAAAGGCTGTATGAACTCTGTTATTATCCACCCATGTAAGGAGTAATTAGTATTTCTGACAGGACAGAGGGGTACACACTTGGGTGGGCAGAATACAATCTTTTCTTCTGCCCTGAATTCAGACCTCAGAAGACCAGACTTAACTTTTTGCTGAGTGTTAAGAGATTCAATAAGAATTTCATTCACGAGAAACAAATCCTCCCACCCAAGCCTGAGGCTTCCTGAATTCTCTGCTTGAGAGACTGAGAAAGGCCCCAAAAACATGACATGATGAGAGGAACTTCTTAGGAGCCCATTTCTTTGAGAAGTTTTCTCATCATGCTATTTTTGATGTGTCTATGTGTGTGTTAAAACATGAATAGTTTTGGAAATGATTAAGCTGTCCAGTAATGGAAACCAGGCAGTTGGTGAAAATAAATGCATTCAACTAGGTCTAAGAAGCCCTATTGTCATGAGGAAACATTTTGTCAAAGGGTCTGCTTAGCATACTCAAGGAAGTGACATTAAGTTGAGTCAACTGTGTAGAGATTCCGGGGAAAATCCTAATGACTCTGGATTATAATGAAAAAAAAAAATAGACAATGAAGTTTGTGGGGAGTTTGGGGGAGGCAGCAGGAATATCATGTCCAAAGTTTTTGAGGTTGAAATAATCTACCATTCTTGAGACATAGAAAGAAGGCCAGTATGACTGGAGCACAAGGAGAGAGGGACAGGTGGCATGATTGAATGGTAGAGAGTCAGGCAGGGACCCGCTCATACAGGGCCTTGTACGCCCAGGGAGCTTGTAGGCCCAGGGAGGGTGTGCATCAGCTATCCTCAAAGGCAATATGGTTCCATAGTTAATAGCACACACTCCGGAACTAGACTGCTAAGGTTCAAATTCTGACTCTGCTACTTCTTAGTTTTCTGACCATGAGCATGTTACCTAAACTTTCTGTTCCTCAGTTATACCCTCTCAAAAATGGGAAAAATAATGGTACTACCCATAGTGTTATTATGAGGATTAAGTGAGTTCATAAGCTCGGTGTATGTGACAGTGCTGGACACTGGCAAGGACTATTCATTCCAAGTACAATAGGAAGCATTTGAAGCAGAGGAATGATAGGGTGACTTATTAATTTGAGAAATTGACTTTTATAAACTCTATAGAGAGTGGATTGAGGAGGACCAAAGTGGAGATAGCCAGCCCAATGAAGAGATTGCTGCAGAAATGAAGTCAGTTAGATTGGGGAGAGGAGGGAAAATTTAACATCAATTTTGGAGATAGAATCAATGGTAATTGCTGCTGTATTGATTGAAAGAGGTGTAGGACAGGGAGGAAACAAGAAAGATGATCCTTAAGCTTCTGGCTCTGCCACTGACTAGCTGTGTAATTGTGGGCAAGGGATTTAACCATTCTAATCTTCAGTTTCCTTTCATATTGGTCAGTGTTCTCCAGAGAAACAGTAGCAGCAGGGTGTGCGCATGCATGCGTGTGTCTCTAGAGGAAGAGAGAATGAGATTTTAAGGAATTTGTTCCTGTGAATATTGAGGTACACGTCCAATACCTGCAGGGTAAGCTAGCAAAGCTAAGGGTTGCAGTTTGAGTCCAAAGGCAGTCTGCTGGAAGAATTCTTTCTTGCTCAGGTGAGGTCAATCTTTGTTCTATTAAAACCTTCAACTGATTAGATTAGCCACACTCATTATGGAATATTATTTGTTTTATCGAAGTCCACTGATTTAAGTGTTAATTTCATCGAAAATACCTTCACAGAGGGGCACCTGGGTGGCTCAGTCGTTAAGCGTCTGCCCTCGGCTCAGGTCATGATCCCAGGGTCCTGGGATCGAGCCCCACATCGGGCTCTTTGCTCAGCGGGGAGCCTGCTTCTCCCACTACCATTCCCTCTCTAGCTGTGTTTCTCTCTGTCAAATAAATAAAATCTTAAAAAAAAAATACCTTCACAAAAATATTCAGAATAACGTTTGACCAAATATCTGGGCATCGTGGTCCATTCAAGATGACACATAAAATGAACCACCATACCTTATCTATGAAACCTGAATAATAGTAGCACCTGGTTATTGGTACTATGTGAGGATGAAATGATTTAATCTATGTAAAGAACTTGGTACAGTGTCTTTTACATAGCAAGGGCTCAATTAATGATAGCCTGTATTATTTTAATACAATAATAATCTCTCATATTTGTTTGGTGTTTTGCATTTTCAAAGCACCTTCACACATATGAATTCATATAAGTCTCATAACAGTGTTTGTACTTTAAAGTTGGGGAAACTAAACCTGGGAGAGATGAAATATTTTTTCCACACACCTATCTCCAACCAGACCCAGAATGAGAAATAGGTCTGTAACTTTATAGTAACTCCTCAAACATTAGTCTCCCCACTTGCCAGAAGTGGATGTTTGCCTGGCTTCCTTCATTCCAGAGGTGAGGGGTTACAGTGATAGGATCATGAATGCAATAATGCTTGAGAAAAGTAGCTAATATTTACCAGGCCAGCATTTATTTTGTGCCAGACACTTTTCTAAGTGTTTTGCATGTGTATCTAATTTAATCTTTCCAAATATCTTATGAAGCAGACACAATTCTGTGGGACTCTCAGGCCACATACTGAGAATTCAAATAACTTTTTCTCCTTTCTCCCTCACCACTATATAGTCCAGGGATGGTGAAAACTCAGGAAAACCTTTTGAGTGTTTATGAGTTTTGGGGCGTGTAAAGGGCAATGAGGTCTAACAGAGTACATTTTATGTACATAGCAGACACTGAATATTTGTGGATTGGAAGAAAGCCCTGATGAAGGAGTGAACCCCAGGCTACCTGTGGCCACCATACCTGGAGCTAGCCCAGGAAAGGCATTTGTAGTAAATGTTCCCTTGGGGAGGTAAGATGTCCCTGAACCAGCCAGGCAGTAAGGTGAGAGCAATAAGCTGAAATGGTGAAATGGGGAACTTCAGAAGTCCTTCCTGGGAAAAATTAACTCCTCTGGATATTAGTTTGCTCATATGCAAAATAGGCCATTCTCTCTCTCTCATTCTTTCTGTCTCTCCTTGTTTCTGTCTCTCTCTTTCTACACATGCATCCCCATACACACCACATACACATTCATTCACTTATTCAGTAACATTTACTGAGCATCTGCTATGTACCAGGCAGCATTCCAGGCACTGAATGGTGAACAAAGCAAAAAAAAATTCTGTCCTCATGGAATAGATTTCCATAGGGAAAATACATGCTAAGCAAATGATTAAATAGTACATACTATGTTAATTTTAATTGCTAACAAGAAAAAATAGAACAGAAAAGAGGAATAAGTATGTGTGTGGATGGTTAAAATTTTAAATTCCTATTTCCTGCTGTACTTCTCTCCAAAGGTTGCCATGAGGTTGAAATGCCATAAAAGACTGCAATACTTAGGAAGTTGGTGAAGTTCTATTTAAGTGTAATTTGCAATTATTCTTGGAGGGATAATTTTTTCTCTTGGTTCTTATTTGCTGTTTCCTTCTCTGTCATCAGTGTGACAAGAGTTCTGGTCTGGAGGACAGGAAATTTGGATTCTAAGCATGGCCCTAGAATGACAGTTTCTTAAAATTCCAAAAGTATAGAACTTTACATGTTTTAAAGAACTTTTCCCAGAACTTGATCTTATGACTCTTTTATTAAAAAGATTTATTTATTGGACAGAGAGAGAGAGAGATCACAAGTAGGCAGAGAGGCAAGCAGAGAGAGGGGGAAGCAGGCTCCCTGCAGAGCAGAGAGCCCAATGCGGGGCTCGATCCCAGGACCCTGATATCGTGACCTGAGCTGAAGGCAGAGGCTTTAACCCACTGAGCCACCCAGGTGCTCTTGGTCTTATGACTCAATACTTTGTTTTTTCCATTCTCTCAGGAAGGTGTGAGAACCAGGGTAAGTTGCCTTCCCTCTGAGAAGCAAAGTGTTCATCTTCTGTAAAATGGGAATGATTACCTCTCAGTCCTTGATAGCCTTCTTGGGCTGTTACGAGGTATAAACCATATAATGGGGATAAAAGGACATTATATGTAATAAAATAAACCTGTAAAGTCAGGTTGTCAGGATCTGGAGAATTGCAATTCCTGGTTAAGTGAATAGCATTGTACTTTGTAAACTGGCATATGTGTGGACAAAGGAAATTGAGACTTCAGGGCTGGGTGCCACTTAGTTTCCTTTCTGAGAAGCTTTTAGGGATGGTGGGGCATCACTGAGCCACAGAACCTCCTATAAATATGAACAGTTACATGGAAACATTTAGCATCTCACAATGGCGTGGCAGCCACTGGTAGGAGGACACTTTTGGTCACTCTTTGTTAGAGAAGTGGGAACCAGGACTCATCTGACATTTAATATACAAAAAAATAATGAAAAGAGTGCACAAATACCTCATGGCCTTTATTTTTTAATTTAATTAAATTTTATTTTTTCAGTGTTCCTAGATTCATTGTTTATGCACCATACCCAGTACTCCATGCAATACTTGCCCCCCTCGATACCCACCACCAGGCTTGCCCAACCTCCCACTCCTGCCCCTCCAAAACCCTCATTCTGTTGCTTAGAGTCCAGAGTCTCTCATGGTTCATCTCCCCCTCCGATTCCCCCCATTCACCCTTCCTTTCCTTCTCACAATGTCCTCCCTGTTTTTCCTTAAGCTCCACATGTAAGTGAGACCATAAGATAATTGACTCTCTCTGCTTGACTTATTTCACTCAATATAATCTCTTCCAGTCCCATCCATGTTGATACAAAAGTTGGGTATTCATCCTTTCTGATGGAGAATAATAGCATAATAAACTCTAACTCCATCCACTATATTGCATTTAAATGGTAAGGTTTCATTCTTTTTGATGGCTGAGTAATATTCCACTATACATATATTCCAATATACATATATTCCTATACACACACACACACACACACACACACACACACATACATACATAGACGTGCACACACACACACATTTTTGTTATTCCATTCATTACTTGAAGGATATTTGTGTTCCCTCCCAAATAGTTTGGCTATTGCTGATAATGCTGTTACAAACACTGAGGTCTATGTCCTTCATCAAATTTGTATTTATCCTTTTGGTAAATACCTAATAGTGCAATTGTCAGGTCGAAGGGTAGTTCTATTTTTAACCTTTTTTTAATTTAAGTTCAATTAGCCAACGTACAGTATATTGTTAATTTTAAAGAAACTCCATAGTGTTCTCCAGAGTAACTGCACTAGTTTCCATTTGCACCAACAGTGCAAGATGGTTCCAATTTCTCTGCATCTTCCCCAACACCTGTTGTTTCTTGTGTTGTTAATTTTAGACATTCTGACAGATGTGAGGTGGTATCTCATTTTGGTTTTAATTTGTATTTCCCTGATGACTGATGATGATGAACATTTTTTCATGTGTCTGTTAGCCATCTGGATGTCTTCTTTGAAAATTGTTTATTCATGCCTTCTGCCCATTTTTTGACTGGATTCTTTGTTTTTTTGGGTCTTGAATTTGATAAGTTCTTTATAGATCTTGGATGCTAGCCCTTTATCTGATATGTTATTTGCAAATATCTTCTCCCATTCCGTAGGCTGCCTTTTAGTTTTGTTGACTGTCTCCTTTGCTGTGCAAAAGCTTTTTATCTTCATGAAGTCCCGATAGTTCATTTTTGATTTCCTTACCATTGGTGACATGAAGTTGCTGTGGACAAATTTGAAGAGGTTACTGCCTGTGTACTTCTCCAGGATTTTGATGAATACCTGTCTCACATTTAGGTCTTTCACGTATTTTGAGCTTATTTTTCGGCATGTTTTAAGAAAATGGTCCAGTTTCATTCTTCTATATATGGCTGTCCAATTTTCCCAGCACCAAGAGAATTTCCCATTGGATATTATTTCCTGCTTTGTCAAAGATTAATTGACCACAGAATTGAGGGTCCATTTCTGGGCTCTCTATTCTGTTCCACTGATCCATGTGTCTGTTTTTGTGCCTGTACCATACTGTCTTGGTGATTACAGCTTTGTAATATAGCTTGAAGTCTGGCATTGTGATTCCACCAGCTTTGGTTTTCTTTTTCAACCAAGAAAACTTTGTTTTCTTTCTCTGGGTATAAATTGCTCTGGGCAGGGTAGATATTTTAACAATATTTATTCTTCCAATCCATGAGCATGAAATGTTTTTCCATTTATTTGTGTCTTCCTCAGTTTCTTTCATAAGTGCTCTGTAGTTTTTACACCACAGATCTATAACCTTTTTGGTTACATTTATTCTTGCATATCTTACAGTTTCTGGTGCAATTATAAATGGGAGCAATTCCTTAATTTGTCTTTCCTCAGTTACATTGTGAGTGTATAGAAATGCAACTGATATCTGTGCATTGATTTTGTATTCAGCCTTGTTGCTGAATTCCCTATAAGTTCTAGCAATTTTGGGTGGAGTCTTAATGGATTTTCAACATAAAGTGTCATGTCATCTGTGAAGAGTGAGTTTGACTTCGTTGCCAATTTGAGTGCATTTTATTTCTTTTTGTTGTCTGATTCCTGAGGCTAGGACTTGTAATACTATGTTGAACAATTGTGGTGAGAGTGGTCATCCCTGTCACGTTCCTGACCTTAAGGGAAAAGCTTTCAGTTTTCCCCCATTGAGAATGATACCCACTGTGGGCTTTTTATAGATTACTTTTATGATATTGAAGTGTGTTTCCTCTATCCCTACACTGTGGCTAGTTTTAATCAGGGAGGGATGCTGTATTTTGTCAAATGATTTCTCTGCATCAATTTAGAAGAACAATTTCGCTTTTGCTTCCTTTGTCTTTGGAGACATGTCCTGAAAGAAGTTGCTGTGGTTGATGTCGAAGAGGTTACTGCCTATGTTATTCTCTAGGATTTTTCTAGATTCCTGCCTCATGTTGGGGTCTTTTATCCATTTCGAGTTTATCTTTGTGTATGGTGTAAGAGAATGTTCAAGTTTCCTTCTTCTACATAGAGCTGTCCAATTTTCCCAGCACCATTTATTGAAGAGACTGTCTTTTTTCCACTGGATATTTTTTCCTGCTTTGTCAAAGTTTATTTGACTATAGAGTTGCGGGTCCATATCTGGGCTCTCTATTCTGTTCCACTGGTCTATATGTCTGTTTTTGTTCCAGTACCATGCTGTCTTGGTGATCACAGCTTTGTAGTAAAGCTTAAAATCTGGCAATGTGATGCCCCCAGCTTGGTTTTTCTTTTTCAGCATTTGCTTAGCAATTTGGGGTCTTTTTTGGTTCCATACAAATTTTAGGATTGTTTGTTCGAGGCCTTTGAAAAAATCCAGTGGAATTTTGATCGGGATGTCATTGAAGGTATAGATTGCTCTG
>CM053612.1:61947212-61983016 GCA_028646535.1 Procyon lotor | reverse complement strand
CCAATAAGACAAGAGAGAAGAACCACATGGTCCTCTCAAATGATGCAGAAAAAGCATTTGACAAAATGCAGCATCTGTTCCTGATTAAAACTCTTCAAAGTATAGGGATGGAAGGAACATTCCTCAACATCATCAAGTCTATCTATGAAAAGCCCACAGCAAATATCATTCTCAATGGGGAAAAGCTGACAGCCTTCCCATTGAGATCAGGAACACGACAAGGATGCCCACTCTCACCACTCTTGTTCAACATAGTGCTAGAAGTCCTAGCGACAGCAATCAGACAACAAAAAGAAATAAAAGGTATCCAAATTGGCAATGAAGAAGTCAAACTCTCTCTCTTCGCAGACAACATGTTACTCTATATGGAAAACCTAAAAGACTACAACCCCAAACTACTAGAACTCATACAGCAACTCAGTAATGTGGCAGGATACAAAATCAATGCACAGAAATCAGTTGCTTTCCTATACACCAACAATGATTCTGTGGAAAGAGAAGTTAGGGAATCTATTCCATTTACGATAGCACCAAAAACCATAAGATACCTGGGAATAAACCTAACCAAAGAGGTGAAGGATCTGTACTAGAGGAACTACAGAATGCTCATGAAAGAAGTGGAAGAAGACACAAAATGGTGGAAAAGCATCCCATGTTCCTGGATCGGAAGAATAAATATTGTTAAAATATCTATACTGCTCAGAGCAATCTATACTTTCAATGCCATCCCAATCAAAATTCCCCTGGAATTTTTCAAAAGCCTGGAACAACAACAACAAAAAAAGCCTGGAACAAACAATCCTAAAATTTGGAACCAGAAAAGACCCTTATTAGCCAAGCAAATGCTGAAAAAGAAAAACCAAGCTGGGGGCATCACATCGCCTGATTTCAAGCTTTACTACAAAGCGGTGATCATCAAGACAACATGGTAATGGCACAAAAACAGACACATAGACCAGTGGAACAGAATAGAGAGCCCAGATATGGACCTGCAACTCTATGGTCAAATAATCTTTGACAAAACAGGAAAAAATATCCAGTGGAAAAAAGACAGTCTCTTCAATAAATGGTGCGGGAAAATTGGACAGCTCTATGTAGAAGAATGAAACTTGACCATTCTCTTACACCATCCATGAAGATAAACTCGAAATGGATAAGAGACCTCAACGTGAGGCAGGAATCTATCAAAATCCTAGAGGAGAACATAGGCAATAACCGCTTCGACATCAGCCACAGCAACTTCTTTCAGGACACGTCTCCAAAGGCAAAGGAAACAAAAGTGAAATTGAACTTTGGGACTTCATCCAGATAAAAAGCTTCTGCACAGCGAAGGAAACAGTCAACAAAACAAACAGGCAACCCTCAGAATGGGAGAAGATATTCGCAAGATGTATAAAGATGTATAAAGACCTCCTCCAATACAACACTCACAAAACTGATAATCACCTCAAAAAATGGGCAGAAGACATGAACAGACACTTCTCCAAAGAAGACATACAAATGGCTAACAGACACATGAAAAACTGGTCATCATCTTTAGCCATCAGGGAGGTTCAAATCAAAACCACACTGAGATACTACCTTACACCAGTTTTTTTGCCAAAATCAACGGGACAGTAAACAACAAATGTTGGAGAGGGTGTGGAGAAAAGGGCACCCTATTACACTGTTGGTGGGATTGCAAGCTGGTGCAGCCACTTTGGAAACAGTGTGGAGATTCCTCAAGAAATTAAAAATAAAGCTACCCTATGACCCTGCCATGGCACTCCTGGGTATTTACCCCAAAGAAACAGATGCATTACAATGAAGGGCCACATGGACCTCAGTGTTCATAGCAGCAATGACCACAATCCCCAAACTGTGGAAAGAACCAAAATGCCCTTCAATAGATGAATGGATAAAGAAGATATGGTCCATATATACAATGGAATATTATGCCTCCATTAGAAAGGACAAATATCCAACTTTTGTATCAACATGGATGGGACTGGAAGAGAATATGTGGAGTGAAATAAGTCAAGCAGAAAGATCCAATTACGTTATGGTCTCACGTGCTGAGCGTAAAGGAAAACATGAAGGGCATTGTGAGAAGGAAGGGAAAGTTGAATGGGGGGAAATCAGAAGGGGAGATAAACCATGAGAGACTGTGGACTCTGAGTAACAAACTGAGGGTTTTGAAGGGGAGGTGGGTGGGGTTTTGGCGAGCCTGGTGGTGAGTGTTGAGGAGGGCACGTATTGCATTGAGCATTGGGTGTGGTGCATGAACAATAAATCTTGTAACACTGAAAAAATAAAATAAACATATTTGCTGGGAAAAAAATAAATCCCGCCTTCAAGGATTATGATTTAATCAGAATGAGGTATGGGCTGGGCATCAGGATTTTTATAAAATCCTTAGACGATCTTAAATGTGCAACTAAGGTTGAGAACCACTGTCTTAGAGAGAATGGAAAAGTAAACATATTAGTGACATACAGTAGGGTTTGCAGGAAGGGTTGAGTGCCTGGCTGAAGCTTGTGATAAAGTAAAATCAGTCACCTAAGCTGTGGGACTTTTATCCAGTCCATTCTGCTGCTTAAGCATAGGTAGAGAGAAGATAGGTGGTTGTGGAATCTAGGGAAGATTTTCCAGAAAAAATTACAATGAGAAAAATAAATGGACAGTTTCAAAGAGTTGAAAACAGTTTCAAAGGAGTGATCATAATAATGGGCCAGAGGATCTAAACTGGATAGAGAAGAAAGGAGGCAGAGGGAGGTATGGTGAGTAATGGGTTATGGTTAATGGAATAGTAGGATCAATGATAAGAGATTTTGATGATGTGGAAAAATTGTTGGGATAGAGGTCTCAGAGTAAGTGAGCTGTAAAAGCAGTGCAGGGATCAGAGAAGAGATGGCTGAAATCAAGGTTTTGGAGGAAATCCATATCTGAGGTATTACCATAAGAGTTTTTCAGCTGTAGTGAGGTGAAGAAAGAGGTTGTTAAAGGTGAGGTCATGGCTCATAAAACAGACACATAGATCATTGGAACAGAATAAAGAGCCCAGAAATGGACCCCCAACTTTATGGTCAACTGATCTTCAACAAGGCAGGAAAGAATATCCAATGGAAAAAAGACAGTCTCTTCAACAAATGGTGTTGGGAAAACCGGACAGCTACATGCAGAAGAATGAAACTGGACCATTTCCTTACACTACCCACAAAAATAGACTCAAAATGGATCAAAGACCTCAATGTAAGACAAGACTCCATCAAAATCCTAGAGGAGAACCCAGGCGGCAACCTCTTCGACTTCAGCTGCAGCAACTTCTTCCTAGAAACATCTCCAAAAGCAAGGGAAGCAAGGGCAAAAATGAACTATAGGGACTTCATCAAGATCAAAAGCTTTTGCACAGCAAAGGAAACAGTCAACAAAACCAAAAGACAACTGACAGAATGGGAGAAGATATTCGCAAATGACATATCAGATAAAGGGCTAGTATCCAAAATCTATAAAGAACTTCTCAAACTCAACACACAAAGAACAAATAATCCAATCAAGAAATGGACAGAAGAAAAAAAAAAAAAAAAAAAGAAATGGACAGAAGACTTGAAGAGACATTTCTGCAAAGAGGACATCCAAATGGCCAAAAGACACATGAAAAAGTGCTCAACATCACTCAGCATCAGAGAAATACAAATCAAAACCACAGTGAGATACCACCTCACACCAGTCAGAATGGCTAAAATTAGCAAGTCAGGAAATGCCAGATGCTGGCAAGGATGCAGAGAAAGGGGAATCCTCCTACACTGCTGATGGGAATGCAAGGTGGTACCGCCACTCTGGAAAACAGTATGGAGGTTCCTCACAAAGTTGAAAATAGGGCTACCCTATGACCCAGCAATCGCACTACTGGGTATTTACCCTAAAGTTGCAAATGTCGTGATCCAAAAGGGCACGTGCACCTGAATGTTTATAGCAGCAATGTCCACAATAGCCAAACTATGGAAAAAACCTAGATGTCCATCAACAGCTGAATGGATAAATAAGTGGTATATATATACAATGGAATAACATGCAGCCATCAAGAGAAACGAAATCTTGCCATTTGCAACAACATGGATGGAACTGGAGGATATTATGCTAAACGAAATAAGGCAGAGAAAGACAATTATCACATGATCTTCCTGATATGAAGAATTTGAGAGGCAGGGCGGGAGGTTGTGGGGGGAGTGGGGAGAGAAAGGAAACAGGATGGGATGGGGAGGGAGACAAACCATAAGAAACTCCTAAACTCACGAAATGAACTAAGGGTGGCTGGGAGGTGGGGGGGTGGGGTACGGTTAAGGTGGCTGGGTTGTCAACATTGGGGAGGGTATGTGCTATGGTAAGTGCTGTGAAGTGTGTACGCCTGACAATTCACAGACATGTACCCTGGGGCAAATAATACATTATATGTTAATAAAAACAAATAAATTAAATAAAAGTGAGGCCATGGTTAAATAGACAATCTAATAGGGTGTGTTGAGGTTAGAAAGACAAGAGAAAGATGAAGATAGTAATGATCCAAGAGTTACACTCTTCAGCAAGTGAGGAATAATGTCCAGAAAGACAATCTATCAGCCAAGAATTATGTGTAAAGTACCTACTATGTGCCAAGTTCTGTTCCAGGTACTAAGGACACAGCAGTAACAAGACAAACTAGGTCTCTATCCTCAAGGAGCTTATATTCTAACAAAGGGATTTAGACAATGAACCCCAAAACCAGTAAATAAACTTAGGTATTGAATAGCTTCAAAAATAATGTATAAGGTGGGGGCACCTGGGTGGCTCTGTGGGTTAAAGCCTCTGCCTTTGGCTCGGGTCATGATCTCAGGGTCTTGGGATCGAGCTCTGCTCAGCAGGGAGCCTGCTTCCCCCTCTCTCTCTGTCTGCCTGTCTGCCTACTTGTGATCTCTCTCTCTCTCTCAAATAAATAAATAAAATCTTTAAAAAAATAATATATAAGGTGATATAATAGAAAGTAACTGAGGAAGAAAGACACTTTTTTACCTAAATGGCCATAGAAGACCTCTCTTAGGAGGTGACATCTGAATTGACACCAGAATGATGAGAAGATTAGTGATGCAAAGATCTAAGGGAAGAGCATTCCAAACATGAACAAATGACAAAAGCAAAGGTTCAGAGATGAAAATAAGACTGATATGTGCACTGATCAGAAGAAGGTCAGCATGGCAGAATATAGTGGAAGCAGGCAGAGCCAGAATGTCAGGAGATGGAAGCAAAAAGAAGTGATAGTAGGTGGCAGAGGCAGATGGCATGTGCTTCCAAGAAGCTGGGAGTTGTGAAGGCAGGAGATGAAGAAATGGGAAACATGATAGATGTCATCCCAAATAAGCTAACACAAGAAAGAATTCGAAGTAAGATATTAGTATAATAGTAAAAGTATGTATAGATTAAATATAATATAGTTTAGACTTTGAAAATAAAATTTAACTGAATAAATTCCTAAGGTCATCTATTCCCTAGCTACTACTCAAAGTTTGGGCCTCAGACCAACAGTATCAGCATCACCTGGGAACTTATTAGAAGTGCAGAATCCAAGGTCCACCTCAGACCTACTGACTAGCATCAGTATTTTCACAAAATTCCAAGTGATACACATGCACACTAAAGTGTGAGAAGCCTGGCTCTAGACCAAATTCCTATCACAAGGCTGAGATAAGTTTTTTGCCCCCCTCAAAAAAAGAATAGAAAACATCTTCATCTGTATTTAGAAGATTAATAGTCAGAGATGTTGAGGACAGTCAGGGTTCTTAATGGGAAAGAAGATTTGCTGTGCATGTGGGCTCCCATTTTCTCTGTGGGAATATCAGCTAAAATAGTCATTCATCTGGGAATGCAATTCTTCATCCCTAGGTTTTCCAATCAGCTACCTGTCCTCGTACCCTAAGCCAGAGAAAAGACTCAGTAGACCCTACAGACATTTGAAGTAAGCTCCAAGCAGCTCAAGGAAGTGCAGGGAGGAAGTAGCTATACTTGTCTTTCTTCAGGCCTCAACAGGCAGAATGTGGAAACAGGGTGAGATGCTGCTTAATGGGCTGCTACAGAAAGAATCATCTTGGAATGCCGGAGGCCTTGGCTCAGCAGCCTCCCACAGGGCCACTTCAGCTTGATCATAGGGACCAGACAGATGAAAATCATATTCCTTTCACTGTGGTTAGGGACCCAGTCATTATTCCCCTCCTCTAAGCTATCTATGGGTTCTTTACTCTCAAGTTAGTATAAATGACTTCAAGTTTACCTCACCCACCCCTTTCCCTAGCACGCACGCTTTTCCTCTTTAGCTCCTTCTTCTTTGTCCCTCATGTTATGCCTTCAACCTCTAACAACTTCCTGTCTAAGAAATTTGCTTTCCAGTCCACTATTCATTTTCAGTACAAAGGCAGGAACTAAAATAACTTCATAGGCAGTTTCAATTAGATGAACATATTTAACCCCCATCTAGGTTGAAGTGTTGCTTAAACCACTTGGGCAGATTCAAGAACTACAGAGCTCACAAACAATATGTATCTATTTGAAGATTCTCAGGCAAGCCAAACTCACATGTTAATATCCAATCTTATGAAGTCATGAGCTTCCCATTATCAAAGTCATCTAAGCAAAGTCTGGGAAAGTACTTGCCAGCCATGCTGTAGAATGAATCCTCCATCAATGGAAGGTTGTGCTAGAGAACCATGCAAAGAAGTCAGTGAGCCAAGATGAGAAGACAACTGGACTGGAAGTCTGGTAGCTGCTAAATTGCTGGACAAGACACTCAATCTCTTCATCTGTCAAATGGTATTATTGCTTGAGTTTCTCAATGCTTTTTGACTTGTGCTTTTATAGAATGTAGGGAGTGTCCTTCAGAGGCTACTTCTTGTCCTGTGGGACATGGGGAGGAAGAAGTGGAGGATCTCTGGGCCTCATTTCAACCAAAGTGGTTCTTTTTTCATCTGTTTAGTACATTAAGCTTCTAGGTAAGATTGTAATTAAACAAAGAGTCCCTGCTGCTAAAAACAAACAAAGAAGCCTAGACTACTTCAGAGGCTATAAACAGAAAGTCCAGTCACAGCTCACCACAGTGTTTTAAGTTTGTTGGATGTTAAATTATACTATACTATACTATACTATACTATACTATACTATACTATACTATACTATACTATACTATAAATTATATAAATTATATATATAATTTTAATCAGGATATTTCATAAAATAATCTAGAATTCTAGCTTCTTTTAAGACATCAGAAGATCTGGTAACCTGGGGCTAGTATTCCTACCTTGCAATAATTAGCTAGAGCTGGATGACAGCTGCCTCCTGTAGAGCTGCCTCCTACAGGCCCCTGCCTAGCCTCTGCAGATGTCTGAGGGGTGATCTCTGCACTCCAGGGCTCTTCAGCTAATTTATCTCTCCACAGTTCCAGGCAAACCCAGAATGTGTTGCTCTAGGAATGGCAGTGCCTGTAAAGAGATATAATCTATGCAGAACAGGGCTTTTCAAACTCAAATTTTCACAGATAGTTCTTGTTAAAATGAAATTTTGATTTAGTAAGTCTAGGGTATGTCCTAAAGTTCTGCATTTCTTAAAAAAAACTCCCATGTGATAGATATGCTGCTGGTCCATGGATCAAAATTACAGAAGTAAAAAGATTGTAGAAGGAGCAAGAAGTGGAGAAGGAAGAGCTGTGGCCTCTAGCCCCAGCTCTCACTAACCTTCATTCACAGTACTGGGGAAACTGCTGAACCTCTGTTCAACAGGCCCAGTAAAACATTCTCCAGGAAAGTGATAAAAAGGGAAAAAGAGAGTCCCCTAGCCAAGGTAGTGCATGTCCAGGACAAACATTACAAAGAAAGTTGGCAAGATATCTGTGTAATGGGAGATGAGACTCCTTTTAGGGGATTTGCCTTCCCCCACCTGGGATGGTTTGAGTTACCTTTCAGGTTCCAAGTGCTGACTTCTGAACTTGTTTTGTTGGTGAAGATTCTAAGGAGGGTCAGGGAGAGAAGGATGAAGAGGAGGGAGACGAAGAAGGAGAAAAAGATGAGGAAGTTGAAGATGAGAAGAAAAGGGAAAGAAGAAAGAGGTGAGTACAGAGGAGGAAGGGATGGAGGGGGAAAAGGAGGGAAAAGAAGGAGGAGGAAGAGACAGTGATGGATGAAAAGGAAGATGAAATTAGAATTAAGGGGGAAGGGGCGCCCGGGTGGCTCAGTCGTTAGCGGCTGCCTTCGGCCCAGGTCAGATCCCAGGAGCCTGGGATCGAGCCCCGCACCGGGCTCTCTGCTCTGTAGGAAGCCTGCTTCTCCCGCTACCATTCCTTCTGCTTGTGTTCCCTCTTTCGCTGTGTTTCTCTCTGTCAAATAAATAAAATCTTTAAAAAAAAATTAAAAAAATTAAAAAAAAAAAAAAAGAATTAAGGGGGAAGAGGGGAAGAAAAAAGAGGAGGAAAGGGGAAGTGGTGAGTTTAATGGATCAAGTATCAAGTCTGAGGCTTTTCCTAAAGGCTCCTTCCTTGTTAGACACTTCCATCCTCATCTGCCCCTCTTCAGTAAGACATCCTCACAGCAGGATTCTGAGGTCCCTTTCCAGATCTAGAATTCTATGATCTTCTGAAATGCTGTGGCAACAGGATGAGAGGGCTACACCCAGCCCAGCCTACTGGCTTGCCTATGATGAACTGTCTCCTCTTCCTTACCTGTAGGTAAGGAGCCACCCACCCATACCCACACTTCCTCTTCCTGCTATGGATGAATTCATAGAGTTCATTAGGCTGCTATGGAAGCCGTGAGGTGAGGGGAAAACCAGGAAGGAGGAGAGAAGACATGACCTCTACATACACACATATAGTTAGTTGCAAAGTCCTGTTGCCTCTACCCCAATGCCATTTCTTCTGTATGCACCCTCCTTTACATACCCATAACTACTATTCCAGGTCAGATCTTCATTTATGTCTCTCCTAGACCATTATATCGGCCTCTTAGGTGTTCACCTACCTCCATTTTTGCTTCCCTCCAATCCATTCTCACACTGCTGCCAGTCAGAAACACTTTTAATGAATCCTCATTGCCTATAAAACAAAGTTTCAAACTCTAGCAAAATATTCACAATACTACACAACCTGGCCTGAAATCCCCTTCTAAACTTTCTTTAGTCTTTCTACACATCCACATTTTCCAGCTCATATGCTTTTCTTTCTTTTAAACATCTGAGAATTTCATTTCCTCTGTTTCTGTGTAAATCTTAGTTGCCCTTCCAGGTTTGGCTCAAAAGCCATCTCTTTTATAAAGCTTTAACTCAAGTTGAAATCCATGTCCTTTTCTCTGTGTGCTCTCATGACATTTCATGGGCACCCTTTCTATGTCACTTGCTACCACTTACTTTAGGTAGTTAGCTATTTTTAAGCTTGTCTCCCCCACATAATTTTGCTTCCTCATAGTCTCCAGCAGAGCACCTAATGTTGAGGGGTTCAGAAAATGCTTGTTGAATGATGTTATGCTCAAAGAAGGGAGTACAAAGGGCTGAGCAGATTCTAAGAGAGACAGAGTAAGCAACTTTCACCTGGCATTCTGAGGCGTGCTAAAAGTGCCTCCGTCTTCCCCCATCATGTCTTCCTTGAGTTCTCACATTCTGTGATTAGAATGACCCTCTTTGAGGCTGGAGACATTTTGGAAGTCTCTGAGAAATACAAATAGCCTTAAAAGGGGGCACCCACCCTAAAGCAGTGATTTTCAAAAGGTGGTTTGCTAGTCTTTAGTGAATGGTGAAGTAGACCCATTGAGGTGGTAAAAATCAATTAAGCATATCTTGACCATGTGGGGTTTTTTTTAACTGAAGAGAAAAATGTCAGACTACAAAGCAAATAGTAAGAGTATTATTCCATGAAAAGTCTGTTTAAATTTTGTATATTAGTTGTGATATATATATATATATAAATAATATATATATGTGTGTATTTTTTAATGTGGGTCTCATAGAACAGTTTGAAATATGTATACTAACATAACAGAATTTAAAAAAGAAATATGCTATACTAAATCAACATCAGATAGCAGCAAGATAAATACTTGAGCTAGTTACTTTACCTCTCTGAATCCGTTTCTTCATCTGGAAAACGGGAATAATAATAATACCTATATCAAATAGTTACCGCGAAGTGTAAACAAAGTCTTTAGCTCAGTACCTTGGCACAGGTTTGCTCTGGTGATGTAATCACCATCAGCTGGAGTTTAGGCTAAGGGTAATGTTAAAGGGATTACAGTAAGAACCTCTAAGGATGGTGAAAGACCTTGCCAGACTTATTTCTGGCCACATGGACTAAGATCAATACACAATAGATACAGATATGATGTAAACTATGTATAGTAGTCACACACACACACACACACACGCACACAAGCTCACACACACTCATGCACCTAATGGCTCCACACAGCCTTTATTCTCTACCAGCAGCCAGGTATGTCTTTTGCTTCACACCTATAAGGAACCTGATCCTGTCATAGAGCAAAATTTTGGGGATTAATAGCCAGAATGGCCAGGAGGAAAATTGGACCCAGTTTTGGGGGGAGGATTGTGTTAAGAGCAGTGAAAATATGCCAGTCTCCAAAGCTCAGGGCCTAGTCTGAAAAAGCCTCATAGAAAACTGGCAGCCAGGCAAATGAAATACAAGTAGGAATAAGACCACTTGCTTATTTTCTATCACTCTTTCTCTCCTTTTGGGATGTATTCCTCTTTGACCTTGCCTCTGAATCCTTTCAGGGTACTTAGGTCTATTTTATACTCTTGGAGAGAGGGACAGCAATATAAGGAGGCATTGGGGGAGAGCAGTTATTTTTCTTCATTTATTTAAAACATATTTACTGGGTAGCTTCTATGTGCTAGGCATTTCCTGTTCCTGGCATGGGGGATATTTTGGTGAATGAAACAGTCAAAATCCTGCTTTCATGGAGCTTATATTATAGCAGGGAGAGAGAAATAACAAAGAAACAAGAAAATGAATAGCGCTTATGGTATGTCAAATGATTATAACTGCTATTGAGGGGGAAAAAAGCCATGAGAGGATGGGAGTAGCAAGTGTGCAATTTTTACAAAGATAGTGAGGGACAATCTCACTAAGAAAGAAACACAGTGCAGATATCTGAGGCCCGAATATTATAGGTGAAAGGAATAGCAAGCAAGGCCTTAAGGCTGGAGTATGTCTGGTGGCTTTGAAGAAGAGGGGAGAACAGTGTGACTGGAATAGAGTGAGCACTGGAGACAGGTGGGAGATAAGGTCATGGAGGTGACTGGGGTCTGATCATGTAGGGTCTTATAGTTTATTGTGAAGATTAGACTTTTACGCTGATGGAGTTGGGAGACATGTGAAGGGTTTTAAGTAGAGAAGTGATGTGTGACATGATTTAACTTAAGTTGACTCTGGCTGCTGTGTAGAGAATTGACTATAGGAGGTAAAGGGAGGAAACTGAGAGAACAGTAAGGAGAATAATGTAGTGCTTCCAGTGACAAATGATGGTGGTTTAAATTAGGGCGGTAGCAGGGAGAGTTGTGAGAAATAACTGATTCTACATGAATGTCAAAGGTAGAACAAGTAGGATTTCCTGAGGGATTGCGTGTGAGGTGTGAGAAAAAATGAATCATCAGGGATTTTAGTCTGAGCATCTTAGTAGGAAGCCTCTGGAAGTTACTGGGGTTTTTGTTGTTGTTGCTGTTATTTTGGGTTTTTTGGGTTTTTTTTTTCCCCCAAATACTTTTATTTTATTTTTTCAGTGTTACAAGATTAATTGTTCATGCACCACACCCAGTGCTCCATGCAATATGTGCCTTCCTCAATATCCACCGCCAGGCTTGCCCAGCCCCCCCATCCCCTCCAAAACCCTCAGTTTGTTGCTCACAGTCCACAGTCCCATCTTCCAGTCTCTCATGGTTCATCTCCCTGTCTGATTTCCCCTCATTCCTCCTTCCCTCCAATTTCCTCCAATTCACCCCTCCCTTCCTTCTCACAATGCCCTCCATGTTTTTCCTTATGCTCCACACATAAGTGAGACCATATGATAATTGACTCTCTCCGCTTGACTTATTTCACTCTGCATAATCTCTTCCAGTCCCGTCCATGTTGACACAAAAGTTGGGTATTCATCCTTTCTGATGGAGGAATAATATTCCATTGTATATATGGACCATATCTTCTTTATCCACTCATCTGTTGAAGGGCATCTTGGTTCTTTCCACAGTTTGGTGATTGTGGCCATTGCTGCTATGAACATTGGGGTACATGTGGCCTTTCTTTGTACTGCATCTGCGTCTTTGGGGTAAATATCCAGTAGTGCAATTGCAGGGTTATAGGGTAGCTCTATTTTTAATTTCTTGAGTAATCTCCACACTGTTTTCCAAAGTGGCTGCACCAACTTGCATTCTTACCAACAGTGGAAGAAGGTTCCCCTTTCTTCTGGAAGTTACTGTTAATGGAGGCAGAGAAGAGCGCAGGAGAAGCAGATCTGGGGTTTTATAAGAACTCAGTTTGGGACATATTAAGCTCAAAATGTTCATTAGATATCCAGGTGGAGTTGTTAAGTAGGCAGTAAGATATATGTGTCAAGGAAAGCCATGATGGAGACATAAATTTGGGAGGCATTAATGTATAAATGTTATTTAAAGCCATAAGGCTCGATGAAGTCACCAAAGAATAAAGTATAAATGGAGAAGAGCTCCAAGGACTGTGTCCTGGGGACTTCTAACATATGGAGGATGGGGAAATGAGGAGAAAACAGCATAGGATTCTGAGAAGGAGTAATCAGTGAGATAGGAATGAAACCAGAATGTTATGTTCTGGAAACCAAGGAAGATAGCATTTCAAAGATGATGGAGTAGTCAACTTTGTCAAGTGCTGCTGAAAAAGGTTATTTTAGGGATCAGACGGAGATCTAGTCCCATGCCAAGCTGATGCAGTGGTGGTATGTGTTATCAGGGAAGAAGAAAGTTTTGTTCCTTAACTAACAGCTCCCTGAGTAGCCTGAATAGAGGTAGTGTGGCATCAACTTTCCAGTTTGAAAGGCACATGGACCTGGGCTGGATTGGCCAGGAATCCTGTATGGTTAGTGTGCCAACTGAGGCATATGATACAGAAAGCAGAGCAGCTGTAGTAGTGGACTGGCCCACCAGTCACAGATGTAGAGGGAGTAGTTATGTATAGGATGAAATCAGAAACATACTCAAGAGGCCTCACTCCCCTATCATGCCTCTCCCATAACAAGACCAGTTCTAGGCTTTCTTATTTATTCAACAAATACTACACATGAGGCACTGTTCTAAGCAGTTACAAAATAATAGGTCAGCAAATCATCACAACAACCCTGTGAGATAAGTTCTGTAATTATCTCATTTTTTACAGGGGAAGAAACTGAGGCAGAGAGAGGCTGAACCATTTGCTCAATTGCACAGTTAATTAGAGATAAGCCAGGATTTTAACCCTGCTGTCTCCAGTGTACAAGTTCTTAACCTTCTACACCAACCATGAGCAGGTGGGGGTTAAATCCTGCCCATGCCCAGTTTTTATACATTTCTAAAGTGCTGTTAAAAAAATGCAACAGGGACATAAAGTGGCCTGCAAAGTCTAAAACATTTACTATCTAGCCTTTTAAAGAAAAAGCATATCAGCACTGTTCCACACTATAAAATGGAAAAGATAATATCTCTAATTTGATTGTGAGTAGATCAAATGATATATTTTGTATAAAGTACCTGCAGGTACTCAAAAATAGAAGTTTCCTATGATTAATTTTATACTCATTCTGTCATCAGCTCTCTGTTTCTTGCACTTTCCTCCAAAAGAATTTCTCTTAGATTTGGACTCATTCCAAGCCCCCAGATCCTCCCCACAACCTTTGCTAAAAAGTTACCAGAAATAATTGAACTAGACAATGATACTAATCATTATTAATTGAATGTCACCCTTGAACACATTAAAAAATGTTAAGTTCAATAGGACTTTCAGTTGCTTTAGGATTTCTAAGTGAATAGGATGAAACAAATAGGTTTTATCTAAGGAAGTCTTGACAACAAAGTTTAATAAGAGACTAGATATTTCTCCCTGATGACAATTCCAAGAATGGTAAATCAAAATACACAGCAATATCCACAATAGCCAAACTGTGGAAAGAGCTGAGATGCCCTTCGACAGACGAATGGTTAAAGAAGATGTAGTCCATCTATGCAATGGAATATTACTCAGCCATCGGAAAGGATGAATACCCAACATTTGCATCAACGTGGATGGGAGTGGAGAAGATTATGCTTAGTGAAATAAGTCAAGCGGAGAAAGTCAATTATCATATGGTTTCACTTACTTGTGGAATGTAAGGAGTAATGTGGAGTACATTAGAAGGAAGGGAAAAGTGAAGGGAGGGAATCAGAGAGAGAGAGATGAGCCATGAGAGACTATGGACCCTGGAAAACAAACTGAGGGTCTTAGAGGGGAGCGGGGTGGGGGGATGGGTGAGCCTGGTGGTGGGTATTAAAGAAGGCATGTATTGCATGGAGCACTGGGTGTTATACATAAACAATTAATCTTGGAACACTACATCTAAAACTAATGATGTACTGTATGGTGACTAACATAATAAAAAATTATGATGGGTTATATCTCTTCAAAAGTAAAATTTAAAGTAAACATCTGAAAAGCTTTGAAGAAAGTAATCTGTCATTTGGATATTATATATAAGGAAAGAATCATAGAACATTAAGACTCAAAGACCCCATAGAAATTCTCTAGTCAAACACCTCCAGATGAAAGACAGGGAACCTGAAGCCCAAAGACAGGAAAATACTTCTACATGTGGTCACACAGTATATATGGGGCTAGAATCTTGTTCTCCAAATGTTGTATAAAAGAATACAATTTACATCATATTTACATCAGTTGTTGAAAACTAGTGTTCTGGGGCTAGATTCTATGCTTGGTTTATCCCACAAATTCTAAAAAAAAAAAAAATTAAAAAGCAGAGTATTACACAAGAAAATATGGATTCCCAAATTCCATTGAACAAAATCAAAAGATCTGGCAAAATAGGTCCACTTTCCCAAATGGCCAGTATCCATTGGAACTGAGTAGTGGCTGCCTCATTTAGTAGTAGTAGTAGTAGTAGCAGCAGCAGCAGCAGCAGCAGTATCATGTTCCCCACCTCTACATTCAACCTACAGTATCTCTCATGTAACTTAGAAACCAAGCTCCTTAGAGGCTTCTGTGGTTGAGCTCCTTAACCTTAAACCTTGTTGCATTCTCTCAAACAAGAAATAGAAGCTCCCTTCCCAGAGTTCCCAGAAGGAACACGAGCTAAGGAAGCAAGTCCTTGAACTATGTATGGTAAGAGGCTTGTTTCTCACTCTTAAGAATTGTGGTAGAGAGACTACTACCTACCAAAAAGCTATTTTCCCTTCTCTTGAGTATGAATGTGCCCAGCCT
Organism: Procyon lotor; assembly: GCA_028646535.1. Taxonomy (NCBI): domain Eukaryota; kingdom Metazoa; phylum Chordata; class Mammalia; order Carnivora; family Procyonidae; genus Procyon; species Procyon lotor. Next base: position 61,967,538 of record CM053612.1, on the reverse strand, counting down.
CTTTTGCTACTAAGAGTGGTAAATAAAAGATCAATGGAAGGGCTGGGTTGTGGACATTGGGGAGGGTATGTGCTGTTAAATGCTGTGAAATGTGTAAGCCCGGCGATTCACAGACATGTACCCTGGGGCAAATAATACATTATATGTTAATAAAAATTTAAACAAACCAAAAAAAAAAAAAAAAAAAGATCAATGGAAGCTTTTAGGTAAAGCTTCCAGAAAAGTTCCTTAAGATGGCAACACTTTCAATTATGGAATGAACAAGCCATGGGAATAAAAGGTACAGCATAGGGAATACATTCAATGGTATTGTGAGAGTATTGTATGATGACAGATGGTAGCTACACTTGTGGTGAGCATAATATAATGGATAAACTTGTCAGAAACTTCGCTGTGCACCTGAAACTAATGTAACACTGTGTGTCAACTACAACTTAAAAAATGGTGACAGGTAGCATATGACATTTGTGCCCTTTCCAATATTTATAATATGGTTGTAATAGCTGGAGCTCCAGTAGCTATCTTACAACCTTGAAGATGAAAACCATGTGCTAAGGATGATGGTAAGGATCACCATACCAGCCTTGAACAACCCACTTCTAGATACCTTTTACATGATAGAAAAATATCTGCCTTAATTAAGCCACTGTTATATCACATTTCTGTTACTAGCAGCTAAGTGTAACTCCTATCAGATAAAACAAGCATAAAAGTTCTTGGCCTTGGGGTGGTAAAGATAAATGCTAAGCAGAACCACATAATTAAGTCTAACCCTAATAACTGTTCTATGTTTGTAAAACACCTTGAAAAATAAGCATTTTTCCCTTGGTCCTTTTCCTGACTTAGGCAGTTCATTCCTTTTTCAAAAATTATAGTCTTTACCTTTTTGTCTCTGGTCAAGTATACATACTAGCTCTGAAATAAATGACTACTTACTTCATTCACTTCAGTAGACAGGTAAGCCTGGTACTGGTGCTAGGCAGTGGGTTAAAAACAGTTGAATGAGACTCCATCCCAATCTGATTGAAACATCTGTAGCATAGTCGGGTGGATAAGAGTATAAACTCAAGAGTTAGATTGCCTGGGTTCAAAATCTAACTCCACCACTTCTTAGCTGCGGGACCTTGAGATCCTATCTAAACTCTGCATACTTTAGTCTCCTTATACGTAAAATGGAAATAGTAATACTCTCTATTTCAGAAGTGTCATTGTGAGAATTAACTGAGGTTAATACATGTTAAACACTAAGTGTTTAACATGTATTAACCTCAGTTAATTCTCACAATGACGTGGTAAGCAGAATAAAGGTCCTCCAAAGATGTCTATGTCCTAATTCCTGGAACCTATGAATATGTTAGATTATATGACAAAGGAGAATTAAGGTTGCTAATCAGTTGCTTTACTTTTTTCCCCAAATACTTTTATTTTAATTTTTCAGTGTTACAAGATTCATTGTTCATGCACCACACCCAATGCTCCATGCAATAGGTGCCCTCCTCAATTCTTACCACCAGGCTCACCCAACCCCCATCCCTCCCCTCCAAAACCCTCAGTTTGTTGCTCAGAGTCCACAGTCTCTCATGGTTCATCTCCCCCTCCGATTTCCCCCCATTCACCCTTCCTTTCAGTCACTTTAAAACAGGGAGATTATCCTGAGTTATCCAGTGGACTCATGTTATCATCACAGAAGTGCTTAAATGCAAACAGTTGATTCAGAGTGATGTTGTGTAAGAAGGACTTGACCTGCTGTAGCTGGCTCTGAAGATGGAAGGTAGCCATGAGATAAGGAATGCTGGCAGCCTCTGGAAGCTCAGAAAAGTAGAAAACAGCTTCTCTTCTAAAGCCCCAGTAAAGGAATGTGATCTTGCTGACACTGTAATTTTAGCTAATGGGACCCATTTCAGACTTACCTTCCATGATGTTTAAGATAATAAATTTTTGTACATTAAGCCATGTTTGTGGTAATTTGTTCAGCAGCAGTAGAAAACAAATACACATGGTAAATGCCTTATAATGATAAATACAAAATGACTCATTTTAAAAAGATTTTACTTATTTATTTTGAGAGAGAGTGTGTTTGCCTGTACATGTCAATGGGCAGGGCAGAGGGTGGAGCAATGGAGCAGAGGGAGAGGGACAAGCAGACTCTGCACCTCGCCACAAAGAGCTTGGACCCCTTAGACCCTGATGGGGGTGAGTACGTGTGTGTGTGTGTGTGTGTGTGTGTGTGTGTGTGTGTGTGTGTGCAATCTCACAACCCTGAGATCAGGACCTGAGCTTAAATCAAGAGCCTGATGCTTAACTGATCTTTTTCTGCTATGAACATTGGGGTACATGTGGCCCTTTTTTGTACTGCATTTGCTTCTTTGGGGTAAATACCCAGTAGTGAGGGGCGCCTGGGTGGCTCAGTGGGTTAAAGCCTCTGCCGTTGGCTCAGGTCATGATCTCAGGGTCCTGGGATCGAGCCCCACATCGGGCTCTCTGCTCAGCAGGGAGCCTGCTTCCTCCTCTCTCTCTGCCTGCCTCTCTGCCTACTTGTGATCTCTCTCTCTGTGTCAAATAAATAAATAAAATATTAAAAAAATACCCAGTAGTGTGATGGCAGGATCATAGGGTAGCTCTATTTTTAATTTCTTGAGGAATCTCCACACTGTTTCCAAAGTGGCTGCACTAGCTTGCAATCCCACCAACAGTGTAAGAGGGTGCCCCTTTCTCCGCACCATCTCCAACATTTGTTGTTTACTGTCCTGTTGATTTTGGCCATTCTAACTGGTGTAAGGTGGTATCTCAGTATGGTTTTGATTTAAATCTCCCTGATGGCTAAAGGTGATGAACATTTTTTCATGTGTCTGTTAGCCACTTGTATGTCTTCTTTGGAGAAGTATCTGATGCTTAACTGATCTTAATCTAAGTATGTATTTGCTGAAAAAGTGAAGACATTTTTCATTTGATCCATGCAAACTATCCTCATTTTATAATTGGACAAAAAACTCCAGAAACAAGTGACTGACTCGCTTAAGCTCATCCAGTGAGTTAGAGGCAGTATGTCTTCCTCCTTACTTGCTACCTGAGTCTGGCTATGTGGCTAGTTTGTTAACTTGTCTTCTCAGCTCCAGCAGTGACAATTTTGTAGACAGACTCCCATATCCACTTTAACTAAGGTGTGGAAATTGGTTGCTAAGCCATGCAATTGGTTGCTAGGATTCTTTCCCTCATTCAGGTCCCAACATACTTCAACAACTGGAAGTTAATCATCTGCCAGTGACTTAAATTTAGCGAAAAGATCAGAGAGCATGTTAAATGGGAACTAGATGACCCAAACTCATTTCAGAGGACTAAGTGACACTCTAGCAAGTATGGGCTGCTGCTTCCCTACCAGAAGCATGAACTCCTGGACCTCTCTACATCTAAAGCGGGCCACATGCATTTCTTTGAGCTGCTAATAAACATCATCATGCCTTTGCCTAAGCACTTCTCTGCCTCAAATGCCCTAAGCTCATGTTTCCCAGAGTGTTGTAGTTAAGAGGTGATTACAGGTGGTGGAGGCCTTATTGCATAGGGCAGATGTTCTTACTACTGGCTGTATATAAGAATCACCTAGAAGCTTTGCAATGACACAGACACAGGAGATCCACCCCCAAAATTCTGACTTACTCGGTCTGAGTGGATCCTAAGCATGAGTACTAAAAATAACTCCCCAGGTGATTCTCATATATAGCCAATGGTGAGCATCAGTGAGGTAGTGATTCAGAATATGGACCTGCAACTCAAAGATCAGCTCTGCTACTCATTATTTGTACAGCTCTGGGCAAGTTGCCTAATCCTTCTGGGCTATGGCTTCCCCATCTATAAAACAGGGAAGACAATATCCCTGTAACAGAATATTGTCACAAGGATTAAATGAGTTAGTACATATAAAGAACTTAAAACAAGATTTATAAGCAATTGTGTCAAAGCAAAACTAAATTATCAATTTGTAGCACTTAGAACTACTCCTAGGACATAGTAAGTGCTCAGCAAATCCTAGCTATTATTACAGCAACAAAATCTTTAATAAATGCTTATTTTAAATGTGTATTTAGGAACAGATAACTAAAATCAACTTATATAGCACCAGTATAAAGCTTCTTAAGAACAATTATCAAACTTTTCAAAAGTGAGTCATTTTAAGGAAAAATAGCAAGTAAAATGGTGCTTATAAAAGGCAAAAGTCCTGGGGCACCTGGGTGGCTCAGTCATTAAGTGTCTGCCTTCGGCTCAGGTCATGATTCCAGGGTCCTGGGATCGAGCCCCGCATCGGGCTCTCTGCGCAGCAGGGAGCCTGCTTCTCCCGCTACCATTCCCTCTGCTTGTGTTCCCTCTCTCGCTGTGTTTCTCTCTATCAAATAAATAAAATCTTTAAAAAAAAAAAAAGGCAAAAGTCCTGAAGTTTGGGAAACCCTTTTCTTTTTTTGGTTTTTGTTTTTTGGTTTTTTTGGGGGGAAACCCTTTTCTAAACTCTTCCTATGCTCCTTTCCTCCACTAACTCTGTATACCCAATCCTACCTCTTCTTCCAAGCCTAGCATAGCATAGATGCCACCTTCGTTGTAATCTCTTATTTCTTCATCTGGAAATATTTTCTTCCTCTGAATTCCCATGGCTTCTTTGACTTATGGGCATCTCAAACATGCCCAGCAAAAAAAAAAAAAAAAACTCACTTTTCACTGATTCCCTACTCCCATCTGATTTTCCCAATTTCTTTAGCCAGCAGTGCTGATGAGGGAGCAAAAGGCTAACTAAAGACAAAGCAGAAGCTGGCACCCTACTCCCGCCCCCCTGGTGACATCTGTGACATTCCTCAGGAACTGCTGGCTGCCCTACATGAAGAACAAATGGTTAACTAATAGAGATCACAGTCCTGCAGGACAGGAGTCTCCCTCAGTTTACAAATGTCCTAGTGATTTACAAGGAAGAGGCTTTCTTATCAATAGCCTAGCTTCCAAAGACCCATAACTCAGCCCTGGAAGCCCTAACATTGTCCTCCCTTCCATAAAACTAAAGGAGACTGAGGTGAAAGGAAATGTAAATCAAGTTGAATTTCTTCTAAACCTAAAGCTCATTGACAAGGATCTGTGATAGTAGAAATGTGACATTCCATCAGGAAGCTCCCAATTGGTACCTCATTAGAGAAACAAACAAACAAAACAAAACACAGCTTGGCTTGACAATAACCAGGCCTCCAATATCCTGAAAGTCTTTTTTACCATATGTCAGCCCTTCTGAACATTCCCTTTGTCCTCACCTCCCCAACTTCTGAGTATATAATCAGCCACTCCTTGGGATCACAGGGCAGCAGCTCTTTCTGCCCAAAGGTCCTGTCCCCGTGCTTTAGTAAACCACCATTTTGCATCAAAGATGTCTTAAGAGTTCTTTCTTGGTCATCGGCTCTGGATTCCGCCCCACCGAACTTCACTTATATTCTAAAATTTCATTAGTGCCACCATTCACCAAATTGGTGGGACCCAAAACCTAGCAGTAATCCTTGATTTCTCACTTTCCTTCACACCCTTTTTCAGCCCACCAGTAAAGCTTGTTTGTTAGTTTTACCTTCTAAATATATCCAGACTCTGACCACTTGGTCTAAACATGTACCCTTTCCTCCCACCTGAATGTTGTAGAAGCCTCCTCACTCCTGGCTCCCTTTGGCCCTGCAAACCATTCTCCTCCCAGAAACCAGACAGCTATTGAAATCTGTCACTACTCAGATCAAACTCCTTGGTGGCTTCTCACAACAGAACAAAACCCAAATTCCTCACCATGGACTCAAGTCTTTGCATGATCTATCACCTGCCAATCTCTCTGAAATTATTTGCTTAACACTCCTCTCTCCTCCCAACCCCCCAGATATAGCCATTCTATCCTCCTTGAGGGACTTTATCCAAAAAAACAAAGGAGAACCCTTTAAAGGGTTTGCTTAAATTTACATTTTAAAAAGATCACTCTGGCTGAAGTGTGGAAAGCAGATCTAGAGGATATTTGAAGGTAAGCACATTGAAAATGTATTGTTGCCATAGGTGTGGGTGGGAGAGAAATATGAGTTCAAAGGCCAGCTCCAATGCTTACTAGTTTTATTATGTTAGATCTCCACTCTGGACACTTGTTAGGCATCAGGCATAATTCTAGATGTTTTGTTTGTAGTAAGACAGTCCCTGATTTTCAGGATTTCTGTAAAGATTAAGGACATCATTTATTTGTAATTTGTCTTATCAAAGTGCTTGACACACAGTCAGTGCTCCATAAATCTTTTGGGGGGCGTGGGGGGTTGGGTGAGCCTAGTGGTGGGTATTGAGGAGGGAACGTATTGTGTGGAGCACTGGGTATGAACAATGGAATCTTGGAACACTGAAAAAATAAAACTAAATTTAAAAAAAAAAGAAATAGCATGGAGGACATTAGGAAAAGGAAGGGGAAAATAGATGGGGGTGGGGAATCAGAGGGGGAGATGAACCATAAGAGACTATGGACTCCAGGAAACAAACTGAGGGTTTCAAAGGAGAGGGTTGGGGGGATAGGCTCGCATGGTGACGAGTATTAAGGAGGACACATAGTGCAAGGAACACTGGGTATAATATGCAAATAATGAATCGTGGAACACTACATCAAAAACTAATGAAGTACTGTATGGTGACTAACATAATAAACAAACAAACAAATAAATAAATAAATCTTTTAAAAAGAATACATAAAAAACTAATGAAGTACTGTATGGTGACTAACATAATCAATCAATCAATCAATCAATCAATGAATCAATCTTTAAAAAAGAATACCTCGCCCAAAGCAGATACTCAGTACATGATCACTGTAGTTAGTATTACTGTTACTATAGCTCAATGTATATATTACAAATTTTACACACTTTGATATTCATTATCATATTTGAATTATACGATGGTCCTGCCAGACAACCAGGGAAGAGATTAAAATGTCCAGTTCACTGCTGGAGAAATTGAAACTTGAACTGGACTCTATTCACATTTCTGATGTTTTACATAGCCATTTTGTTTTATTTTGTAAGGAAATTTCTAAACCCAAGCATAAAATTAAAGGTTACCCCAATGTAATATTTTTAAAGTTTTTTTTTATTTTATTTATTTATTTGACAGAGAGAAAGAGATCACAAGTAGGCAAAGGCAGGCAGAGAAAGGGGTGAAGCAGGCTCCCACTGAGTAGAGAGCCTGATGCAGGGCTCGATCCCAGGACTCTGAGATTATGACCTGAGCCGAAGGCAGAGGCTTTAACCCACTGATCCACCCAGGCACCCCTAAAGTTTTTAAATAAATAAATTATCTATGATTCCTTTAATAAGACTGAATAAAATAAGTTCTGACCTTATTAAATGTCATCTATAACCTTACTATATGTAACTGTTAAGTTGTAATAGTCAAAAGTTACATGGAACTGTGAGATACTTCACTGTCTTGGAAATTAAGGTGTGTCTGAGAGGGAGAGAGACACCCAAATGTCAACTAAAATACAGACTGGTACCGCCCTCCACAGATAATCTCAGCTCTCTAAGTTACTACATGAAAGTAGCCAATCATATCCACACCTTACTTTATTTTTTTATTATTTAAATTCAATTAGTTAAAATATAGTACATTAGTTTCAGATGTAGAATTCAATAATTCATCAGTTGCACATAACAGTGCTCATCACATCATGTGCCTTCCTTAATATCCATCACCCAATTACCCCATCCTCCCACCCACCTCCCCACCAGCAACTCTCTGTTTTCTGTAGTTAGGAATCTCTCATGGTTTGTCTCCTGATTTATTTCCATTTTGTTTTCCCTCCCTTCCCCTATGGTCCTCTGCCCTGTTTCTTATATTCCACATATAAGTGAAACCATATGGTAATTGTCTTTCTCTGATTGAGTTATTTTACTCAGTATAATACCCTCCAGTTCCATCGACATCAATGTAAATGGTAAGTATTCATCCTTTCTGATGGCTGAGTAATATTCCATTGTGTATGTGTGTGTTTGTGTGTGTGTGTATAAAGAAGACATGATATATATATATAGATAGATTCTATGGACATCTATCTATATATATCTATATCTATATCTATCTATATCATCTATATCTATATCTCTATCTATCTATATATCTCCATTCTTCTGTCGATGGACATCTCAGCTCTTTCCATAGTTCGACTATCTTGGACATTGATGCTATAAACATTGGAGTCCATACCTTAATTTGTATAATTTTTATTACAGCCATAGCCCAAACCTGGTTGAAACATGCCCCCAAGATACTAAACCTACCCCGCCAGTACAATGCATCTTGCATGACATTTTTTAGTAAAATATTTTCTCATCCACTTGTTTCCTGAATTCAGGAGATATATAGAGTAAGCATTATTATACTGCAGACATAAGGAAATAAGAGACTTCAAAAGGGGAATAAAAGATCTTAAGTTATAAATTATATAGCACTTTCTATGAGCCAGGCACAGTTCTAGTAGCTAGTAGCTTTACCTGGAGCAAGTTACTGAATGCTCACAAAAATCCAGTGAATTAGCTATTTCATGTCTCCCCTGGATCTGAAAGTAGGACATTCCTATGAAATCTTTCCTAAGGGATAAAATAAAGAAGTAATTACTATTATTTTTATGTGGAAAAATTTTTGAGCAGCCCCAGACCCCAAAAATAATCTCTCTTAGACTTTTCTGATGCCTTAGGACACATCTTGCTAATAAATGCATAAAAATAAATGGAGCACTGGGTGTGGTACATGAACAATGAACCTTGGAACACTGAAAAAATAAAATAAAATTTAAAAAAATAATTTGAAATAAAGCATATATGCTCACAGACACAATTCAGAGCTATGATGGCTTGATGCTGAGATGCTATGTGTAGTTCCCAGGGAAGAAGCTTGGCAGATCTACTCTCATTGCTAAGGGTATGCTGCCTCTATAATGACTCACTGCAAAACGAATACTGAACACTGTTTTCACTCTTTGGGTTCTTTAATAAAAGCAAAAACCCTCTTTGGATTTCTTTCACTTAGCAAAAACAGGGACTAATATAGGTGTTTTGTAAAAGAAAATTGGCCTAACACAAACTTTCAAGAAGTGGGGGATACCTGTATTATCATCCTTTATTTACAGAAAAGGATACTGAGGCCCAGGGAGATTTACTATACTGCCAAGGATCGCAGTAATTGGAATTAACAGAGGCAGGCTTCAAACACAGTTTGTTTCCAGACCCCACACACTCTTCACTGCTATATTTCACAGCAAGCAAATGATAGGGAGAATACTAGTGACTTTGCCATGGGAAGAAAAAAGTAATCTTGTATTGAGGCCCTATCAGTAACATAGAAAGGGACGATAAGTGTTGGCTGGGAGTCATAAGTGAACTTTCCTTTAACCACCCTCCGCAGAGAGTCAAAAACTGACTTTCTCTTCCACTGGGATCTTGCTGCCATTCAGTGAGGAAACAGGTGCTATGGGACCACAGAGAAGGAGTTAGGAGATAATGGACTTGAACTCAATCTATCAAATCATCTTGGCCAGCATTTGTTGCACTTCCAGTTGCCTGGACCTCCTCTCTCTGTATTTTGTTGACTTGACTGCAACCTCAGCAGGCCTCTGTGAAAACTCCATTATCAGAAAAATGATAAGGACTTTCATGTAATTTTCCAAAGATTAACACTGAATCTCTCCTCGGAGAGGCTTGTTGCAAAGCATGTGCACATGTACACCCATGAATGTGCCCTATCTCTCTCTCTCTCTCTCTCTCTCACACACACACACACACACACACACACACACTTTCCTTTCTGTGGCACTAAGACTATTTAACAATATGCATTTGGTCATTTGTTTACCTGACTATCAGACTCCAGAGCCCATGCTCTTAAGGTGCAGGCAGTTCCTTTCCTTTGCCATTTGCTGCTCTTAGGCTTTCTAGGTCTCAGATTTTGCCTAGGGGCATCTCACCACTTGCACCCTCTTGTCCTTTGGAAAACTCATTCCCAGTGGTGCATCACTCCATCCTTGGACTCCTGCAAGGAGAAAAGATGGCAAGGGCATCTTGTAATTTCCAATCTAGGCCCCTCCCTGCCATGTGACCTTGCATAAAAGTCAGTCTTCTTTTCTGATATCTTCAGCGCCACTGCTAGGAAGTGAGCAGAGGAGATAGCTTTGTGTCCAGATTTAGCAACATAAGATATAAAAATAATTATTTTTGTATACTAAGTGACAGCTTAGAGGCAAAAAACAAAACAGACTTCATTTTAAGAGAAAGTTAAAGGAAGATTTGAATGAAGTTTAGAATGGTTATAGGCTGGAGAGGTGCTCCCCACTGAATGCCCCTGGGCTCTCTTCTACTGTAGGTTTCAGATAAGTCTCCTTGCCATTAAATGCCACACATTTTTTTCCTGTATAAATCGGGTTTTGACCTGTATATTTGGCCTTGTTGCTCTCTGAGCCTCCCCCATCCTACTGCTCAGCAGCTGCTGCTAGGTGGGGGGAGCTCATCCAATCCCTCTTTGCCCCTGCTTCCCTATCAGCTTACTGGAAGGTGCTTGCTGAGGAGGTTTCTGAGCGCTAAGCAGCTGATATGCCTAGTCTATAAACTGACCCAATTTAGAAGGTTTTTTTTAAAACCTGAGATGGCTGCTTTCTATGCTGCAATATACAGCAGTACACAGAGACCAGGGCAAGGTCTCCAAGGCTTTTCAAATTACTTAACCAATATTTATTGGCTCACTACTGTGAGCCAGACATGTAGAATACCCTGATGAGGAATATTCAGATCTTGGCTTAACACAATCACATTGTATTAGTACATATGTAGTGGCATGAGGGAGATAATGGAGATAACATGTAACTATACAGCTCTGGGACAGGACAGAATATGTCAGGTGCTGTTGAAGAGGTATTAACAGCTCAAAGGAAGGCAGTCATATGACACAGGGGCTTTGTAGAGGGGTGGCCTTCAGCTAACAGTCTAAATAGGTGAATGTAAGTAGAGGGCACTAGGGAGAGCAGGGTTTCCATAGGAAAAAAGTGAGAAAGCAGCTGCTTGTGAGGAGTGGAGCCACTGGAAGAATTGTGCTTGAAGGCAGTAACCCTTGTATGCCAGGGAAGATGGACCAGAGCTAGATGAGATGGGAGGCAGAAAGAGCAGCTGGGAGGCTACTGCCCCAGTCCGGGTGAGAAAGCAATGAAGGCCTTCAATTAGGAAAAAGGAGAAGCAGGACAAGACTTAATTAAGATATAATAAAGGCAGAATCTGCAATACCTGGTAAATGATTATATGGGGAAGTGAAAATAAAAAGGAATCAGAGGAGACTCTGAGGTCTCATAGTTACATGGCTGAGAAGATGGTAAAATTAATAACAGAGATCACTCAGGAGAACCAAGTTTAGGTGAGATCCTAAACAGTAGGTATCTGGATCCTAGTAGTGGTAACAGGAAAAACATCTTGATTGAGTTGGAGATGCCTGAGGGACAGATATGTAGATGGACTAGTCCAGCAGGCAGTTGATACATGGGTCTGAATATTAGTAGACATAGTAATATTGATGGTCTTTGGGGAAATATATTTTGCCCCAAAGATGATGGGTGCCATGGGCTGAGCTGTGTCCCCCCAAAATTTGTATGTTGAAGTCCTAAACTCTAGTGCTTACGAATGTGCACTTACTTGGAAATAAGTTCATTATAGGGGCACCTGGTTGAGCCCCTATATGTCCCCATTGGACGTCTGCCTTTAGTTCAGGTCACAATCCCACAGTCCTGGGATCAAGCCCCACATTGTGCTCCCCACTCAGCAGGGGGTCTGCTTCTCCCTCTCCCTCTGCCCCCTAATCATGCTTTCTCACTCTCTCTCTCTCTCTCTCTAATAAATAAATTCTTTAAAAAAAAAAGAAAGAAAGAAATAGGGTCATTGTAGATGTAATTGTTAAGATTAGGTCATGATGGAGTAGGATGGGCCCTTAATTCAATATGGTTGGTGTCCTTATAAAAAGGGGAAATTTGAACATAGACATACACATGGAGAGAATGCCAAGTAAAGATGAAGGCTGAGATAGGGATAATGCAGCAACAGCCAAGACATGCCAAAAATTTCCAGCAAACCACAAAAAGCTGGGGAAAAGACATGAAACAGACTCTCCCTCATAGCCCTTAGAAAGAACCAACCCTATTGCCCCTTGATTTTAGACTTCTAGGCTCCAACAGTGTGAGGCGTATTTCCATTGTTTAAGCCACCCAATTGTGATGGTTTTTTATGGCAGACTTAGCAAACTATCCAACTAAGAGTTAAAGTTCTAGGAGTGGCTGAGAATGACCAAAGATAGCATTTGAACTGAGAAGTTAACCTAGGATGTAAGGCTTAAGAACCCATATAGGTAATGGCTGGACAAAGTGAGAGAAGCCAGCAAAAGAACATGTAATAGAGCACTCCAAGAGGTAGGAGGAAAACAGGAAAGTGGTTTTGAACAATGTAATATTTCATTCTGATTAAATTTCTTGAAAATTTATTAGTTACCCAGGAAATAAAATAGTGAGCTAGAAAATACTGGAGAAAGAGCAGGTTGGGGATAAAAAGTTTGAATGCTCAAGGGTCAAGGGAAACAAGATCTCCTTGCCAGGGCATAACTTTAGAAAAATGCTAATATCAGTAAGGTTTGTCTTTGGGGACGTTGTATCTCTTCTCTGGAGCCTTTGCCATACCAGCTGCTGAGAAGTCCTCTCATGCCTCTGCCCCATTTTAGAGAAAAACCCAAAAGGCAGACATTAAATGTGAGATTCTGGAATTCAGAAATTCAACAAGCATGGAATTCAACAGGCATGGAAATCCAGTATATTCCCAGTGCTTTATCATACTGAATTTTCATGACCATCCCAATTTCCCTATTTCACAGACTGAGGCTCTGAGAAGTAAACTGCCAAAGTTTATAGAACTTGTAAGTGGCAGAAGTGAAAGGAGAACTCAAGCTTTCTGATTCTAAAGTCCTGCCCTTTTCCTCACTTCAAAGAAAGCAAATGGATTTCGTGTCTGATACAGCTCTTGATCAATTGGATGGTGGCTGCCTAGAGTGTTTGTTGAGGATTGGAAGGCTGTATTAGGGCTTGTTGGAAAAGAGGGCTATAATTGATTTATTTTATTTTAAAGAGAGAGAGCATAAGCAGTGGAGATGAGGTGGGCAGAGAGAGAGAGAAAGAATCTTAAACATATCCAGCATGGAGCCCTATTCAGGGCTCGATTCCAGGACTCTGAGATCATGATCTGAGCAGAAATCAAGAGCCAACTGCTTAACAGACTAAGCCACCCAGGCACCCATATCATTGATTATTGATGTCTGCTTTGGGCATAGATTGAGCAGGGGTAGAATATTTACTATCCCTATACTACACCATATAATTGCTCTTGGGAAAGAGAGTTGGGAAAAGGGAGTCCTTTTTCTTGTATTATGAATAGATGGTCTTTGTCATTCCTGATATAATCACTTTCCTTCTGGGAAAATTAGAAATAGGAAATTAGTGCATAATATCCCATGCCCCTAGAACATTTGATGGGTGGGTACCCACACTCACCAACACACATTCATGGCACACAACCTGAAATTGCTTTTCAAGTAGAAAGCCACTGCCTGACCTCTCTCCTCACCATGTATAGGGCTGAGGATATGACTCAAAGAATCACCACCCAGAAAAGAGCCAATGGTTGAGAAATTCACATACAAAGGATGAAAGGATGAGTCTGTGAGAGAGAGAGAGAGATTCAAGTATTCAGATTAGCCAGGCTTTGGAACTAAATAAAATTAAACTAAAACCAAAAATAGTTGAATTGATAATCACCAACATGCATTCAATCATAGCTGACCATATGCAGGGCTGGAGCAGGCAGCTCCCTAAAAGAGGTGATATCTGAGACAAATTTCCCTATATTTCCCCTATATCACATCCTATTATGGTGCTGAAATCCCAATGGTGAGAATTCCTCCAAAAGAGAATTACTGTCTGTAAATGACCCCAGGGAATGAAAGTATATGCCTGTTGTAGAAAAGCCTGATGTCTGGGATATAGTACTTAGAAAAATTGTGAAGAAAGTTTGTCTCTGGCATTCTCCCCATTCTACTGATACACTTAAAGGGTGATCCCTCTGAGAGAACATTTACATTTTTTTAGTATCATAACAACCTAAAAAATGCCTTCAAGGCTCCTCAAGGGAAGGTCTAATGGTTTATTCTAAGACCAAAAAAATGCAGGGGTTGGAGGGCTCTTCAAGCCCAGTAGTTTAGCAAAAGAGGAGCAGGACTGGCTAAGAGGAAAGGGAAGTTCTAGTCCTGACTGAGCAATAAACTCACCTTGTGACTTCAGAGAGGTCACTCAATTCCAGAGTGCCTATAATCTGGCCGAGAATCCCTACCCTGAGCATCTCACTGAGGCTCCTTGGTGAACTTGAAAAAAAGGACACTGGATGGTGCTATTTTCATCAAGCTTTACTGGGTTGACAAGTTTTTATTCACACTGTGAGAAGAATCAAGCATTCCAAGATTGCTGTATCAACCTCCTTCCCAGGGCTTCTTTTGCCCCTCTCTCCTTCCCCTTCCCTCTCCTCCTTTTCCTGTTCCTTCTTCTTCTCTTCCCTCCTCTCTTCTCCCCTCTAGTTCTTTCTTCTCCTCTCTCTCATATGGAAAGAAAGAAGAAAGGAAGGAAGGAAGGAAGGAAGGAAGGAAGGAAGGAAGGAAGGAAGGAAGGAAGGAAGGAAGGAAGGAAGGAAAGAAAGAAAGAAAGAAAGAAAGAAAGAAAGAAAGAAAGAAAGAAAGAAAGAAAGAAAGAAAGAAAGAAAGAAAGAAAGAAAGAAAGAGGAAGGGAAGGGAAGGGAAGGGAAGGGAAGGAAAGGAAAGGAAAGGAGAAGAAAAGAAAAGAAAAGGAAGGAAGGAAGAAACTTAGTTTGAGGTAAATGCTTAAATGACAGCACCATAAAAAACTGCTAAAGAAAACAAAGTTGTTTAGCAATGTCCCTCACATTGGAGATTGCTGTTAGCAGGTACACAGGCCTTCCTTCTGAAGAGTGGCTGTGGGCCAGCCTGGGGTATCTGTTACGACTATAAGTTATTACAAGATACAATAACTTGCCTGTATCCACACAAGACTGAAACTATAGATTGAGAATGAAAAAGGGAAGGAAGAAAATGGTCAAGGGATGTTGAAACTATGGAGAAAGTGGAAGTCAGGGCATTAGAAGAGGTATTCTCTTAGTGAACAGTAAAGAGTATATATGGTACCATCCCAGGTTAGGAAGGCAAATGCATATGAGAGAGAGAGAGAGAGAGAGAAGAAAGAAGTGGAGGGGAGAAGAGAGGAATGTCTCTCTTCAAAATGTTTGTCCCAGTATTCTTCACCTATGCCAACTTACTCCACCTCCTCTCTATATTCTTTTCTCATGACTGATTGATACATTTCATTCTTCACTTTTCACCACTCAGTACCACATGCTCAGAGTACTTAAGGAGAATAAAACACATTCTCTGACCTTGAGGATATGTTTCTATCCTTGAAAAAATATTCCTAACCTTTAAGACACAGTTCTTGATTTTTGAGGAGCAACCAATATCATAGGAGATGCTAAGAAATCTGTCTTCTGAAGGACAGAGCACTGAACTTGGAGTTACAAACTCTTTCTGTATTTTTCTGTCCTGCTATTTAAGGTGTGTATGACCTTGGAATAATCATTTTAACCTTTTTGAGCCTCAGTTTATTCATTTATAAAATATTTTTAAAGATTTTATTTATTTATTTGACAGAGAGAGATCACAAGTAGGCAGAGAGGCAGGGAGAGAGAGGGGGAAGCAGGATCCCTGCTGAGCAGAGAGCCCGATGCGGGGCTCGATCCAGGAACCTGAGCTCATGACCTGAACTGAAGGCAGAGGCTTTAACCCGCTAAGTCATCCAGGCGCCCCTCATTTATAAAATATTATTAATATTGGTCTACAGTGTAACCTACCAATGTTGATGTGAGGCTTATATGAGAACAATGTTGTTACTAAGACTTTTAAACCAGAGATTCTCAGCCCAGGCTATACATCAAAATAACCTTGGGGAGATTGTAAAAATATAAACCCTCAGGGCCCCACCCCAGAGCAGTGACATCACAATCTCCAGGTGTAGGGTCCAGGCATTAGTAGTTTTTAAAGATCCTTAGGTGATTCCAGTTTGCAGCTAGGACTGAATCACTGGTTTAAACAGCCAAGCATATAGGAATAATATCATTCCCACTGACTGAGCACTGGACAAAGTGGCAGGTGTGTGGCAGTTTTTCTTAAGGGAGTACCATTGAGATGTCACATGTAAACAATGATAATATATGGTAATATGTGGAGATGTTATAAAAGCTGTACAAACAGGGGCGCCTGGGTGGCTCAGTAGGTTAAAGCCTCTGCCTTCGGCTCAGGTCATGATCTCAGGGTCCTGGGATCAAGCCCCGCATCAGGTTCCCTGCTTAGCAGGGAGCCTGCTTCCCCGCCTCTCTCTGCCTGACTCTCTGCCTACTTGTGATCTCTTTTCTCTCTGTCAAATAAATAAAATCTTTAAAAAAAAAAAAAAGCTGTACAAACATACAAAATCTCTGGAAATGTAGCAGAGAAAGAGGTTACAAAAGCTCAGGAAAAGGCTTCAAGGAGAAGCAGCAGTTAGAAATATGGTAGGATTTCAAAAACGGAAGTGGAGGATAATAGGCAATGGTTAGTTCCAGCAGAAGAAATGTCATAAACCAAAGCCAAAACTATGTGCCAGACATTGTTCTAAATACCTGATATATACCAACTAATTTAATCTTCACAATATATCATTTTACAAATGAGGAAACTGAGGCCCATAGAAGTTAGGGTCACACAGCTAAGAAGTAGTTGAACCAGGATAGTTGCTCAAGCAGGAAGTCTAGCTTCTAGAACCCACACTCTGACCACAGTATTCTACAGCTTTTCTAACATGAGCAGTGCTGTGCCTTGTGAAGATTAATCTGGCTGCAGACTGGATGATGATAGAAGCAGTGAGAAATGAGGCAGAGAGATTGGTGCAATGATCAGCCTGGGACATAATGAAGGTTTGAACTAAGTACTAGGTCCCTGAGTTATTTGCTACAGCTAAGAGCTGTTCTTCCTCTCCACAAAGGAAAATAAAAGAGAGAAAACGGGTTTATACTTTATCCGAAACTCAGAGAAAAGACTGCCCAGTGGTGAGGATTGGTGAAGAAGGAAGCAGAACTGGAGGGAAAAGAAATTAGGGGATTTCTTAGGAAGGCTGGAGGATGAACATGACCTCCTAGAGTCTGTCCAAGTCTTAAGGCTTCTCAGATCACCCATCCTCAATTTGTAGCCCACATTGGTTCTTGAAACTTAATGGGATTCTAAAATGAACAGAAATCAGTCTACATTAAGAGTCTGAATTTGCCAATGAGTCACCAGGTAATCTCTAGGCAGAAAGAGTCTTTTTAAACAAAGCTAGAAAACCCCTCTTTCCCTTCCACAAAGAGCAGCAGTGCCAGAGGCTGACCTCTCCCTTCAAAGCGATTTCTCAGAATTATCTGCTCCATATTTTATCCTGCCTCTTCCCCTCTCCTTCTCAACTCTATTGGCAGGAAGCTCAGGATACTCCTCCCAGAAGGTAGAATACTTCTTTTTTTTTTTTTTTTCATTGCAATACTTGCTTTACTGCACTGGTTTGGAGCTGAACTTAAAATATTTCTGAGGTATGCCTATATAGCTTTTTAACATCGTAGTTGAACATCTTTCAGCAGTTCAGAAAAACATCTCAGACATGATAACTTCAAAAGTTAATTTCCCGTGATTTTTCTCTCTCTTCCTTTTGTACTTCCAAGTATATGTATGCCAAATCCTTTTATGTATTCCACATGTCTCTTAAGCTCTTTTGTGTATGTTCAATCAGATACTAATTCTCTTCATCTCTGCTTATCTTCTATTTTTTAAATTATGTTCAGGTTTCCAATGAACAATAACACATATTTTTTTCCAAATATGTTTATTTATATTTTCAGTGTTACAAGATTAATTCTTCATGTACCATACCCTGTGCCCTCCTCAATACACACCACCAGGCTCCCCAACACCCCACCCCCTCCAAAAGCCTCAGTTTCTTGTTCAGAGTCCACAGCCTCTCATGGTTCATCGCCCCCTCAGATCTCGCCCCAATCACCCTTCCCATCCTTCTCACAATGCCCTCCATGTATTCATTATGCACCACAGATAAGTGAGACCATAAGATAATTGACTCTCCTCTTGACTTACTTCACTCCACATAATCTCTTCCAGTCCCATCCATGTTGATACAAAAGGATGAAATTCATCCTTTCTGATGGAGGCATAATATTCCATTGTATATATGGACCATATCTTCTTCATCCATTCATCTGTTGAAGGGCATTTTAGTGCTTTCCACAGTTTGGTGATTGTGGCCATTGCTGCTATGAACATTGGGGTAAATGTGGCCCTTCTTTGTCCTGCATCTGCTTCTTTGGGGTAAATACCCAGTAGTGCCTTGGCAGGGTCATAGGGTAGCTCTATTTTTAATTTCGTGAGAAATCTCCACACTGTTTTTCAAAGTGGCTGCACCAACTTACATTCACACGAACAGTGTAAAAGGGTTCCCCTTTCTCCATACCCTCTCCACCATTACTTGTTTACTGTCTTGTTGATTTTAGCTATTCTAAATGGTGTAAGGTGTTATCTCAGTGTGGTTTTGATTTGACTCTCCCTGATGGCTAAAGATGATGAACATTATTTCACGTGTCTGTTAGCCATTTATATGTCTTCATCAGAGAAGTGTCTGTTCATGTCTTCTGCCCATTTTTGGACGTGATTATCTGTTTTGCCAGTGTCGAGTTTGAGAAGTTCTTTATAGATCTTAGATATCAGACCTTTGTCTGTAGTGTCATTTGCGAATATCTTCTCCCATTCTGTGGGTTGCCTGCTTGTTTTGTTGACTATTTCCTTCGCTGTGCAGAAGATTTTTATCTTGATGAAGTCCCAAAAGTTCATTTTTGCTTTTGTTTCCTTTGCTTTTGGAGACATGTCCTGAAGAAGGTGATGTGGCTGTGGTCGAAGAGGTTACTGCCTATGTTCTCCTCTAGGGTTTTGATAGACTCCTGCCTCATGTTGAGGTCTTTTATCCATTTTGAGTTTATCTTCGTGCATGGTTTAAGAGAATAGTCAAGTTTCATTCTTCTACATATAGCTGTCCAATTTTCCCAGCATCATTTATTGAAGAGACTGTCTTTTTTCCACTGGATATTTTTTCCTGCTTTGTCAAAGAGTATTTGACCAAAGAGTTATGGGTCAATATCAGGGCTCTCTAGTCTGTTCCACTGATCAATATGTCTGTTTTTGTGCCAATACCATGCTGTCATGGTGATCACCACTTTGTAGTAAAGCTTGAAATCAGGCAATGTGATAATCCCATCTTTTTTTCTTTTTCTTTTTCAGAATTTCCTTAGCAATTCAGGGTCTTTTCTGGTTCGATACAAATTTTCGGATTGTTTGCTCCAGGCTTTTGAAAAAATACAGTGGAATTTTGATCAGGATGGCATTGAAAGCATAGATTGCTCCGGGCAGTATAGACATTGTAACAATGTTTATTCTTCTGATCCAGGAACATGGAATGCTTTTCCACCATTTTGTGTCTTCTTCAACTTCTTTCATGAGCATTCTGTAGTTCCTCTAGTACAGATCCTTCACCTCTTTGGTCAGGTTTATTCCCAGGTATCTTATGGTTTTTGGTGCTATCGTAAATGGAATAGATTCCCTAACTTCTCTTTCCACAGAATCATTGTTAGTGTATAGGAAAGCAACAGATTTCTGTGCATTGATTTTGTATCCTGCCACATTACTGAGTTGCTGTATGAGTTCTAGTAGTTTGGGGGTGGAGTCTTTTGGGTTTTCCATATAGAGTAACATGTCGTCTGCGAAGAGAGTTTGACTTCTTCATTGCCAATTTGGATACCTTTTATTTCTTTTTGTTGTCTGATTGCTGTCGCTAAGACTTCTAGCACTATGTTGAACAAGAGTGGTGAGAGTGGGCATCCTTGTCGTGTTCCTGATCTCAACGGGAAGGCTGTCAGCTTTTCCCCATTGAGAATGATATTTGCTGTGGGCTTTTCATAGATAGACTTGATGATGTTGAGGAATGTTCCTTCCATCCCTATACTTTGAAGAGTTTTAATCAGGAACAGATGCTGCATTTTGTCAAATGCTTTTTCTGCATCATTTGAGAGGACCATGTGGTTCTTCTCTCTTGTCTTATTGG
>CM053612.1:61934557-61946712 GCA_028646535.1 Procyon lotor | reverse complement strand
TACTTTGAAGAGTTTTAATCAGGAACAGATGCTGCATTTTGTCAAATGCTTTTTCTGCATCATTTGAGAGGACCATGTGGTTCTTCTCTCTTGTCTTATTGGTTTGTTCTATCACACTGATTGATTTGTGAATGTTAAACCACACTTGCATCCCAGGGATAAATCCCACTTGGTTATGATGAATAATCTTTTTAATGTGCTGTTGGAGCTTATTAGCTAGGATCTTGTTGAGAATCTTGGCATCCGTATTCATCAGGGAATTATTTTTTTTAAGATTTTATTTATTTATTTGACAGAGAGAGAGAGATTGCAAGTAGGCAGAGAGAGGGGGGAAGCAGGCTCCCTGCTGAGCAGAGACCCTGATGCAGGGCTTGATTCCAGGACCCTGAGATCATGTCCTGAGCCAAAGGCAGAGGCTTTAACCCACTGGTCACCCAGGTGCCCCTCATCAAGGATAGTGGTCTGAAATTATCCTTTTTGATGGGGTCTTTGCCTGGTTTGGGGATCAGGGTAATGCTGGCTTCATAGAAAGAGTCTGTCAGTTTTCCTTCTGTTTCTATTTTTTGAAACAGTTTCAGGAGAATAGGTATTATTTCTTCCTTGAGTGTTTGGTAGAATTCCCCAGAGAATCCATCAGGTCCTGGACTCTTGTTTTTTGAGAGGTTTTTGATCACTGCTTCAATCTCATTACTAGATATTGGCCTATTCAGGTTGTCAATTTCTAACTGTTTCAGTCTTGGAAGATTATGGGTTTCCAGGAATACATCCATTTCTTCTAGGTTGTTTAACTTATTGGCATATAGCTGTTGATAATAATTTTTGATGTTTGTTTCTTTTTCCATTGGATTAGTCTTTTTTTTTTTTAATTAAATAAAACCAGTTTTGGGGTGCCTGGGTGGCTCTGTCGTTAAGGGTCTGCCTTCAGCTTAGGTCATGATCCCAGGGTCCTGGTATTGAGCCCCCACCTCGGGCTCCTGCTCAGCGGGAGCCTGCTTCTCCCTCCTCCATTGGATTAGTCTTGATCTCTCCCCTTTCATTCATAATTTTTTTTTAAAGATTTTATTTATTTATTTGACAGAGAGAGATCACAAGTAGGCAAAGAGGCAGTCAGAGAGAGAGGAGGAAGCAGGCTCCCCGCTGAGCAGAGAGCCCGATGCGGGGCTCGATCCCAGGACCCTGAGATCATGACCTGAGCCGAAGGCAGAGGCTTTAACCCACTGAGCCACCCAGGTGCCCCTCATTCATAATTTTGTTAATGAGGGCCCTCTCTCTTTTCTTTTGGCTTAGCTTGGCCAGAGGCTTATCAATCTTATTGATTCTTTCAAAGAACCAACTTCTGGATACATTGATGCATTCTACTATTTCTCTAGTTTCTAACTCGTTGATCTCTGCTCTAATCTTGATTATTTCCCTTCTGGTGTGTGGGGTTGGCTTAATTTGTTGTTGATTTTCCAGTTCTTTATGGTGAAAACAGCTGGTTAATTCGAGATTTTTCCATTTTGTTGAGTGAGGCTTGGATCGCTATGTATTTCCCCCTTAGGACTGCCTTTGCTGTTTCCCATAAGTTTTGTACCAATATGTCTTCATTCTCAGTGGTCTCCATGAACTGTTTAAGTTCAACTTTGATTTCCTGGTTGATCCCAGCATTCATGAGCAGGTTGGTCTTTAGCCTCCAAATGTTTGAATTCCTTCCAAACTTTTTCTTGTGGTTGATTTCCAGTTTCAAAGTATTGTGGTCTGAGAATATGTAGGAATCATCTCAATCTTTTAGTATCTGTTGAGTCCTGATTTGTGACCCAGTATGTGGTCTGTTGTGGAAAAAGTTCCATGTGCCCTCGTGAAGAATGTGTATTCTGTTATTTTAGGGTGGAATATTCTGTATGTATCTATGAGGTCCATCTGGTCCAATGTGTCATTCAAAGCTCTGGTTTCTTTATTAATTTCTGTTAGATGATCTGTCTGTTACTGAGAGTATTGTGTTCAGATCTCCTATTATTAATGTATTCATATCAATATGACTCTTAATTTTGATTAACAGTTGGCTTATGTAGTTGGCTGCTCCTATATTGGGACTATAAATGTTTACAATTATTAGATCTTCTTGGAGGATAGACCCTTTAAGAATGATGTAGCGTCCTGGGGCACCTTGGTGGTTCAGCGGGTTAAAGCCTCTGCATTTGGCTCAGGTCATGATCTCAGGGTCCTGGGATCAAGCCCACATCAGGCTCTCTGCTTAGCAGGGTGCCTGCTTCCCCCTCTCTCTCTTCCTACCTCCGCCTACTTGTGGTGTCATTCTCCCTCTCTCTCTGTCAAATAAGAAATAAAATCTTTAAAGAAAAAAGAATGATGTAGTGTTCTTCTGTATCTCTGACTACAGTCTTTAGCTTAAAATCTAATTTATCTCAAGTAAGAATTGCTAATCCAGCTTCTTTGGAGGTCTGTTGGCATGAAAGATGGTTCTCCATCCTTTCACTTTCATTCTGGATGCATTTTTGGGTTCCAAATGTGTCTCTTGTAGACAACATATGAATGGGTCCTGTTGTTTTTGCCAGTCTGCAACCCTGTGCCATTTTATGGGAGCATTTAGGTCTTTCACATTGAGAGTGATTACTGAAGGTAAGTTTTTATTGTCATCATGTTGCCCGTGAAGTCCTTGTTTCTATTGATTGTAAATTTCTGTTCTAAGTCACTCATGAGTTCTTTCTACTTTTATACAACCCCCTTCAATATTTCTTGTAGTGCCGGCTTGGTGGTCACAAACTGATTAACCTTGTGCGTCTTGGAAGCTCTTTATTTCTCCAACCATTTTCAATGTCAACCTTGATGGATAAAATATTCTTGGCTGCATGTTCTTCTCATTTGGTGCCCTGAATATATCATGCCAGCCCTTTCTGGTTTGCCAGGTTTCTGTGGACAGGTCTGACGTTATTCTCATGGGTTTTCCTCCTTATGTAGGAATCTCTTCTCCCTAGCTGCCCTAATGACAAAAGTCTAAGATTATAATTTTCAAATTTTACAAGTATGTGTCTCACTTATTTTCTAGACTCTTTGATCTTGGCGGGTGTCCTTTCGACCTCTAGGACACAAATACTTGTTCCCTTCCCAGAGTGGGGAAAATTTCACTCAAAATTTGGTCAGCCATATATTCTAGACTTCTAGTCTTCTATATCTTCTAGTCTTTCTCTACTCCCTCTGGGATTCCAATAATTCTGATGTTGGAATGTTTCATGGTGTCATTTATTTCCCTAAGTCTCTTCTCATGGTTCCTGAGCAGTTTGCTCCAGATCTCCTCCTAACGTTTCTTCTGTACCATTTTATCCTCTAGATCACTAATTCTATCCTCTGTCTCCATAACTCAGGCTGTTAGACTATTTAGATTGGTTTGGATCTCACTGAGAGCATTTTTTAAATCAGCTAAACTGGTTCTCTTTTCTGCTCTTAGAGATTCTATGTTGTCATTAATGTTTTTCTCCATTCAGCTATTGCATGGATAATTATCACCCTGAATTCCCTTTCTTACTGCTGTTTATCCACGTCTAATAGTTCTGAGGGAGAGGGTGCAGGCTCTGGGTTTTTCTTCTGTTGGGTGTTCCTCCCCCTAGTCATTTTGATAAGAAGTGGATGAGAGGATGTATAGCTGGATGTATTGCCCATGATCCAGGCAGGGTGCACTCTGGAAGGTTTAGGAGCAATTGGAATTCACCACCAGAATAAAGAATAAGGATAAAGAAAGATAGAGAGAAAGAGAAGAGAAGAAATCCAGCCAGAATGGACCCCAACAATAAGTTTTATAAGCTATGTAAACCAACCCAAAGAAACATATATACAAACAAAGTAAATGTCAAGAAATAAAAGAACCTAGTCAGAAGGAACCCCAGGAATAAATTTATGTAATACCAGAACAAAAGCAAATACATAGAAACACTGACAGAAGGATAAGATGAGAGGGTGGTTATAACTCCTCGTGGGCGAGGAAGTTTATTTCAGGCCTTCCTGGGTTTATCCTTGTATTAAGCCTCTAGTTGTAATGTTACGTAGTTTAAAAAAAAAAAAAAAGAAAAAAAGACCAAGAAATGTGCAAATGCATGAATTAAAAAAAAATAGAAAGAGAATAAGAAAGAAAAAGAAATTTGTACCTCTGAAATGTACAGGTTTCAGGGTATTACCAGGCGCTTACTATATTAATTTCCCCTGATGTTGGGGATTTAAAATTTTATGGGGACCCTGTGGTTATAGTCCTTTTGTTTTGTTTTGTTTTTTGACTTGTCTTCTGGGGGAGAGGCCTGCCACGTTGTTTTCTAATCAATTTTGCTTGGGTTGAGTCACCCTGCCCCCCAATCAATGGGTTGAGCTCTGTTGAAACTGCTTTCTCAGTCTTTCACTCTCTGAAGGCTTTTGGCCTTTTGTAGCTTTTTCACTTTTTTGGAGAGTCCAGCAAAGAATCTGCCTCTATGTACCCAGAACTCCGCATAACAGAGAAACCTCAGTCTGGTCTAGAACACACACTTCCTCTCCACAAAATTCTGTTTACAGTGCAGCCTGTCACAGGTGTAGTGAACTCAGCAGTTTGGTGACTCCGTGAATGCTCTCCTGCTCTCCTGGATCCAGGCTCCTGCAGGGTGTGGTCAGATTCCTGCCTGAGATTAGGCCAACCACCAGCATGCTATCCAGGGCCAGCTGGGAGTGCCCAGACCTTGCCACCACAGGCAAGGGAATGTCTTGAGGTTGGGGGTTCACAGTCCAGAGAGCGCTGTGCACAGAGAAAAGCTGCCAGCTCCTGGACCACACCATACTCTCTAAGGCACTTGCAGGAGCACACGAGCCTGCCCACAATAGGATAAGAAGCAGAAAGCTGAAGGTTCAAGAGTCACAGACTGCCCCCCCACCAGTCTTTCTTTGAGGCAAGTGGTGTCCTTCCTGGAAGCATGGGCCCAGGTCTGTGCCTGAGACCACCCCCTTCCACTAGGTTCCTCAGAACCTTTTGCTTTTTTTTTTTTTTTAAAGATTTTATTTATTTGACAGAGAGAAACAAGCAAGAGAGGGAAAACAAGCAGAGGGAATGGTAGTGGGAGAAGCGGGCTTCCCGCAGAGCAGAGAGCCCCATGCGGGACTTGATCCCAGGCCGCTGGGATCTGACCTGGGCTGAAGGCAGACATTTAACAACTGAGCCACCCAGGCACCCCACCTTTTGCTCTTTTTAAGTGTTTTTAACTGGACTCAAAGTTAATGCTTCTCCTCAGCACCGGATGCTTTCCTTTGGGGTATTACTGTCCTTGCACCACTTCTGGTGTCTCCCTCCCCCTTTTGTTTATCCTCCAATATTGGTTTAGGTGTTCCCACTTTGCTTTACCTCTCCACTGCTGTCTTCTGCTCCCATAAAGATCCAGAAGTGAAAAATCTTGCTCCTCACTCTGATTTTATGGGTGCTCAGCGTGTTCTGGTAGATATTTAGCTCACTTTTGGGGACAGGTTGCAACAGGATTTCCTACTTCTCCAACCTCTTGCCCCCCATCCCGGGATTAGGATATTTTTTAGCTTTGTTGATTGTTCCCTTCACTGTGCAGAAGATTTTAATATTTTTTATATTTTTCAAGCTTTTTTTAAAATTCTAGTTAGTTTGGGGTGCCTGGGTGGCTCAGTGGGTTAAGCCTCTGCCTTCGGCTCAGGTCATGATCCCAGGGTCCTGGGAAAGAGCCCCGCATCGGGCTTTCTGCTCAGCAGGGAGCCTGCTTCCCCCTCTCTCTCTGCCTGCCTCTCTGCCTACTGGTGATCTCTCTCTCTCTCTGTCAAATAAATAAATAAATCTTAAAAAAAAAAGTTCCAATCTATTTAAAATAAAATAAAATAAAATTCTAGTTAGTTAACATATACAGTAGTATTGGTTTCAGGAATAGAATTTAATTATTCGCTCGGGGGGAGGGGCAAGATGGCAGAGAGGTAGGAGACCTTGTTGCAACCTGTCCCCAAAAGTGAGCTGGATATCTGCCAGACCACGCTGAACACCTATGCAATCAGCTAGAGGAGCAAGATTTTTCACTTCTGTATCTCTCGGGAGCAGAAGACAGCAACAGAGAGGTAAAGCAAAGCGGGAACACTTAAAAACAAAAGGGGGAGGGAGACGTCAGAAGCGGTTCAAGGACAGTAATACGCCAAAGGAAAGTGCCAGGTGGTTGCAGAGCAGCAATAACAGAGCCTGGTTAAAAACACGTAAAAAGAGCATAAGGTTCTGAGGAGCAACTAGTGGAAGTGGGTGGTCGTGGGCACACGCCTGGACCCACGCTCCCTGGAAGGACACCACTCGCCTCAAAGAGAGACTAGTGGGGAGGAGGGCATCGGAACCTGCAGCTGTTTGCTCCCCACACCATTTTGTGAGGCGGGGTGCGCACCTCCTGAAAGCACCTTAGAGAGTCTGCTGTGGTCCCAGAGCCCACAGCTTTTCTCCGTGTACAGCGTTCTCTAGATGGCGCACCCCCGAAGGCAAGAACTGTGCAGCTGGTGCAGTAATATGGGCAAGAATCTGGCCAGAGCCTGGAGCAGGAGAGCGCAACAAGCCGCCAAACTGCTGAGTGTGCGCCACTTGGGACACGCTATGCTTGGAGATTTGCAGATAGGAGTGTCCCTGCAGATAGGAGGACAACCCAGAGGGGAGCAGACTGCAGCTTCTCTGTGACAGGGAGGTCTGGGTCCAGACAGGCAGATTCCTCGCTTAGACTCTCTGTAAAGGAGAAAAAGCTACAAAAGGCCAAAAGCTTCCAGAGAGCTAAAGACTGAGAAACCTGGTTCCACAGAGCTCTGCTCCTTGACTGGGGGCGAGGATGACTCAACACAAGCAAAATTGACTAGAAAACAATGCACCAGGCCCCTATCCCAGAAGACAAGTCAAAAAAACAAAAGGACTATAACCACAGGGTCACCATAAGACTTTTAAATCCCCAACATTAGGGGAAATCAATATATTAAGTGCTTAATAATATGCTCAAGCCTGTATATTTCATAGATACAAGTTTTTTTTCCTATTCACTATTTTTTTTATTCACTTGTTTTCACATTTCTTGGTTTGATTTTGTTTTTTGTTTTTATTTCTTTAAACTACTGAACATTATAACTAGAGGCTAAACAATTATAAACCCAGGAAGACCTGAAATAACGTTTCTCGCACACGAGGAGCTATAACCACATTCCCATCTTATCCTTCAGTCAGTGTTTCTACCTATTTGCTTTTGTTCCAGTATTATAGAAAATTTCATTCCTGGGGTTCATTCTGACTAGGTTCTTTTTTTCTTCTCATTTGCATTTATTGGTCTATATGTTTGTTCGTGTTGGTGTACATACCTTATAATTCTTATTTGTGGGTCCCATTCTGACTAGGATTTCTTCTTTTTCTCTTTCTCTCTATCTTTTTTATCCTCATTCTTCCTTTTTGGGGGTGAATCCCAATTTCTCTTAAACTGTCCAGAGTGCACTATTCCTGGATCAAGGGCGCTATATCCAGCTATACATCCTCTCATCCACTTCTCATCAAAATGACTAGGAGGAGGAACACCCAAAAGAGGAAAAACCCAGAGACTGTGCCCTCTCCCTCAAAACTATTAGACATGGACATTAACAGTATGTCATTAAGGGAATTCAGGCTGACAATTATCCAGGTAATGGGAAGGATCAATGACAATATAGAATCTCTAAAGGCAGAAATGAGAACCAGTATAGCCAATGTAAGAAGTGCTATCAGTGAGATCCAATCCAATCTAAATAGTTTAACAGCTAGAGTTATGGAGACAGAGGATAGAATTAGTGATCTAGAGAATAAAATGGTAGAGACGAAAGGGCACAAAGACAGCTGGAGCAAACTGCTCAGGAATTATGAGAAGAGACTTAGGGAAATAAATGACACCATGAAACGTTCCAATGTCAGAATTATTGGAATCCCAGAGGGGGTAGAGAAAGACAGAAGACTAGAAGATATAGCTGACCAAATTCTGAATGAAAATTTCCCCAGGCTGGGGAATGGAACAAGGGTACGTGTCCTAGAGGCAGAAAGGACACCTGCCAAGATACATGAGTCTAGAAATACAGCGAGACACATCATAGTAAAATTTGCAAATTATAATTTTAGACAACAGGTCCTGAGAGCAGCGAGGGGGAAGAGACCCCTTACATATGGAGGAAGACCCATTAGAATAACATCAGACCTGTCAACAGAAACCTGGCAAGCCAGCAAGGGCTGGCAAGACATATTCAGGGTACTAAATGAGAAGAACATGGAGCCAAAAATACTTTATCCAGCAAGGCTGACATTCAAAATGGATGGAGAGATAAAGAGCTTCAATACCGGTGAAGACTAAAAGAGTATGTGACCAAGAAACCGGCACTCCCGGAAATGATAAAGGGGGTTCTATAAAAGAAGAAAGAACCCAAGAGTGACTTAGAACAGAAATTTACAATCAATAGAAACAAGGACTACACAGGCAACATGATGTCAATAACCACTTATCTTTCAATAATCACTATCAACATGAATGGCTTAAACACTCCCATAAAATGGCACAGGGTTGCAGAATGGATAAAACAGCAGAAGCCATCCATATGCTATCTACAAGAGACTCATTTGGAAACAAAAGATACATCCACACTGAAAATGAGAGGATAGAAACCATCTTTCATGCCAACAGGCCTCAAGAGAAAGCTGGGGTACCAATTCTCCTCAGATAAATTAGATTTTCAGCTAAAGACTGTAGTCAGAGATACAGAAGGACATTACATCATTCTGAAAGGGTCTATCCTCCAAGAAGATCTAACAATCGTAAACATTTATGCCCCCAATATAGGAGAAGCCAACTACATAAACCAACTGTTAATCAAAATAAAGAGTCACATTGATAGGAATACAATCATAGTAGGAGATTTTAACACACCACTCTCAGTAACAGACAGATCATCTAAACAGAAAATCTAAAGAATCAAGAGCTATCAATGACACATTGGGCCAGATGGACCTCATAGATATATACAGAACATTCCACCCTAAAAAAAAAGAATACTCATTTTTCTCGAGTGCACATGGAGCTTTCTCCAGAATACACCACATACTGGGTCACAAATCAGGACTCAACCAATACCAAAAGATTGAGATAATTCCCTGTATTTTCTCAGACCACAGTGCTCTGAAACTGGAACTCAACAACAAGAAGAAGTTTGGAAGGAATTCAAACACTTGGAGGTTAATGACCAACCTGCTCAAGAATGCTGAGATCAACCAGGAAATCAAAGATGAACTTAAACAATTCATGGAGACCCATGAGAATAAAGACACATTGATGCAAAACCTATGGGACATGGCAAAGGCAGTCCTAAGGGGGAAATACATAGTCATCCAAGCCTCACTCAAAAAAATTGAGGCCCCCGCCCCGCCTGGCCACCCGCCTGCCAACGCCATGCCCTTCTCCAACAGCCACAACACGTTGAAGCTGCGCTTCCCAGCCAGGACGAGTTCCCCGACCTCAGCCTCCACAACAACCACATGGCCAAGGTGCTAACCCCTGAGCTGCAAGCAGAGCTGCGCCAAGAGCACACCAAGCTTCACGCTGGACTACGTCATCCAGACCGGCGTGGACAACCCGGGCCACCCCTACATCATGACTGTGGGCTGCGTGGCAGGTGACTAGGAGTCATATGACGTGTTCAAGGAGCTCTTTGATCCCATCATCGATGACCCGCACGGCGGCTACAAGCCCAGCGACGAGAACAAGACCGACCTCAACCCCGACAACCTGCAGGGCGGCGACGACCTGGACCCCAACTACATGCTGAACTCGCGGGTGCGCACGGGTCACAGCATCCGCGGCTTCTGCCTTCCCCCACACTGCAGCCGCGGGGAGCGCCATGCCATCGAGGAGCTCGCAGTGGAAGCTCTGTCGAGCTTGGACGGGGACCTGGCTGGCCGCTACTATGCTCTCAAAAGCATGACCTAGGCGGAGCAGCAGCAGCTCATCGACGACCACTTCCTCTTCGAAAAGCCCGTATCGCCCCTGCTGCTGGCCTCGGGCATGGCCCGTGACCGGCCCTACGCCCGCGGCATTTGGCACAATGACAATAAGACCTTCCTGGTGTGGATCAATGAGGAAGACCACCTGCGGGTCATCTCCATGCAGAAAGGGGGCAATATGAAGGAGGTGTTCACTCGCTTCTGCAATGGCCTCACCCAGATTGAAACACTCTTCAAGTCTAAGAATTACGAATTCATGTGGAACCCTCACCTGGGGTACATCCTCACCTGCCCATCCAACCTTGGCACAGGCCTTCGGGCAGGTGTGCCCATCAAGCTGCCCCACCTGGGCAAGCATGAGAAGTTCCTGGAGGTGCTCAAGCGGCTGCGGCTTCAGAAACAGGGCACAGGCGGTGTGGACACAGCTGCTGTGGGTGGTGTCTTCGATGTCTCCAATGCAGACCGCCTGGGCTTCTCGGAGGTGAAGCTAGTACAGATGGTGGTGGATGGTGTGAAGCTGCTCATCGAGATGGAGCAGCGGCTGGAGCAAGGCCAGTCCATTGATGACCTCGTGCCTGCCCAGAAGTGAGGCCCCAGCCCGCACCTGCCACCACCACCTGCCCTGCTGCTTCCTAACTTATTGCCGGGCAGTGCCTACCATGAACCCCTGATGTTCGCCACTTGGCAGCTGAGCCCTCAGCCTCGCTGTAGAGAATTCTGTCACCCTTGGTAGAGTTTATTTTTGTGATGGCTAAGATGTTGCTGATGCTGAAATAAAACTAGGGTTTCGGCCTGCCACGAAAAAAAAAAATGAAAAATCTCGAATGCACCAGCTCTCCTTACACCTCTAAGAACTAGAAAATCAACAACAAAGGAAGCCAACCCCACACACAGAAAGGGAAATAATCAAGATCAGAGCAGAGATCATTGAGTTAGAAACTAGAGAAACAGTAGAACGCATCAATGAATCCAAAAGTTGGTTCTTTGAAAGAATCAATAAGATTGATAAGCCATTGGCCAAACTCATCCAAAAGAAAAGGGAGAGGACCCAAATTAACAAAATTATGAGTGAAAAGGGCGAGATCACGACTAATCAAAAGGAAATAGAAACAATCATCAGAAATTATTATCAACAGCTATATGCCAATAAGTTAAACAACCTAAAAGAAATGGATGCATTCCTGGAAACCCATAATCTTCCCAGACTGAAACAGGAAAAAATTGACAACCTGAATCAACCAATATCTAGTAATGAGATTGAAGCAGTGATCCAAAAACTCCCAAAAAACAAGAGTCCAGGACCAGATGGATTCCCTGGGGAATTCTACCAAACCTTCAAGGAAAACATAATACCTATTTTCCTGAAACTGTTTCAAAAAATAGAAACAGAAGGAAAACTTATAGACTCATTCTATGAAGCCAGCATTACCCTGATCCTCAAACCAGGCAAAGACCCCATCCAAAAGGAGAATTTCAGACCAATATCCCTGATGAATATGGACGCCAAGATGCTCAACAAGATCCTAGCTAATAGGATCCAACAGCACATTAAAAAGGTTATTCATCATGACCTAGTGGAATTTATCCCTGGGATGCAAGGGTGGTTCAACATTCGCAAATCAATCCATGTGATAGAACAGATCAATAATAGAAGAGAGAAGAACCACATGGTCCTCTCAATTGATGCAGAAAAAGCATTTGACAAAATTCAGCATCTGTTCCTGATCAAAACTCTTCGAAGGGGACACCTGGGTGGCTCAGTTGTTAAGCATCTGTCTTCGGCTCAGGTCATGGTCCCAGGGTCCTGGGATCGAGCCCCGCATTAAAGCCTGCTTCTCCCTCTACCATTCCCTCTGCTTGTGTTCCATCTCTCACTGTGTTTCTGTCAAATAAATAAAATCTTTAAGAAAAGAAAAAACTCTTCGAAGTATAGGGATAGAAGGAACATTTCTCAAC
Organism: Procyon lotor; assembly: GCA_028646535.1. NCBI lineage: Eukaryota > Metazoa > Chordata > Mammalia > Carnivora > Procyonidae > Procyon > Procyon lotor. The sequence continues at coordinate 61,934,774 of CM053612.1, read as the reverse complement.
ATCATCAAGTCTATCTATGAAAAGCCCACAGCAAATTTCATTCTCAATGGGGAAAAGCTGACAGCCTTCCCTCTGAGATCAGGAACACGACAAGGATGCCCACTCTCACCACTCTTGTTCAATCTAGTGTTGAAGTCCTAGCGACAGCAATCAGAAAACAAAAAGAAATAAAAGGTATTCAAATTGGCAATGAAGAAGTCAAACTCTCTCTCTTCGC
>CM053612.1:61902377-61925163 GCA_028646535.1 Procyon lotor | reverse complement strand
TGTTAGCCATTTGTCTGTCTTCTTTGGAGAAGTGTCTGTTCATGTCTTCTGCCCATTTTTTAATGTGATTATTGGTTTTGTGGGTGTTGAGTTTGAGGAGTTCTTTGTAGATCTTAGATATGAGACCTCTGTCTGTAGTGTCATTTGCGAATATCTTCTCCTATTCTGTGGGTTGCCTGTTTGTTTTGTTGATTGTTTCCTTCCCTGTGCAGAAGCTTTTTATCTTGATGAAGTCCCAAAAGTTCAATTTCACTTTTGCTTCCTTTGCCTTTGGAGACATGTCGTGAAAGAAGTTGCTGTGGTTGATGTCGAAGAGGTTACTGCCTATGTTCTCCTCTAGGATTTTGATAGATTCCTGCCTCACGTTGAGGTCTTCTATCCATTTCGAGTTTATCTTTGTGTATGGTGTAAGAGAATGGTCAACTTTCATTCTTCTACATAGAGCTGACCAATTTTCCCAGCACCATTTATTGAAGAGACTGTATTTTTTCCACTGGATATTTTTTCCTGTTTTGTCAAAGATTTTTGACCATAGAGTTGCGCGTCCATATCAGGGCTCTCTATTCTGTTCCACTGCTCTATGTGTCTGTTTTTGTGCCAGTACCATGCTGTCTTGGTGATCACTGCTTTGTAGTAGAGCTTGAAATCTGGCAATGTGATGCCCCTGGCTAGGTTTTTCTTTTACAGCATTTGCTTAGCAATTCGGGGTCTTTTCTGGTTCCATACACATTTTAGGATTGTTTCTTCCAGGCTTTTGAAAAAAATCCAGTGGAATTTTGATGGGAATGGCACTGAAGGTATAGATTGCTCTGGGCAGTATAGACATTTTAACAATGTTTATTCTTCAGACCCAGGAACATGGAATGCTTTTCCACCTTTTTGTGTCTTCTTCAATTTCTCTCATGAGCGGTCTGTAGTTCTTCGAGTACAGATCTTTCACCACTTTGGTTAGGTTTATTCCCAGGAATCTTATGGTTTTTGGTACTATCGTAAATGGAATAGAATCCTTAATTTCTCTTTCCACAGTTTCATTGTTAGTGTGTAGGAAAGCAACTGATTTCTGTGCATTGATTTTTGTATCACATGACCTCCACATGACTGAATTGCTGTATGAGTTCTAGTAGTTTGGGGGTGGAGTCTTTTGAGTTTTCCATATAAAGTATCCTGTCATCTGCGAAGAGAGGGAGTTTGACTTTTTCATTGCTACTTTGAATACCTTTTATTTCTTTTTGTTGTCTGATTGCTGTCGCTAGGACTTCTAGCACTATGTTGAAGAAGAGTGGTGAGAGTGGGCATCCTTGTCGTGTTCCTGATCTCAGAGGGAAGGCTGTCAGCTTTTCCCCATTGAGAATGATATTTGCTGTGGGCTTTTCATAGATAGATTTGATGATGTTGAGGAATGTTCCTTCTATCCCTATACTTTTTAGAGTTTTAATCAGGAACAGATGCTGAATATTGTCAAACGCTTTTTCTGCATCAATTGAGAGGACCATGTGGTTCTTCTCTCTTCTCTTATTGATCTGTTCTATCACATGGATTGATTTGCGAATGTTGAACCATCCTTGTATCCAAGGGATAAATACCACTTGGTCATGATGAATAACGTTTTTAAGGTGCTGTTGGATCCTATTAGCTAGGATCTTGTTGAGCATTTGGCATCCGTGTTCATAAGGAATATTCGTCTGAAATTTTCCTTTTTGGTATGGTCGTTGCTTAGTTTGGGGATCAGGGTAATGCTGGCTTCATTAAAAGAGTCTGAAAGTTTTCCTTCAGTTTCTGTTTTTTGAAACAGTTTCAGGAGGATAGGTGTTATTCTTCCTTGAAGGTTTGATAGAATTCCCCAGGGAATCCATCTGGTCCTGGACTCTTGTTTTTTGGAGGGTTTTGATCACTGCTTCAATCTCATTACTAGATATTGGTCTCTTCAGGTTGTCAATTTCTTCCTGTTTCAGTCTTGCAAGATTGTGTTTCCAGGAATGCATCCATTTCTTCTAGGTTGTTTAACTTATTGGCATATAGTTGTTGATAATAATTTCTGATGATTGTTTCTATTTCCTTTGGATTAGTCATGATCTCTCCCCTTTCATTCATAATTTTGTTAATTTGGGTCCTCTCCCTTTTCTTTAGGATGAGTTTGGCCAGTGGCTTATCAATCTTATTGATTCTTTCAAAGAACCAAATTGTGGATTCATTGATGCGTTCTATTGTTTCTCTAGTTTCTAACTCGTTGATCTCTGCTCTGATCTTGATTATTTCCCTTCTTGTGCGTGGGGTTGGCTTCCTTTGTTGTTGATTTTCCAGTTCTTTGAGGTGTAAGGAGAGCTGGTGTATTCGAAATCTTTCAATTTTTTTGAGTGAGGCTTGGATGGCTATGTATTTCCCCATTAGGACTGACTTTGCCATGTCCCATAGGTTTTACATCAATGTGTCTTCATTCTCATTGGTCTCCATGAATTGTATAAGCTCATCTTTATTTTCCTGGTTGATCTCAGCATTCTTGAGCAGGTTTGTCTTTCGTCTCCAATGTTTGAATTCCTTCCAAAATTCTTCTTGTGGTTGAGTTTCAGTTTCAGAGCATTGTGGTCTGAGAAAATGTAGGGAATCATCTCTGTCTTTTGGTATTGGGTGAATCCTGATTTGTGGCCCAGCATGTGGTCTATTCTGGAGAAAGTTCCATGTGCACCTTAGAAAAATGAGTATTCCATTTTTTTAGGGTGGAATGTTCTGAATATATCTAAGAGGTCCATCTGGTCCAATGTGTCATTCAAAGCTCTTGTTTCGTTTTGATTTTCTGTTTAGAAGATCTATCTGTTACTGAGAGTGGTGTATTAAGAGCTCCTGCTATGATTGTATCTCTATCAATGTGACTATTTTGATTAACAGTTGGTTTATGCAATTGGCTGCTCCTATGTTGGGGGCGTAAATGCTTACAATTGTTAGATCTTCTTGGAGGATAGACACTTTCAGAATGATGTAGCGTCCTTCTGTATCTCTGATTACAGACTTTAGCTGAAAATCTAATTTATCTGATAGGAGATTTGCTACCCCAGCTTTCTTTTGGGGCCCATTGGCATGAAAGAAGGTTCTCCATCCTTTCACTTTTAATCTTGATTTACCTTTTGGTTCCAAATGTGTTTCTTGGAGACAGCATATGGATGGGTCCTGTCGTTTTATCCATTCTGCAACCCTGTGCCATTTTATGCGAGCGTTTAGGCCATTCATGTTGAGTGATTATTGAAAGATAAGTTTTTTTTTGACATCATGATGCCTGTGTAGTCCTTGTTTCTATTCATTGTAAATTTCTGCTCTAAGTCACTCCTGGGTTCTCTCTACTTTTATAGAACCCCCTTTAATATTTCCTGATGTGCCGGTTTCTTGGTCATATATTCTTTTATTCCTTGCTGATCTTGGAAGCTCTTTATCTCTCCATCCATTTTGAATATCAGCCTTGCTGGATAAAGTATTCTTGGCTGCATGTTCTTCTCGTTTAGTGCCCTGAATATGTCTTGCCAGCCTTTGCTGGCTTGCCAGGTGTCTGGGGACAGGTCTGATGTTATTCTGATGGGTCTTCCTCCATATGTAAGGGATCTCTTCCCCCTAGCTGCCCTCAGGACAACTTGTCTGAAATTATGATTTGGAAATTTTTCTATTATGTGTCTCACTGTATTTCTAGACTCATTAATTTTGGCAGGTGTCCTTTCTGCCTCTAGGACATGAACCCTTGTTCCATTCCCCAGATTGGGGAAATTTTCATTCAGAATTTGGTCAGCGATATCTTCTAGTCTTCTGTCTTTCACTGCCTCCTCTGGGATTCCAATAATTCTGACGTTGGAATGTTTCATGGTGTCATATATTTCCCTAAGTCTCTTCTCATGATTCCTGAGCAGCTTGCTCCAGCTCTCCTCCTGCCCTTTCTTATCTATCATTTTATCCTCTATATCACTAATTCTATCCTCTGTCTCCGTAACTCAGGCTGTTAAACTATTTAGATTGGATTGGATCTCACTGATAACACTTCTTACATCGGCTATACTGGTTCTCATTTCTGCCCTCAGAGATTCTATGTTGTCATTAATGTTTTTCTCCATCCTAGCCATTGCCTTGATAATTGTCACCCCGAATTCCCCTTCTGACATACTAAAAATGTCCACGTCTAATAGTTCTAAGGGAGATGGTGCAGTCTCTGGGTTCTTCCTCTGGTGGGTATTCCTCCTTCTAGTCATTTTGATGAGAAATAAATGAGAGGATTTGTAGTTGGATATTTCGCCCACGATCCAGGCAGGGTGCACTCTGGAAGGCTTAGGAGCAATTGGGATACACCACCAAAAATGAAGAATAAGGACAAGAAAGATAGAGAGAAGCAGAAAAAGAGGGAATCCCTGCCAGAACGGGCCCCAACAATAAGATATATGAAGTATATAGACTGACACGAGCAAACATATAGACCGACAAAAGTAGATGACAAGAAATAAAAGAACCTAGTCTGAATGAACCCCAGGAATGTGATTATATATAATACCAGAACAAAAGCAAATAGGTAGAAACAGTGACAGAAGGATAGGATGGGAGGGTGGTTATAACTCCTCGTGTGTGAGGAATGTTATATCAGGTCTTCCTGGTTTCATCGTTGTATTAAGCCTCTAGTTGTAATGTTAATTAGTTAAAAAGAATAAAAACAAGAAACAAAATCAAACCAAGACATGTGAAAACAAGTGAATTAAAAAAAAATAGAGAGTAGAAAAGAGAGAAAGAAAAAAAAACTTGTATGTATGAAATATACAGGTTTGAGGGTTTTATCTGGCATTTAATGTATTGATTTCCCCTGTTGTTGGGGATTTAAAGTCTTATGGGGACCCTGTGGTTATAGTCCTTTTGTTTTTTTGACTTGTCTTCTGGGGGAGGGTCCTGGCGCGCTGTTTTCCAGTCAATTTTGCTTGTGTTGAGTCATCCTGTCCCTCAATCAAGGGGCAGAGCTCTGTGGAACCTGGTTTCTCAGTCTTTAGCTCTCTGAAGGCTTTTGGCCTTTTGTAGCTTTTTCTCCTTTTCAGAGAGTCTAAGGGAGGAATCTGCCTGTCAGTACCCAGACCTCCCTGTCACAGAGAAGGCGCAATCTTCTCCCCTCTGGGTGGTCCAGAACAGACCCTCCCCTCAGCAAATCTCCCAGCACAGCCCGTCCCTGGTGGCGCACACTCAGCAGTTTGGCCACTCGGGCAGGCTCCAGCTGGGTATGGCCAGATTCTTGCCAAGATTAATGGTGGTGCAGTTCTTGCCTTCACCGTCTAGAGAGCGCTGTATCAGGAGAAAAGCTGCTGGCTCTGGGACCACAGCAGACTCTCTAAGGTGCTTTCAGGAGTGCGCACACCTGGCCCACAAAATGGTGTAGGGAGCGGGACCCCGCCCCCACTGGTCTTTGTGGAGAGTGGTGTCCTTCCTGGGAGTGTGGGCTGAGGCCTGAACCTACAATCACCCCCTTCCACTAGCTGCTCCTTAGAACCTTATGCTCTTTTTAAGTGTTTTTAACCAGGCTCTAAGTTATTGCCGCTCCGCAACCACCCGGCGCTTTCCTTTGGGGTATTACTGTCCTTGAGCAGCTTCTGGTGGCTCCCTCCCCCTTTTGTTTATCCTGGGTTATGTTTTGATTGTTCCTGCTTTGCTTTACCTCTCTGCTGCTGTCTAGATAGATCCACTCTATGGATCCACTTCTGGATCTCTATGGGAGCAGAAAACAGCAGCAGATGAGGGATGGAGCCTCAGTGGGAAGTGATCTGAATGTCACTGCCAAAATAAGCCTCTGAGACAGCCAATCTTCAAGTGGTTTCAATAGATCTCGGCAATGTATAGAGTGATGTGTGTGTGGGTATGCCTGTAGTGGAGCTGCTTACAGGATTCTGATCCTTCCAAGTAGAAGGATCTACTTAATCTACTTAATCTACCTAAAGGATCTACTTAATCTACTTAAAAGTAAATTTTGAGTTCTAACATTGGCATCAAGAGATATTTATAGACTATCAACTATTTAAGGGGCTTGGATGGGTATAAGACTTATTTCCTATCTCTAACTGGTTTATTGTTGTTGCCATTATCATTCCCATCCAGTACTATAGCAAAGCAGAGATGGTAAAGTATTTTTATGTTTTTTTTAACCTTTTTGAGACTTAAAATATTCCCTACAAGATTCAAATTATTACCCTAAAAATTGCAGATAAGAAAACTGAGTCTCAAAGTGATAAAAATGACTTATTCAAAGTCACACAGCTAGTAAATGACAGAGCCAAAATTCAAATTCAGGTATGTTTGACTTCAAAAAAAGGTGTGCCTTTTCCAGTACACCAGGCTATCAGAAGGTCACCTTCACTGCCTTTCTGATTTTGCTCAAGAAATGTTTGTTGAGTGAGTGGGTGAGTGAATAATGAGAACAAGTAGTTCAGGTACTAGGGCATATTCAGGTTGAACCCCATGATAGTGTGTATGTGTGTGTTTGGGTAAATCCTTGGGCACATAGAATTGGTGAAAGGCTGTGGTGAGAAGGAATATCCCATGACTGAGCACCCCTGCTTTCCCAGGAACTGTGGCAGGGACATTCATAGACTCTATCTCATTCAATATTCACAATGATCCCAAGCAAATGTTATCCAACATCTCATTCTTCAGGTGGGCAAATAGGCTCAGAAAGGTTATGCAACTTACCCAAGGTTGCAGAAAAAGATTTTGAACCTGGGTGTATCCAATTCCAAAGTTGATCCTGTTTCCACTATACTGGTTTGTCCTGGGAACCTTCGGGTTAGAAGCTGAGAGGGAGAGACTGGTAAATGTATATGTGGAGGAAGATGGAAAGACAGAGACTGAGCACCAGAAAATAAACTGAATATTTCAGAATCTGAGCAAGATAGAAGTTGTTTTTTTTTTTAAAGTACTAAACATAGTGGGAATGGGATCTTTAGATCCCATTGCCAGCAGGGTTAGGGATATAAGAGGAGATAAATGACAACTGGCTTCTGAAATGGGATCCTGATGTCATCCTCCTTCCTAGTGATATCTTTAGCCTAAGTGTCTGTTTGGGACCTTGAGAAGCAGAGTGACAACGTGGGAGCCACTTTTATCCCAGAGGTGATAGTTACTGCTAAGGTGATGGTAGGACCTGTGCCAATCTCAGGGGTACATTTTCCCACCCATGAGGTTATTTATAAATAATCCCAGAGCATTCCACAAGGTAGATATTAACACGAGCTTTGCCAGGCATTTCCCCCAAGGGGCTGCCATCTCTTCCTGACAATCAGAGGGCTAGTGGGAGAAGGGGTGCACTTTGATACACTGGTAATGCAGTGGTTAACAGCTGCTAAAAAAAAGCCTCTAAATTTCCAGGGGTTAGGATCACTTCCTAAGAAGGAGGGAGGAGAGGAACAGCTGTGACCAGGTAACCTGCATTGCACTCCTGGCCTGACCTCTCAGAGAGTTGTGAGAAAGTGTCTTATTTCCAAGGCAGAGAACTTATAAAACATGACAAGCATCTGATGCTGCTTTGATGACTTGTTTTGTGCCCACCACCTAGTCTTTCTGGGGGGAAGGAGGTGGTTGGCAATTCCAGTACAGGTGCGTTTAAATGGAACCAAGGCTTATCATTCCAACATTTAAGACTAGGGAAACTTCTAGGTTTTGAGTGTATGAAATGAAGCTTCCTTGAACCTTGAGGGGCTTTCCATGGTCAGTGGTAAGTAGAAGAGAGGAAAAACCTTGGATACACAGAGAATAAGTACAGGCAAGATGCAAGATGACCCCATGGGGGATCTGGTTCCTTTGAGGCCAAGGGTATGTATGTAAGAATGTTGAGAAAAGGGTGGAGGGAGTAATTGGAGCTTATGAGACCTGGAAAGTGTTAGATACAGAGGGACTGAGGAAATTAGGCTTTAGGAAAATGGTACATTTGAGTGCTTTGAGTTAAAGGGTTCCCAAAGTGAGGAAATTCACATTTTAATAAAAGATCATGAAGAGAGAAAAGTCTATATCAAGGCCATTGCCAATGGTGAATTTTCAGGAACTATTGAGGAAGAGCTCTGTGTGATGGAGGGGATGAGAAAGAAAGAGGGTAATTTCAATACAGTCTCTCTATGCATAAAGACTGCTTGTCCTGTCCTGCCACAGAAACCTGGACATAAAAGACACAACTGTGCAAATCTTTCTGGTCTCCTCAAGCTCACTTGATCCAGCTCCATGGGGATACTCTGTGAGATGGTCAGAACGTGACATTTCTCCAGGAGAGTTTGGAGGGATGGAGTCCGTGGTGATGGTTCAGATGGTGGAAGGAAAGTCTGCAAGAAAAAAGCAATTATGAGAAGGCAAGATGGCGGAGAGGTAGGAGGTCCTATTGCAACCTGTCCCCAAAAGTGAGCTGGATATCTGCCAGACCACGCTGAACACCCATGAAATCAGCCAGAGGAGCAAGATTTTTCACATCTGGATCTCTACAGGAGCAGAAGACAGCAGCAGAGAGGTAAAGGAAAGCAGGAACACTCAAAACGGCATTGGAGGATAAACAAAAGGGGGAGGGAGCCACCAGAAGCAGTGCAAGGACAGTAATACCCCAAAGAAAAGCGCTGGGTGGTTGCGGAGCAGCAATAACTTAGAGCCTGGTTAAAAACACTTAAAAAGAGCATAAGGTTCTGAGGAGCAGCTAGTGGAAGGGGGCGGTCTGGGCACAGGCCTGGGCCCACACTCCCAGGAAGGACACCACTCACCTCAAGAGAGACTAGTGGGGGGTCCAGTCTCTGACTCCGAACCTGCAGCTTTCCACTCCCAGCACCATTTTTTGGGCGGGATGCGCAAGCTCCTTAAAGCACCTTCGAAAGTCTGCTGTGGTCCCGGAGCCAGCAGTTTTTCTCCGTGTACAGTGCTCTCTAGACAGTGTACCCCTGAAGACAAGAACTGCACGGACAGTGCACTAAACTTGGCAAGAATCTGGCCACACCACGCCAGAGCCTGGAGCCCCAGAGCAGGAGGGCACGCGGGGTCGCCAAACTGCTGAATGCATGCCACCTGGGACAGGCTGCACTAGGAGATTTGCGGAGGGGAGTGTCCCTTCTGGACCACCCAGAGGGGATCAGACTGCGGCTTCTCTGTGAGAGGGAGGTCTGGGTACAGACAGGCATATTCCTCCATTAAACTCTCTGAAAAGGAGAAAAAGCTACAAAAGGCCAAAAACCTTCAATGAGCTAAAGAGTGAGAACCAGCTTCCACAGAGCTCAGCCCCTTGATTGGGGGCAGGGTGACTCAACCCAAACAGGTTTGACTGGAAAACAACTCGCCAGGCACCTCCTCCAGAAGACAAGTCAAAAAAACAAAAGGACTATAGCCACAGGGTCACCAGAAGACTTTAAATCCCAACCTCAGGGGAAATCAATATATTAAGTGCCTGATAAAACCCTCAAACCTGTATATTTCATGGATACGAGTTTCTTTTTTAATCTTTTCTATTCTCTATTTTTTTTATTCACTTGTTTTCACATTTCTTGGTTTGATTTGTTTTTTGTTTTTATTTTTTTTAAAACTACTTAACATTACAACTAGAGGCTTAATACAACCATAAACCCAGGAAGACCTGAAATAACATTCCTCACACATGAGGAGCTATAACCAACCTCCCATCTTATCCTTCTGTCAGTGTTTCTACCTATTAGCTTTTGTCCTGGTATCACATAAATCTCTTTCCTGGGGTTCATTCTAAGCAGGTTCTTTTATTTCTTGTCATCTACTTTTGTCGGTCTGTATGTTTGTTTGTGTTGGTCTACATACTTCATAAATCTTATTGTTGGGGCCCATTCTGGTTGGGAACTCCTCTTTTTCTGTTTCTCTCTATCTTTTTTATCCTTATTCTTTCTTTTTGGTGGTGAATCCCAATTGCTCCTAAACCATCCACAGTGCACCCTGCCTGTATCGTGGGCAAAATATCCAAGTATACATCCTCTCCTCCACCTCCCATCAAAATGACTAGGAGGAGGAACACCCAACAGAGGAAAAACCCAGAGACTGCGCTCTCTCCCTCAGAACTATTAGACATGGACAAAAACAGTATGTCAGAAAGGGAATTCAGGGTGACAATTATCCAGACAATGGCTAGGATCAATGACAATATAGAATCTCTAAGGGCAGAAATGAAAACCAGTATAGCCAATGTAAGAAGCGCTATCAGTGAGATCAAATCCAATCTAAATAGTTTAACAGCTTGAGTTATGGAGACAGAAGATAGATTAGTGATATAGAGGATAAAATGGTAGAGAAGAAAGGGCAGGAGGACAGCTGGAGCAAACTGCTCAGGAATCATAGGAAGAGACTTAGGGAAATAAATGACACCATGAAACGTTCCAACGTCAGAATTATTGGAATCCCAGAGGGGGTAGAGAAAGACAGAAGACTAGAAGATCTAGCTGATGAAATTCTGAATGAAAATTTCGCCAATCTGCAGAATGGAAAAAGGGTTAATATCCTAGAGGCAGAAAGGACACCTGCCAAGATCAATGAGTCTAAAAAATCAGCAAAACACATCCTAGTGAAATTTGCAAATTATAATTTTAGACAAGAGATCCTGAGGGCAGCTAGGGGAAAGAGATTCTTTACATACGGAGGACGACCCATTAGAATAACGTCAGACTTGTCCACAGAAACCTGGCAAGCCAGAAAGGGCTGGCATAATGTATTCAGGTCCCTAAACGAGAAGAACATGCAGCCAAGAATACCTCATCCAGCAAGGATGACATTCAAAATGGATGGAGAGATAAAAAGCTTCCAAGACCAGCAAGGATTACAAGAGTATGTGACCACATTGGAGCGCCTGGGTGGTTCAGTCGTTAAGCGTCTGCCTTTGGTTCAGGTCATGATCCCAGGGTCCTAGGATCGAGCCCTGCATCAGGCTCCTTGCTCTGCAGGAAGCCTGTTTCTCCCGCTACCATTCCCTCTGCTTGTTTTCCCTCTCTCGCTGTGTTTCACTTTCTCAAATAAATAAAATCTTAAAAAAAAAAAAAGTGTATGTGACCACCAAGCGGGCACTCCAGGAAATATTAAAGGGGGTTCCATAAAAGTAGAAAGATCTCGGGGCACCTGGGTGGCCCAGTCGTTAAGCATCTGCCTTCAGCCCAGGTCAGATCCCAGCGTCCTGGCATCGAGCCCCACATCGGGCTCCCTGCTCGGCAGGGGGCCTGCTTCTCCCGCTACCATCCCCTCTGCTTGTGTTCCCTCTCTCGCTGTGTTTCTCTCTGTCAAATAGATAAAAAAAAATCTTTAAAAAAAAAAAAAAGTAGAAAGATCTCATGAGTGACTTAGAACAGAAATTTACAATCTATAGAAACAAGGATTACACAAGCAACATGATGTCAATAAACACTTATCTTTCAATAATCACTCTCAACATTAGCAGCTAAGCACTCCCATAAAATGGCACAGGGTTGCAGAATGGATAAAACGGCAGGACCTGTCCATATGCTCTCTACAGGACACACATTTGGAAACAAAAGATACATCCAGACAGAAAGTGAAAGGATGGAGAACCATCTTTCATGCCAACAGGCCTCAAAAGAAAGCTGGCGTGGCGATTCACATATCAGATAAAGTAGATTTTCAGCTAAAGAATGTAATCAGAGATACAGAATGACACTATATCATTCCTCAAAGGTCTATTCTCCAAGAAGTTCTAACAATTGTAAATATTTATTCCCCTAATAGAGGAGCAGCAAACTCTATGAGGCTAATGTTAATCAAAATAAAGTTCGCATTGATTGGAATACATTAATAGTAGGAGATCTTAACACACCACTCTCAGTAATGGACAGATCATCTAAACAAAAAATCAATAAAGAAACCAGAGCTTTAAATGACACATTGGACCAGATGGACCTCATAGGTATATACAGAACATTTCACCCTAAAACAACAGAATGATCTTTCTTCTCATGTGCACATGGAACTTTCTCCAGAATAGACCACATACTGGGTCACAAATAGGGATTCAACCAATACCAAAAGATTGAGATTATTCCCTGCATTTTCTCAGACCACAATGCTTTGGAACTGCAACTCAACCACAAAAAGAAGTTTGGAAGGAATTCAAACACTTGGAGGCTAAAGACCAACTTGCTCAAGAATGCTGAGATCAACCAGGAAATCAAAGATGAACTTAAACAATTCATGGAGACCAATGAGAATGAAGACATATCGATGCAAAACCTGAAGGACACAGCAAAGGCAGTCCTAAGGGGTGAATACATAGTTATCCAAACCTCACTCAAAAAAAATGAAAAAACTAGATAACCCCGGCTCTCTTTACACCTTCAAGGACTGGAAAATCAACAACAAATTAACCCGATCCCATGCACAAGATGGGAAATAATCAAGATCAGAGCAGAGATCAAGTAGTTCGAAACTAGGGAAATAGTAGAATGCATCAATCAATCCAGAAGTTGGTTTTTTGAAAGAATCAATAAGATTGGTAAGCCACTGGCCAAACTAATCCAAAAGAGAAGAGACTGTTAAAATGTCTGTACTGCCCAGAGCAATCTATACTTTCAGGGTCATCCCGATCAAAATTCCACTGGGATTTTCCAAAGGGCTGGATCAAACAATCCTAAAATTTGTATGGAACCAGAAAAGACCCCGAATTGCTAAGCAAATGCTGAAAAAGAAAAACAAAGCATGGGGCATCATATTGCCTGATTGCAAGCTTTACTACAAAGTGGTGATCACCAGTACAGCATGGTACTGGCGCAAAAACAGACACATAGACCAGAGGAACAGAATAGAGAGCCCAGGTATGGACCCGCAACTCTATGGTCAAAAAATCTTTGAAAAACAGGAAAAAATATCCAGTGGAAAAAAGACAGTCTCTTCAATAAATGGTGCTGGGAAAACTGGACAGCTATATGTAGAAGGATGAAAGTTGACCATTCTCTTACACCATACACAAAGATAAACTCGAAATGGATAAAAGACCTCAACATGAGGCAGGAGTCTATCAAAACCCGAGAGAAGAACACAGGCAGTAACCTCTTAGAAAAAAGCCTCAACAACTTCTTTCAGTCCATGTCTCCAAAGGCAAAGGAAACAAACGTAAAAATGAACTTTTGGAACTTCATCAGGATCAAAAGCTTCTGCACAGCAAAGGAAACATTCAAAAAACAAAGAGTCAACACAGCAAATGGGAAAAGATATTCACAAATGACAGTACAGACAAAAGTCTGATATCTAATACCTAGAAAGAACTGCTCAAACTCAACACTCACCAAACAGATAAGCACATCAAAAAAATGGGCAGAAGACTTGAGCAGACACTTCTCCAAAAAGGTACCAAATGGCTAACAGACACATGAAAAAATGTTCATCATCTTTAGCCATTAGGGAGAGTCAAGTCAAAACCACACTGAATACAAACTTACAGCAGTTAGAATGGCCAAAACCAACAGGACAGTAAATAACAAATGTTGGAGAGGGTGTAGAGAAAGGGGAACTCTCTTCCACTGTTTGTGGGATTGAAAGTTGGTGCAGCCACTTTGGAAAACAGTGTGGAGATTACTCAAGAAATTAAAAATAGAGCCCCCCTATGACCCTGCAATTGCACTCCTGGTTATTTACCCCAAAGAAGCAGATGCAGCACAAAGAAGAGCCACATGTACCCCAATGTTTATAGCAGCAATGGCCACAGTCGCCAAACTGTGGAAAGACCCAAAATGTCCTTCAACAGATGAATGGATAAAGAAGATATGGTACATACATACAATGGAATATTATGCTTCCATTAGAAAAGATGAATATCCAACTTTCTATCAACATGGATGGGACTGGAAGAGATTATGCGAAGTGAAATTAGACTAGCAGAGAGAGCCAATTATCATACGGTCTCACTTACGTACAGAGAGAAAGGAAAAACATGGAGGGCATTGAGGGAAGGAAGGGACGGGTGAATGGAGGGAAATCAGAGGGTGCGATGGACCATGAGAAACTGTGGACTCTGAGCAACAAACTCAGGGTTTTGGAAGGGAGGTTTGTGGGGCTGAAAAATAAAATAAACATATTTAGGGAAAAAAAAGAAAAAGACACAAAAAAAGGGATAGTGGACCATAATTAACAAAATTATGAATGAAAGGGGAGAGATCACGACTAATCCAAAGGAAATAGAAACAATCATCAGAAATTATTATCAACAGCTATATGCCAATACGTTAAACAACCTAGAAGAAATGGATGCATGCCTGGAAACCCATAATCTTCCAAGACTGAAACAGGAAGAAATTGACAACCTGAATAGACCAATATCTAGTAATGAGTTTGAGGCAGTGATCAAAAACCTCCCAAAAAGCAAGAGTCCAGGACCTGACGGATTCCCTGGGGAATTCTACCAAACAGTGAGGGAAGAAATGATACATATTCTCCAGAAACTGTCCCAAAAAATAGAAACAGAAGGAAAACTTCCAGACTCTTTCTGTGAAGTCAGCATTACCCTGATCCCCAAACAAGGCAAAGACCCCATCAAAAAGGATAATTTCAGACAAATATCCCTGATGAATATAGATGCCAATATTCTCAACAAGATCCTAGCTAATAGGATCCAAAATCACATTGAAAAGATCATTAATCATGACCAAGCGGGATTTATCCCTGGGATGCAAGTGTGGGTCAACATTCACTAATAAATCCATGTGATAGAACAAATCCGTAAGAGAAGAGAGAAGAATCACATGGTCCTCTCAATGGATGCAGAAAAATCATTTGACAAAATTCAGCCTCCATTCCTGATTAAACCTCTTCAAATTATAGGGATAGAAGGAACATTCCTCAACATCATAAAGTCTATCTACGAAAAGACCAAAGCAAATATCATTCGCCATGGGGAAAAGCTGACAGCCTTCCTTCTGAGATCAGGAACACGACAAGGATGCTTCTCTCACCACTTTTGTTCAACATAGTGTTAGAAGTCCTTGAGACAGCAATTAGATAACAAAAAGAAATAAAAGATATTCAAATTGGCGATGAAGAAGTCAAACTCTCTTTCTCCACAGACGACATGATACTCTCTAGGGAGAACCCAAAAGACTCCACCCCCAAACTACTAGAACTCATACAGCAATTCAGTAATTTGGCAGGATACAAAATCAATGCACAGAAATCAGTTGCTTTCCTATATATTAACAATGAAAATATGGAAAGGGAAATTAGAGAATCAACTCCATTTACTGTAGCACAAAGAACCATAAGATATCTGAGAATAAGCCTAATGAAAAACGTAAAGGATTTGTACTCAAGGATCTACAGAAAGCTCACGAAAGAAATTGAAGAAGACACTAAAAGTTGGAAAATCATTCCATGCGCATGGATCGGAAGAATAAACCTTGTTAAAATGTCTATACTGCCCAGAGCAATCTATAATTTCAATGCCATCCTGATCAAAATTCCACTGGTTTTCTTCAAAGGGCTGGAACAAACAATCCTAAAATCTGTATGGAACCAGAATAGACCCGAATTGGTAAGAAAATTCTGAAAAAGAAAAACAGAGCTAGTGTCATCACATTGTCTAATTTCAAGCTTTACTACAAAGCGTTGATCACCAAGACAGCATGGTACTGGCACAAAAACAGACACATAGACCAGTGGAACAGAATAGAGAGCCCAGATATGGACCTGCAACTCTATGGTCAAATAATCTTTGACAAAACAGGAAAAAATATCCAGTGGGAAAAAACAGTCTCTTCAATAAATTGTGCTGGGAAAATTGGACAGCTATATGTAGAGGAATGAAAGTTGACCATTCTCTTACACCATATATGAAGATAAACTCAAAATGGATAAAGATCGCAACATGAGGCAGGACTCTATCAAAACCCTAGAGAAGAATATAGGCAGCAACCTCTTCGACATCGGCCGCAGCAACTTCTTTCAAGACATGTCTCCAAGGGAAAGGAAACAAAAGCGAAAATGAACTTTTGGGACTTCATAAAGTTAAAAGCTTCTGCACAGCAAAGGAAACTTTGTGTGAAACAAAGAGGCAACCCACAGAATGCGAGAAGATATTCTCAAATGACACTATAGACAAAGGTCTGATACCTAAGATCTATAAAGAACTCCTCAAACTCAACACACACAAAACCAATAATCACATCAAAAGATGGGCAGAGGACATGAACAGACACTTCTCCAAAGAAGACATACAAATGGCTAACAGACACATGAAAAAATGTTCATCATCTTTAGCCATCAGGGAGATTCAAATCAAAACCACACTGAGATACCACCTTACACCAGTTAGAATGACCAAAATCAACAGGACAGTAAACAACAAATGTTGGAGAGGGTGTGGAGAAAGGGGAACCCTCTTCCAATGTTGGTGGGTCTGCAAGCTGGTGCAGCCACTTCGGAAAACATTGTGGGGTTTCCTCAAGGAATTAAAAATAGAGCTACCCTATGACCCTGCAATTGCACTACTGTGTATTTACCCCAAAGGAGCAGATGCAGTACAAAGAAGGGAAACATGTACCCCAGTATTCATAACAGCAATGGCCACAATCACCAAACTGTGGAAAAAGCCAAGATGCCCTTCCAGAAATGAATGGACAAAGAAGATATGGTCCACATATACAATGGAATAATATGCCTCCATCACAAAGGAAGAATACCCAACTTTTGTATCAGCATGTACACTACTATAAGAGATTATGCGGAGTGAAACAAGTCATGCAGAGAGGGTCAATTATCATATGGTTTCACTTACTTGTGGAGCATATGGAAGAACATGGAGGACATTGTGAAAATGAAAGTAAGAGTGAATTGAGGGCAATTGGAGGGGGAATTGAACCACGAGAGACTGTGGACTCTTAGAAACAAACCGAAGGTTTTGTAGGGGTGGGCAGTGGGGGGTTGGGCAAGCCATAGTGGTGAGTATTGAGGAGGGCATGTATTGCTTGGATCACTGGGTGTGGTACATGTACACTGAATCCTGGAACTCTGAAAAAATAAAATAAAAGTAATTGGAAAAAATAAAATAAAACAATAATAAAGAAAGGATTACACCCTATGACTCAACAATTGCACTACTGTGTATTTACCCCAAAGATACAGATGTAGTGAAAAGAAGGGCCACATGTACCCCAATGTTCATAGCAGCAATGGCCACAATCGCCAAACGGTGGAAAGAACCATAATGTCCTTCAACAGGTGAATGGATAAAGAAGATATGGTCCATATATACAATGGAATATTATGCCTTTATCAGAAAGGATGAATGTCCAACTATTGTATCAACACGGACAGAACTGGAATAGATTATGCGGAGTGAAATAAGTCAAGTGGAGAAAGCCAATTATCTTATGGTCTCATGAGGAAAATAAGGAAAAAGATGGAGGGAATTGTGAGAAGGGAGGGAAAGGTGAATGGGGGGAAATCAGTGGGGGCCATGAACCATGAGAGACTCTGGACTCTGAGCAACAAACTTGGGGTTTTGGAGGGGCGGGGGTGGGGGTGTTTGATGAGCCTGGTAGTGGGTATTGAGGAGGGCACGTATTGCATGGAGCACTGGGTCTGGTGTATGAACAATTATCTTGTAATACGGAAAAAATAAAATATACATATTTGGGGGGAAAAAAGGACGTACAAATGGCTAACAGCCATCTGAAAAGATTGTCATTAATTTTTTTTTAAAGATTTTATTTATTTTCTTCACAGAGAGAAGAAGATCACAAGTAGGCAGAGAGGCATGTGGAGAGAATGGAGGAAGCAGGCTCCCAGCTGAGCAGAGATCCAGATGCGGGTTTGACCCCAAGACCCAGAGATTATGACCTGAGCCTAAAGCAGAGGCTTTAACCCAGTGATCCACCCAGTTACCCCTGTCATTAATTTTTTTTGTAAATGTTTGGTGAATTCACTAAGAAAATCACGTGGCTTGGGCTTTTCTGTGCTGGGATATTTTTTATTCCTATTTAATTCTTGTTATTGGTCTAAGATTTCCTGTTTCTTGAATTCAAGATTCATGATTCAAACTTGATATCGTGTTTTTTTAGAAATCATTGAGGATTTTTTTTTCCCAAGTTATCTGTTCTGTCAGTATATAGTAATGTTATCACATTATGTATTTCTGTGGTTATCTGCTGTATTGTTTTCTATTTCTCATTTAGCTTTTGAGTCTTCTCTCTTTTCTTACTTAATGTACTTAAAGCATTGTGAATTTCATCTTTTTTTAAACCAGTCATTAATTTCAATGTTATGCTATTGTTTTTTCTGGTCTCCATTTCTGCTGCTTTTTTGTTATTTCTTTCCTCTACTAAATTCAAGCTAAGTTACTTTTTTTAGTTCCCTGGGGTATAATGTTAAGTTGGTTTTTTGAACTTTTTTTTGTTAATATATGCATTTACACCATAAATTTAATTCTAACATCTGCTTTTGCTGCATCCCATAGGTTTTGGAACATTGTGTTTTTATTTTCTTTTATTTTGAGACATATTTTGATTTGACTTTTGATTTGTTATATGGCTGATTGCTCATGCAGTGCTGTGTTAATATTTACATATTAATTATTTAATATTTATACTGCAGATTGTCCAACTTGTTTTATTCTTGATCTTTATAGTTTTGTACCATTATGATTAGAAATATAATTTCAGTTTTCTTCTTTTTTCCCCAAATATGTATATTTTATTTTTTCAGTGATACAAGATTTATTATTCATGCACCACACCCAGTGCTCCATGCAATATGTGCCCTCCTCAACAACCAACACCAGGCTAGCCAACGCCCACCCCTCCCCTCCAAAACCCTCAGTTTCTTGCTCAGATTCCACAGTATCTCAAGGTTCATCTCCCTCTCTGATTTCCCCCCATTCACCTTTCCCTTCCTTCTCACAATGGCCTCCATGTTTATCTCTATACTCAGCACGAAAGTGAGACCATAAGGTAATTGGCTCTCTCTGCTTGAATTATTTCACTCTGGATAATCTCCTCCAGTCCCATCCATGTTGATATGAAAGTTTGATATTCGTCCTTTCTAATGAAGGCATAATATTCCATTGTGTATGTGTACCATATCTTGTTTATCCATTCATCTGTTGAAAGGCATCTTGGTTCTTTCCACAGTTTGGCAATTGTGGCCATTGCTGCTATGAACATTGGGGTCCATATGGCCCTTCTTTGTAATGCACCTGCTTCTTTGAGGTAAACACCCAGTAGTGCAATGGCGGGGTCATAGGGTAGCTCTATTTTCCACTTCTTGAGGAATCGCAACACTGTTTCCAAAGTGGCTGCACCAGCTTGCAATCCCACCAACAGTGTAATAGGGTGGCCCTTTCTCCACACCCTTTCCAACATTTGTTGTTGACTGTCCAGTTGATTTTGGCCATCCTAACTGGTGTAAGGTGGTATCTCAGTGTGGTTTTGATTTGAATCTCCCTGATGGCTAAAATTGATGAACATTTTTCCTGTGTCTATTAACCATTTACATGTCTTCTTTGGAGAATGTCCGTTCATGTCTTCTGCCAATTTTTTAATGTGATTATCAGTTGTGTGGGTGATGAGTTTGAGGAGTACTTTATAAATTATAGATATGAGACCTTTGTCTGTAGTGTCATTTGTGAATATCTTCCCACATTCTGTGTTTTATCTTGATGAAGTCCCAAAAGTTCAATTTCACTTTACTTTCCTTTGCACTTGGAGACATTCCTGAAAGAAGTTGCTGTGGCTGATGTCAAAGAGGTTACTGCCTATGTTCTCCTCTAGGATTTTGATACATTCCTGCCTCACATTGAGGTCTTTTTTCCATTTTGAGTTTATCTTCATGTACGGTGTAAGAGAATGGTCAACTTTCATTCTTCTACATAAAGCTGTCCAATTTCACCAGCACCATTTTTGAAGAGACTGTCTTTTTTCCACTGGATATTTTTTCCTGTTTTGTCAAAGATTATTTGACCATAGAGTTGTGGGTCCATACCTGGGCTCTCTATTCTGTTCCTCTGGTCTATGTGTCTGTTTTTGTGCCAGTAACATGCTGTCTTGGTGATCACCGCTTTGTAGTAAAGCTTGAAATCAGGCAATGTGATTCCCCCAGCTTGGTTTTTCTTTTTCAGCATTTGCTTAACAATTCGGGGTCTTTCCTGGTTCCATACAAATTTTAGGATTGTTTTTTCCAGGATTTTGAAGAAATCCAGTGGACTTTTGATCGGGTTGGCATTGAAAGTATAGATAGTTCTGAGCAGTATAGACATTTTCACATTGGTTATTCTTCCGATCCAGGAACATGGTATGCTTTTCCACCTTTTTGTGTCTTCTTCAATTTCTTTCATGAATGTTTTGTAGTTCTTCGAGTACAGATCCTTCACCTCTTTGGTTAGGTTTATTCCCAGGTATCTTATGGTTTTTGGTGCTATCATAAATGGAATAGATTCCCTAATTTCTCTTTCAACAGTTTTATTGTTAGTGTACAGGAAAGCAACTGATATCTGTGCATTGATTTTTTTCCTGATACATGACTGAACTGATGTACGAGTTCTAGGACTTTGGGGGTGGAGTCTTTTTGGGTTTTCCTTTTAGAGTAACATGACATCTGCGAAGAGAGAAAGTGAGAAAGTTTGAGTTCTTCATTGCCAACATGGATACATTTTATTTCATTTTATTGTCTGATTGAGGTCGCTAGGACTTCTAGCACTATGTTCAACAAGAGTGGTGAGAGTGGGCATCCTTGTCCTGTTCCTGATCTCAAAGAAAATGCTGTCAGCTTTTCCCCATTGAGAATGGTATTTGCTGTGGGCTTTTCATAGATAGACTTGATGATGTAGAGGAACGTTCCTTCTAACCCAATACTTTGAAGACTTTTTTTTTAATTTTATTTATTTATTTTTTTCAGTGTTAAAAGATTTGTTGTTTTTGCAACACCCAGTGCTCCATGCAATACGAGCCCTCCTCAGTACCCAACACCAGGCTCACCCAACCCCACCCCACCCATCCTAAACACTAGTTTGTTGCTCAGAGTCCACAGTCTCTCATGGTTCATCTCCCCCTCTATTTTCCCACCATTCAACATTCCCTTCCTTCTCATAATGCCCTATGTTTTTCTTTATGCGCAGCACGTAAGTGAGATCATAAGGTAAATGGCTCTCTCTGCTTGAATTATTTCACTCTGCACAACTCTTCCAGTCCCATCCATGTTGATACAAAAGTTGGATATTCGTCCTTTCTAAGGAAGGCATAATATTCCATTGTGTATATGTGCCATATCTTCTTTTTCCATTCATCTGTTGAAGGGCATCTTGGTTCTTTCCACAATTTGGCAATTGTGGCCATTGCTGCTATGAACATTGGGGTCCATGTGGCCCCTCTTTGTAATGCATCTGCTTCTTTGGGATAAATACCCAGTAGTGCGATGGCAGGGTCAAAGGGTAGCTCTATTTTTAATTTCTTGAGTCATCTCCACACTGTTTCCCAAAGTGGCTGCACCAGCTTGCAATCCCACCAACAGTGTAAGTGGGTGCCCCTTTCTCCACACCCTCTCCAACAGTTGTTGTTTACTGTCCAGTTGATTTTGGCCATCCTAACTGGTGTAAGGTGGTATCTCAGTGTGGTTTTGATTGGAATCTCCCTGATGGCTAAAGATGATGAACATTTATTCATGTGTCTGTTAGCCATTTGTATGTCTTCTTTGGAGAAGTGTCTGTTCATGACTTCTGCCCATCTTTTGATGTAATTGTCTGTTTTCTGAGTGTTGAGTTTGAGGAGTTTTTAAAGATCTTAGATATCAGACCTTTGTCTGTAGTGTCATTTGCGAATATCTTCTCCCATTCTGTGGGTTGCCTGTTTGTTTTGTGGAGTGTTTCCTTCGCTCTGCAGAAGCTTTTTATCTTGATGAGGTCCCAAAAGTTCAACTTCCCTTTTCTTTCCTTTGTCTTTAGAGACATGTCTTGAAAGAAGTTGCTGTGGCTGATGCCAAAGAGGTTTCTGCCTCTGTTCTCCTCTAGGATTTTGATAGATTCCTGCCTTACATTGAGGTCTCTTATCCATTTGGAGTTTATATTTTTGTATGGTTGAAGAGAATGGTCAAGATTCATTCTTCTACATATAGTTGTCCAATTTTCCCAGGACCATTTATTGAAGAGACTGTCTTTTTCCCAGTGGATATTTTCTCCTGTTTTGTCACAGATTATTTGACCATAGAGTTTCAGGTCTATATCAGGGCTCTCTATTCTGTTCTACTGGTCTATGTGTCTGTTTATGTGCCAGTACCATGCTGTCTTGGTGATCACCGTTTTGTAGTAAAGCTTGAAATCAGGCAATGTGATTCCGCCAGCTTGGTTTTTCTTTTTCAGCATTTTCTTAACAATTTGGGGTCTTTTCTGGTTCCATACAAATTTTAAGATTGTTTATTCCAGGCTTTTGAAGAAATCCAGTGGAATTTTGATGGGAATGGCATTGAAAGTATAGATTGCTTTGGGCAGTATAGGTATTTTCACAATGTTTATTCTTCCAATCCAGGGACATGGGATGCTTTTCCACCTTATTTTGTCTTCAATTTCTTTCATGAGCGTTTTGTAGTTCTTTGAGTACAGATCCTTCACCTCTTTGGTTAGGTTTATTCCCAGGAATCTTATGGTTTTTGGTGCTATCGTAAATGGAATAGATTCCCTAATTTCTCTTTCCACAGTTTCATTGTTAGTGTATAGGAAAGCAACTGATTTCTGTGCATTGATTTTGTATCCTGCCACATTACTGAATTGCTGTATGAGTTCTAGTAGTTTGGGGGTGGAGTCTTTTGGGTTTTCCATATAGAGTAACATGTCATC
>CM053612.1:61860048-61892389 GCA_028646535.1 Procyon lotor | reverse complement strand
TTTATCTTCATGTATGGTGTAAGAGAATGGTCAAGTGTCATTCTTCTATATAGAGCTGTCCAATTTTCCCAGCACCATTTATTGAAGAGACTGTATTTTTTCCACTGGATATTTTTTCCTGTTTTGTCAAAG
Source organism: Procyon lotor (assembly GCA_028646535.1). NCBI lineage: Eukaryota > Metazoa > Chordata > Mammalia > Carnivora > Procyonidae > Procyon > Procyon lotor. The sequence goes on along the minus strand of CM053612.1, from coordinate 61,892,257 downwards.
TTTATTTGACCATAGCATTGTGGGTCCATGTCTGGGCTCTCTATTCTGTTCCACTGGTCTATGTGTCTGTTTTTGTGCCAGTACCATGCTGTCCTGGTGATCACTGCTTTGTAGTAAAGCTTGAAATCAGGCAATGTGATGCCCCCAGCTTGGTTTTTCTTTTTCAGCATTTGCTTAGCAATTTGAGGTCATTTCTGGTTCCATATAAATTTTATGATTGTTTGTTCCAGGCCTTTGAAAAAAGCCAGTGGAATTTTGATCAGGCCATATGTACCCCAATGTTCATAGCAGCAATGTCCACAATTGCCAAACTGTGGAAAGATCCAAGATTCCCTTCAACAGATGAATGTATAAAGAAAATATGGCACATATATACAATGGAATATTATGCCTCCATGAGAAAGGACGAATACCCAACTTTTGTATCAACATGGATGGGACTGGAAGAGATTATGAGGAGTGAAATAAGTCAAGCGGAGAGAACTAATTACCTTATGGTCTCACGTGCTGAGTGTAAAGAAAAACATGGAGGGCATTGTGAGATGGAAGGGAAAGGTGAATGGGGGAAATCAGAGGGGGCAATGAACCATGAGAAACTGTGGACTGTGAGCAATAAACTGAAGGTTTTGGAGGGGAGGAGGGGTGTTGGGCGAGCCTGGTGGTGGGTATTGAGGAGGACATCTTTTGCATGGAGCACTGAGTGTGGTGTATGAACAATAAATCTTGTAACACTGAAAAAATAAAATAAACTTATTTGGGGGAAAAAAAAGAAATGTGCAAGACCAAGTGAAAAGGAAAAATAGAAAGAGTGTAAGAAAGAAAAAAACTTGTATCTTTGTAATATACAGGTTTGAGGGTATTATCTAGCCCTTTATATATTGATTTCCATTGATGACGGGTATTTAAAATTTTGGGGGGACCCTATGGTTATAGTTCTTTTCTTTTTTTTTTTTTTTACTTGTGTTCTGGGAGAGGGACCTGCTGCATTGTTTTCCTGTTAGTCTTGTTTGGATTGAGTCACCTGCCTCCCAATCAAGGGGCTGTGCTCTGTGGAATCCGGTTTCTCAGTCTTTCACTCTCTGAAGGCTTTTGGCCTTTTGTAGCTTTTTCACATTTTCAGAGAGTCCAAGCAAGGAATCTGCCTATATGTACCCAGACCTCCCCATCACAGAGAAGCCTCATTCTGCTCCCCTATGGGTAGTCTAGAACACACACTCTCTTCTGCAAAATTCTGATCACAGTGCAGCCTGTTAGAAGTGGTGTGCACCCCCAGCCACTGTTCAGTAGCTCTGCCTCTGGCCTCACTTCCTTGCAGGGTGTGGTCACATTCCTGCCCAAGAAGCTCTGCCCTGTCCACTGTCCTGCATTCTCTCTGGTGCCTGGTGGGTGCATCCACACCCTGCCACAGACCACGAATGTCTTTTCAGTGAGGGTTGTACTCAGTCCAGAGAGTGGGGTATGCAGTGAAATGCTGCTGACTCCTGGACCACACAAGACTCTCTTAGGTGCTTACAGGAGCTCACGTGACCCACCCACAAAATTGTGTAAGGAGTGGAAAGTTGCAGGTTCCGGAGCCATGGACTAGACCCTCCCCTCCCACCAGTCTCTCTTTGAGGTGAGTGGTGTCCTTCCTGGGAGCATGGGCCGAAGCCTGTGCCTCTGACCACCCCCTTGCACTAGTTGTTTTTCAGGACCTTTTGTTCTTTTTAAGTGTTTTTTTTCCCCCAAATATTTTTATTTTATTTTTCCAGTGTTACGAGCTTAATTGTTTATGCACCACACCCAGGTGTTTTTAACTGGACTCTAAGTTATTGCTGCTTCCCAACCACTGGGCACTTTTCCTTGGGGTATTACTGTCCTTGCACCGCTTCTTGTGGTACCTTCCCCTTTTGTTTATCCTCCAATATTGGTTCGAGTTTCCCACTTTTCTTTACCTCTCCACTGCTGTCTTCTCCTCCCATAGAAATCCAGAAGTGAAAAATCTTGCTCTTCAGACTAATTTCATGGGTGTTCAGTGCATTCTGATAGATAGCCAGCCCACTTTTGGGGACAGGTTGCCACAGGATCTCCAGCCTATCTCTCTGCCATCAGCTGTCTTACTCACCTACTCATGTCTTAGGCATCATTTTTTTTTCTTTCCCCAAAAATGTTTATTTTATTTTTTCAGTGTTACAAGATTTATTGTTCATGCACCACACCCAGTGCTCCATGCAATACGTGCCCTTCTCAATACCCACCACCAGGCTCGCCCAGCCCCCCACCCTCACCCCTCCTAAACCCTCAGTTTGTTGCTCAGAGTCCACAGTCTCTCATGGTTCATCTCCCCCATGATTTCCCCCCATTCACCTTTCCCTTCCTTCTCACAATGCCCTCCATGTTTTTCTTTATGCTCAGCATGTAAGTGAGACCATAAGCTTTCTCTGCTTGACTTATTTCACTCTGCATAATCTCTTCCAGTCCCATCCTTTTGATACAAAAGTTGGATATTCGTCCTTTCTAATGGAGGCATAATATTCCATTGTGTATATGTACCATATCTTCTTTATCCATTCATCTGTTGAAGGGCATCTTGGTGCTTTCCACAGTTTGGCAATTGTGGCCATTGCTGCTATGAACATTGGGGTACATGTGGCCCTTCTTTGTAATGCATCTGCTTCTTTGGGGTAAATACCTAGTAGTGCGATGGCTGGGTCATACGGTAGCTCTATTTTCAACTTCTTGAGGAATCTCCACACTGCATCATTAAATGATCCAGGTCACATGGATTGTATTCCTATAGCTTCAGTTTTGATTCTAGGTTGAATTGAGGTGTGACTACAGATATTCTGTCCAAAGAAAGAGTGAAAATTGCCCAGGATTTTGGAATCAGTCAAGTCCCAAGCACCTGACTGGTAGGAGTATTTCTCTTGAGATATTCCTGTTGAAAGGTGGAGCTATGTGGACGGCATGGAAGTTTAGCTGTTTGGGGGGTTCTGAATGTTTCAAATGATGATTGGGAAGAGCCAGCTTCCACCTCACCCTAATACTGGGGACTCTAGTGTAAGCCTTGCTCGCTTTACTCTCTGCCTTTGCTGCACCCATACCCAAGTTGTACTCCTGGGTCTGCCTTGCCTGGCTGTACCCCTTGGGCACCTTGCAGGCCTCCTGCTCCTCCATCTTGATAGGCTTCTCTTCTAGTTTCTCCATGATAGCTTCAGTGGTGACCCTTCTGAGACAGGTGCCCATCTCAGGAGACTCTCCAGGACTGTCACCTTCCTTGAGGAAGCTGACCACAATCTCAGTGTCTTCACTGAGGTCCTTGGAGGAAGAGTGTTCCCTCATGAAAGTGCAACAGTAGTAGCTGCTGCAGCCATTCTGTGCCATTGGGTCATCCTGGAACTCAAAGATAGCCAAGGCTGAAGCTGAAGCCAAAGCAGAAGTGGTGAGGGCCTTTCCTGGCATCTCCTCACCCTCAATGCTCATTTTTAAAGTGCCTGAGACCTGCAAGGCCTTGCACTGGCAACACAGGCACCTCCCAATGGCACTGTCTGACAGTGCAGCCTCAGGGGGCTGGAAGTGCAGGTCGAATGGATAGGAGCCTTGAGAGGTGGCACCCTCCAGGATGAAGCTTTTACTGCCACTGACAATGTAAGCCTCACAATGTTGGCCCATCTGCGACTCTTGCCAGGAGAATGCCCTCCACTTGTGGGCCACCTCAGCCACATTGCTGAAGAACTTAATAATACCACCAGAAGACATGGTCTTGTCTTGGTGTAGGTGCCTAAGTTTCTCCTCATTGCTTCCTTCCCCTTGCCCTTCCAAAGTGGGGCCCTTGATGGCAACCCTTCTGGAGTCTCCAGATTTATGTATGTAGGTAGGTAGCTCCTGGCCTGCCTGCTGTTACTGGACTGCTCTTCCTCCCAAAAGTCTTCTTCCACTTGGATGCCAAAACCATCAAAAGCCAACATTTTCTGATTCACATTCTTGGACATGTGCACCAGCCTCTGCACACCTGCAAGTAAAGGCTCCAAGCCTTCAAAGTGGCCTGCATAGGAATGGGGGAGGGCTTTATGGCCTCCTCTGCCTTTCTCATCTGGTAGATACCTGAAGTTTTGGGGGTTCCTGGGGCTTGCTGTTACTAGATGGAGTATTCTTAGATGCCCCAGTTGAAGGCTTCAACCTCTTGAATGACTTCCTTTGATCCAGTAATGTGATTTTTGTTTTCAATTCTGATGGCTTGGAGGTGCCTCCAAGTAAAATAATGGATCAAGGTCTCTTCTCCTGACTGGGGGGTCCTTTTCTGCAGCTCACAAAATTCCATATCTTGTTGGCTTTGGTTTTCTTCTTATTCTGATCACTCTTTTCCCTAGGACTCAAGTCACCCTGGTCTCACTGTTCAGGTTCCTCCAGCCCTACCTCCTTAACCAGGCCTTCTATATCAGGGTGACCTGGGAAGACCTGAACCATGTAAACACTGGGCATCAGCTTAGAAAGAGAGGCAGTCTGGCAGCTGCAGAGAGTCTCCATGGTCAGGACAGGGGATGGGGCACCAAGGCACAGAGGGAGGTCTGGCCAGTTATTTCCAGCTGAAGGGGAGAAAGAGAGGAGAGATAGATTAGACAAAGCCACATACAGTGTTCTTTACAGATTTCTCATTATCAAATGCATAGAATATACATTATCACCACTGGGCCACCAAAATATTTAGGATCTTTACAAAACAAAACTTCATTAATTTGGACCCCTCTAGTTTAGGATTGAAGGAAATCACAGCTTATCTTTTGTACCAAGGAAAGCAAAAGATTTTGCATTTAAGTACTTAAATACAAATGTACTTGAGAGGGACTTAACTTAAAGTTATTATTATCAGATCTTGATAATTGATCATAGATAGATAGATGATAGATAGATAGATAGATATAGATATATATATGTATGTATATTTATACTTAAAGTCAAGAAGAAGAAGAAAACCTGAAAAGTACCTCAGAAGTTTATTACTTTGATCCTCTCATTTTACATAAAGGCACTGGAGCTCCACTGAAGACACCCATCTTGCCTAAGCCACAAAGCCAAAAGATCAGAAGATAGAGATCTATCTCTTATTTGCTCATCCATTCACTCAGGAAGCCAGCAAGTAGTGAGTTTGCCTATCATATCTTCTGCTTAGCACTAACATCTCAGTTAGGTCCTGGACCCCACCAACATGAAACAGACATACACAGCTAGTCACCCAAGCTCACAAGCTACTGGGAGAGACTGGCGGATGTAAACAATTGCAATACAGCTTGATAAGTGTTCTAATAGATATTTGTATAAGGGAAGTAGAAGCTTAGCAGAAAGGAGGGAGGGGACAGTAAACTGAAAGGAGGTGGGTGCTACGGATAGGTGGAGAGAGAGAAGATTAGGGACCCCCAAAAATGCTTCCCAACACAGCTGGGACTAGAACTAGGAGTCCACTCAAGGTGAAATCTCTCTCCATCCAGTGATCTTTGTCCTTCTGCCCTGCGCAACCTGAGAGCAGGGTTTGATAAGAAGAAGAGAGATAAAAGTGCAGGCTGACATTCAGAAGCTGAAGGGAAAGGAAGAGAAGTGAGAGGAAAATAGGCAGATACTTAAAGACAGTTTCTGCCTTCTTGATGATTTTGCCAGGGGTCAACTTATTAGCTCAAGGTTTTTTATTTCTCCTTTTCTGGTCTGATATTCAAGGTTAACTTCACCTGACCTGGATCATGCCTGTATTCTGAATCCTTCCTGTACTTATAGGCATAGCTTGCATAGAATCTGTATGACTTAAAAAATGTTCAAGCTGGAAGAGACCTGAAATATTATCTAGTTTTGGAAAACAGGACCCAAAAGGGTCAGAGACTGGCCTAGGACACACATCAAGCCAGTGGCAGACCAAGAATAGAAGTCTCATCCTCCTTTCTCCCAGGCTAGGAAGGGCCTTTACTTCTTTCCCGCAGTGCCACTCTCATCCAGAAGTTCTGTTTCTCCAAGGAGGCTGTCTGGCCAACTCAGGATGATAATAATAACAGCTAACATTTGTAAGTGTGAAGCACTGCATACATTCATTTTTTTCTCACAACAACCCTATGAAATGAGTACTATTGTCACCTTCATTTTAAAAATGGTTCGATGAGATACAGAAACCTTAAATGGTTTACCCAGGTTCTCGACCATCATTAATGGAGTTGGGCTTTGAATCCAAGTACAGTGACATGAGAAGCCATGCCATTAACCATTATACTCTACCCTTTCCCTAGAATAAGGCTTTGTATACAGAAGATGGTTCACACACAAGTCTTTTTGCTGCCTTGCTGGTCTCTTGACTTTTTTTGGTAGTACCAGGGCAAAATGATCTTCCTAAAAGGCATCTGGACACATTCTTGGTACCAGGGCTCAGAGCAGGTCATGGTGGGGATAGAGAAGTTGGTGGGAGATGACCACTGTATCTGATAAGCTTCCTATAGAAATCCTTCCCAAATTAAGCAGGTCAAGAAAGGACTCTCACTTTCCCTAATTTTCCATCTGGCTATAGCCCTTCCCCCTGGGATTTGCTCCAAGTAGATCCCAAAAAAAGAATATGCCTTGAAAAGAACCAGTCGCAGCCTCTGAGTGCAACTTAAAATCAAAGAGAGCTTTGGGATCCATTTGTCTGCCTGATCCACCATTTCATAGGATGAAACTGAAACACAGAAAATTCAAAGGAAAAGTATGTCAGGTGCATACTCTGTACTTGTGCATCAACCACAGATCTGGAAAGGATGTTGGAAACCATTTAGCTGGGCCCCTCATGCTGCTTTGTCAAGATGCTTAAGGCCAAGGTAACTGCTCCCAGCACACAACTAGTGAATGCAAGAGTAGGGCCAGGCTTCTCAATATGCAAGCTAGGTTACTGTATCCCTCTGGTTCTTTCATTACTCTTGTGTTTAGAGGAAATCCACCAACAAAAGGGAAGACTACAAAGCAGAATTTCCCTATGGGGAGACTTAAGAATGGACACAAGAAAAATGTATCTTCTTTTTAGTTCCATTTGGTGTGAGCATTATTTTAAGAGTCTCAGGATATAATTAGGGTTAACAAGGGGGATATATGAGGTGAAACCTTAAAGGATGAATTTTGTTTCACTGAACGAAAAAGACTCTTCCTAAGAGACAAGTAGAGCCATCATGAGAGCATACAACAACTGGGGCCTTCTTTTACATGAAGCAAGCACACTCCATTCATGCTGCTATAGAGCACTTATCATCCTGCATTTTTTTAACCCAAAAGAGTTGTTTTTATTATTCACCCTTTGAGGTATTACACAGGAACAAGTGGGGCGCTGCAGGGGTGTCTTCTGGGGTTGTCTCAGGTTAAGCACCAAGCTCACACTGGTCACAAGGCTGTCTACTAGATTAGGGACCCGAAGGTTTCCAGAGGTCACTAACACTGAAGGAGCTAAAGGGGAGACTTTATTGTGGAATCCAGGTGTGCCCCTGTGGGGGGCTGGAAGGTGTCACCAGGGTCCGGCCAAACACCTCTGGGGGGTCCGATGGCTGAGTCCTCAGCCTCAAAGTGAGGGCAGAAAGAAACTCAGGGAGCTGCAGCTAAGAAATGCTCTTGGCCCAGAACATAGTCGAGGCCTGGCCTGGAATGGGGCAGTATGCTAACTAATTTCCAATACGTTCGTTCTCAGGTTTCTCAGCAATTACATTTGGAATCTTTTTTTTTTTTTTTTTTTAGAATGGAGGTATCAAAAATTCTAAGCGAAAGAATTTCATTCACCAGAGCCTTCCCGAACTTTCTCAGGTTCCTTCCAGACTCTGAGGTTGCAGGCAGTGCCCAGCCTCAACTTCCTCAATGGGTCTTGCCCACCCTGTTTTCATTTTGCCTTTGGTACAGTCAGCAAAGGGAGACCACACCCCACAGGACGCCACATGGTCAGTCTTGGTTTGAAAGGCCCTGCTGGTAGAGGGTAAGGGGACTGATTTCTAAGTGGAGGGGAGCAGGTGCAAGGAAGGTGGAAGAAGTAGGCGGGGGGCCGCTATGGTTCCCGTCCCTGAGCTGCCCCTTTAACCATTCTGTGTGGTGATGAGTCACTGAAGTGTGAAAACTCCTGCCACAGGACATAGGTGCCAAAGAAGAGAAGGGTTAGATTTTAAGGGGAACAGCAACGTGCTCCTGGCTCAATGCTCACTAAAGAGCATGTAGGGATGGAAAAGGACCCTGCAGTTTCTAGACTCTAGATTCATGGTAGAAAATATGAGCAGGTTTGGAAAAAGGAATTCTCTTCTTCGGTCTGAGGTTCAATAAAAGAACACATTTCTTTGCTCTGGCGACTGGCTTTTTTCACTTGCAAAGTTGGCATTGCTGGGTCCACCAGCTGGGGGGAAATAGATTTTCATAACGTGGGCTGAGCTCTGTAAGGCAAGTCACAAAGCAATCCCAGGCCTCCAGCTACCTGGGCAGAGCTGCAGTCCTCCCACAGGGTGGATTCCTAAGGATGGGCTAGGTGTAGGTTTTGCTGGAGGAGACTTAGGCAGGGCTCGTATTTCCTGTCAGGCTGGGGCTCCAGAACCGTGTGCCCACTGGAGTAGGCATGTGAGTAGCCAGGCTCCGAGGAGCTAGGGCTGCCTAGGGAGGGGTAATGCCACAGCTCGTCAGACAGAAGGGAGGGGATCCCCACTGTGGAAACTGGGTACTGATCTGACGTCATGAAACTGGGCCCATTCAAGCTGCAGTTGTTGGCATCATAAGCAAAAGATCCCTCTGGCTCTGGCTTCGTCCATTGGGAAGAGAAACGCCACTGATTTGGGGGCATGTCACTATCATTCTTCAGCATCATGTCTGTGCTCTGGCTCAAGGGGCTCAATCCCTGGGGGCTCCTGACATTGCACAGAGCTCTGGAGAAGTGTTCGTCCACCACGCTGCTGATGTCCCCTTGGAAATAAGTGAAGAGGACACACCAGGGATTCCACTCAGTCTTTATAGGTCTCTGCAGCTGGATATCAGTCTTCCCCATCTCTTCCATGGCGAGCAACACAGGTAGGCAGCAGCTTAATTCCTGACCATCAACGGAGACAGCAAGATACGACAGCTGAGCAAAGGTGCACAGTGGTGGTCAAAGTTGCTTTATCATCCTGTGTTTTGATTACTTGTTTATGTGTCTGACTCCTCCACAAGTTTGGGAGCTTTCCAGGATACTTGGTCTCATTTACCTTGCTATTCCTCAGTGCTTTCTAGGTGCCTGGCATATAGTTGGTGTTCAACACTGAGGCTCTAAATCAGGAGTCAGCAAACCAAGGCCTGCCATTTGATTTTGTGAAGTTCTATTAGAACACAGTCACACTCATCCTTTTACTTTTTTTTCCCCCAAATATGTTTATTTTTTCAGTGTTACAAGATTAATTGTTCATGCACCACACCCAGCGCTCCATGCAATACATGCCCTCCTCGATACCTATCACTTTTTGCTTTTTTTATGGCTTTTTTTTTTTTTTTTTTTTTTGCTAAAAAGGAGAACAAATAGTTTCAATTGAAACTGAATGGCTCTCAAAAATCTAAAATATTTATTATATGGTCCTTTGCAAAGAATGTTTGCTGAGTCTTGTTTTAAGTAATATTTTGTATGTATAGACCTCTATAGTTTAACACTTTCATATTCTTATAGAGTGGGCATCTATGGGTCCATTTTAGAGATAGTCACAATAAGACTCAGGAGAGCAAACTCAGAAGTATTCCACAAACAGATAATATTTAGCAATAGAAACATGTTTCATTTATCTAGTGAAGAGCTTCTGGCCCCTTAGGAAAGGAATGGCAGAGCTAGGACAAGAACACCGGGCATCTAGTGTCAAGTCCAATGCCTACTGTCCTGCGTCTGACTCCTTCCTTAGGAGCCTTAAGTAGGATAATAAAAGAAGATTCATTGTTAATTCCTACCTATGTAACATTCATTGCCTGAAACAAGAATTGTTTAGGTCAACAGACACTTATTCCCAAGTTCACCTGAAATCAGAGCACAGTTCTAAATATCAAACAACCTTGCAATCAGCTTTCTGTGCCATATAGGCGCTATGAGTGTTAAATGAGATAATGCTTAACACAAGAAGGGTGATAATGAGTAATATGTCTTTAGCACTTATTTTGAACCACGTACTGGTTTAAGCACTTTATTTATATGTATCATCTCACTAATCCTCATCACATGGCTATCATGATCCTCATTTTATTTTTTTCTCTTAAACATTGAGTGTATTTTTACTTTCTTTTTTTTGGCATATTAAAATTTAAACAAGAAACTGTTAAAGGACTAGCACTCATTTGAAACGGAACTTTCTCCATAAAATACAAAAATACAACATATTTACCTATTCACTACAGGACATAGAATTCAGTGCCATCCAATGCCATCAGGTGGTGAAACAGGTTTTTGTTTTTGTTTTCCCAGCTTTAAACACCAGGTACTCATTCATTAGCTACACTTTTAATCTTACAAAGATAGAATGAACATACTGAACAAGAAAAAGCATGCATGACTTAGTATTTTTCTATGTATGTCAGTTGGAATCAATACTATGCATGCAGAAGGGACATTCAACGGCACAATGTTAGAGGACTCATATGCCTCTGGAAGAGAAAGTCTACAAGACCTCAGCAGAAGCTGAAGGTCAGAATGTAAAGAAAACTAAATCCAAATCCAGGAGGTACATTAAAAAAAATGCTAGAAAGCAAAGTCTCTAGCTTCTGTTTAAATTTAGTGAGATGTCACAGTCCAAATGAATCAAGTTTCAAGAAGTAGGATGAATGTCAAATGGCTTATGCCAAAGAGCAGGTTATTCTTAGAAAATGCTTAAAGCCATTTTGTTCAGAGATTTCAGGGAGGAAACAACCTGCAATTGTAACTCTGAAAAGCCTGCTAAAAATAATTAATATATATATACATATACATATATATGTGTGTATATATCTTTTAGAAACATTGAATTATATGAAATGACTGACTAGGCCTGCAGCAGCATACTGAAAAACTTTTTTTATTGTTAGTAGAAAATTATTTGAAGACCAGAATAACTGAAAATAAGTCCATATAGCTTTCTGAGCCAAAGTTAGCAGATGTCCTCTTATCTTAAATGTTACATGAAAAACAATGCAAACAGAATAAAGCATATGGACTTGACAAAATTCAGAGTTGAGTTTAAATAGAAATATACAGCAGCCAATTTTAAAGTTGTGAATATACTTTCCTTCCAAATAGTGATGTGACTGACAGTCATGTGCTTGGTTGGCCACAGACACCCAGCCAGTTATTACAGCACCTCTGGTGCTGCCAAGATGACTACTATGATTCCAAATGCCAATGCCACAACTAACACGTTAGCATCATGCTTGCAATGCTCATATCATCCTACATTAGCACTGATGTTCCATCTGTCAGAGACATATCTGGCACTTAAATAATAAATGATACTATATTAGCACGACTTACCAAAACAAGTAATAGCACCATCTATTTATTAAAAGCAAGTATATTTGTCTAAACATTGGCAAAATCTTGCTTTGTGAACAAATATTTTCTCTTGGTGAACTGGGTCAAAAATATTACAACAATTTCTATCTAAAATCTTTTTTAGAAGGACAGCATATCAAATATGATGTTGCTCTACAATATATTCTGGAAATGTCTAAACAACTTATGATCCCTATTTTAAATGCAGAAAACAAGTGTGAGAGGAGAGATAGCTTATCCAAGGTCATAGTTAGAGTCAGGATTTGAAAAAGGTGCATTTGATGCCAGAGCCCATGTTCTTTAATCATTGCCCACACTATCCCTCCAAGTATAGAAGTGTTTGGCATGTCAAAACACTCAATTAACAATTTGTAGATTATATTTTACTTTCTATTTTTATCAGCATCTATCTCCACTTATTGAATTTTTGCTATGTAGCTGGGATTATACTATGTATTAATTAGCTGAACATTTAAAACTGCACAATGAGGTTGGTACTATTATCTCCACTTTGCAATTGAGGAAGCTGAGGGACTAAGAAACTCAACAAAAGTGACACAGTTAGCAGAAGGTTGGCACTAACAAAGTGTTCGGTACTCCAGAAGAGGAAAGGCATTAGATTCAGGCCTTGGAAGATGGCAGAGAAGTAGGAGATCCTGTTGCAACCTGTCCCCTAAAGTGAGCTGAATATCTACCAGAACACACTGAATACCCATGATATCAGCCGGAGTAGCAAGATTTTTTACTTCTGGATCTCTACAGAGCAGAAGACAGCCTTGGAGAAGTAAAGCAAAGTGGAAACACTCGAACTTATATCAGAAGATAAACAAAAGGGGGAGGGAACCACCAGAAGTGATCCAAGGACAGTTATACTCCAAAGGTTCCTGGTGGATGGTGACCAGCATTAACTTAGAGTCCAGTTAAAAACACTTAAAAAGAGCAAAAGGTTCTGAGGAGCAACTAGTGGAAGGGGGTGGTCACAGGCATGAGCCTAAGCCCACATTCCCAGGAAGGACACCACTTGTCTCAAAGAGAGAGTGGTTGAGGGGTCCAGTCTGCAGTGCATGAACTTGCAGCTTTCCACTCCTTCCACCATTTTGTGTGCAAGACACACTCTTGCAAGCACCTGAGAGAGTCTGCTGTGGTCCAGGAGCCTGCAGCTATACTCTGGGTGTCCTGGACTGAGTACACCCCTGACCCCAAGACATTCATGGGCTGCAGCAGGGTCTGGGTGCTCCCACCTGGCACAGGAGAGAACTCCGGTGGGTGGCCTAATCTCCGTCAGAAATCTGATTACAGGCTGCCCGGGCCTGGAGCCCTGAGAGCACTCTTGGAGCAACTGAATGGTGCCTGGGGGTGCACACCACCTGTGAAAGGCTGCAGTGTGAGCAGAATTTTGAGGAGAGGATGTGTGTTCTGGACCACCCAGAAAGGAGCAGACTGAGGCTTCTCTGTGACGAAGAGGTCTAGGTATGTATAGGCTGCTCTGTGATGTGGAGGTCTGGGTATGTGTAGGCAGATTCCTTGCTTAGACTCTCCAAAAAAGTGAAAAAGCTACAAAAGGCCTAAACCATCAGAGACCTAAAACCATCGGAGAGTGAAAGACTGAGAAACTGGTTTCTACAGAGCACAGCCCCTTGACTGGGGGGCAGGGTAACTCAACCCAAGCAAGACTGACTGGAAAACAATGTGGGAGGCCGTTCTCCCAGAAGACAAGTCAAAAACAAAAGGACAATAACCACAGGGTTCTATAAAACTTTAAAACTCCAACATCAGGGGAAATCAATATATTAAGTGCCTGATATTACCCTCAAACCTGTATATTTCATAAATAAAAGGTTTTTTCTTATTTTTTTATTCACCTGTTATAACATTTCTTGGTTTTTCAAATCTTTTCTAAACTACTTAACATTACATCTAGAAGCTTAATACAACCATAAACCCAGGAAGACCTGAAATAACTGTCCTTGCCCATGAAGAGTTATAACCAACCTCCCATCTTATCCTTCTGTCAGTGTTTTTACATATTCGCTTTTGCTCTGATATTATAAAGATCTCATTCCTGGGGTTCATTTTAACTAAGTTCTTTTATTTCTTCTCATTTACTTTTGTTGGACTTTAAGTTCATTCGTATTTGTTTACATACCTTATAAATCTTATTTTGGGGGCCCATTCTGGCAGAGATTTCTTCTTCTTCTCTTTCTCTCTCTTTTTTATGCTTATTCTTTCTTTTGGTGGTGAATCCCAAATGCTCCAAAACTTTCTAGGGTGTACCCTACCTGGATCGTGAATGATATATTCAGCTCTACATCCTCTCACCCACTTCTGATCAAAATGACTAGTAGAAGGAGCACACAACAGAGGAAAAACCCAGAGACTGCGCCCTTTCCCTCAGAACGATTGGGCATGGACATAAACAGTATGTCAGAAAGGGAATTCAGGCTGACAATTATCCAGGCAATGGCTAGGATGGAGAAAACATTAATGACAACATAGAATCTCTAAAGGCAGAAATGAGAACCAGTATAACAGGTGTTTAAAATGCTATCAGTGAGATTCAATCTAATCTAAATAACAGCTAGAGTTACAGACACCAAGGATAGAACTAGTGATCTAGAGGATTAAATGGTTGAGAAGAAAGGTCAGGAGGAGAGTTGAGGAAACTGCTCAGGAATCATGAAAAGAGACTTAGGGAAATAAATGACAATGTGAAATGTTCCAACGTCAGAATTATTGGAATCTGAGAAGGGGTAGAGAAAACAGAAGACTAAAAGTTATAGCTGACCAAATTCTGAATGCAAATTTCCCCAGTCTGGGGAATGGAACAAGTGTTTGTGTCCTACAGGCAGTAAGGGCAAATTATAATTTTAGACAAGGGGTACTGAGGGCAGCAATGGGGAAGAGATGCCTTACATACAAAGGAAGAACCATCAGAATAACGTCAGACTTGTCCACAGAAAACTGGTAGGCCAGAAAAGGTGGGCAAGACATATATCAGGCACAAAAGGAAAAGAACATGTGGCCAAGAATACTTTATTCAGCATGGCTGACATTCAAAATGGATGGAGAGATAAAGAGCTTCCAAGACCAGCAAAGATGATAAGAATTTGGACCACCAAGCCAGCACTACATGAAATATTAAAGGGGGTTCTATATAAAAGTAGAAAGAACCCATGAATGACTTAGAAAAGAAATTTACAATCTGTAGAATCAAGGACTTCACAAGCAACATAATGTCAATAAAAACTTATCTTTCAATAACCACTCTCAGTGTGAATGGCCTAAATGCTCCCATAAAATGGCACAGAGCTGCAGACTAGATAAAACAACAACCCTGTCCCTATGCTTCCTACAAGAGACACATTTGGAAAAAAAAGATACATTCAGACTGAAAGTGAAAGGATGGAGAACCATCTTTCAAGCCAAAGGGCAACAAAAGAAAGCTGGGGTAGCAATTCTCCCATCAGATAAATTAGATTTTCAGCTAAAGACTGTAGTCAGAGATACAGAAGGACACTACATCATTCTTTAAGGGTATATCCTCCAGTAAGATATAACAATTGTAAATATTTATTCCCCCAATACAGGAACAGCCAACTACATAAGCCAATTGTTAATTAAAATAAAGAGTCATATTGATATGAATGCAATAATAGTAGGAGATCTTAACACAAGACTCTCAGTAACAGACAGATTATCTAAAGAGAAAATCAATAAAGAAACAAGAGCTCTGAATGACACATTAGACCAGATGGATCTCACAGAATAATCCACCCTAAAACAAGAGAATATTCATTCTTCTCAAGTGCACATAGAACTTTCTCCAGAATAGACCACATACTGGGTAACAAATCCAGACTAAACCAATACCAAAGGATTGAAATGATTCCCTGCCTATTCTCAGACCACAATGCTTTGAAACCAGAACTCAACCACAAGAAAAATATTGGAAGGAATTCAAACACTTGAAAGGTAAATATCGACCTGCTCAAGAATGGTGGAACAACCAAGAAATCAAAGATGAACTTAAACAATTCATGGAGACCAATGAGAATGAAAACACATTGATCCAAAAGTATGTGACATGGCAAAGGCAGTCCTAAGGGGGAAAAACGTAGCCATCCAAGCCTCGCTCAAAAAATGGAAAAATCTCGAATACACTAGCTACCTTACAACTTAAAGAACTGGAAAATCAACAATAAAGTAAGGCAATCCCACAAACAAGAAGGGAAAAAATGAAGATTAGAGCATAGATGAATGAGTTACAAACTAGAGAAATCTTAGAACTCATCAATGAAACCAGAATTTTTTTTTTTTAAAGAATGAAGATAAAAAGCTACAGCACAGCAAAGGAAACAGTCAACAAAACAAACAGGCAACCCACAGAATGGGAGAAAATATTCGCAAATGACACTACAGACAAAGGTCTGATATCTAAGATCTATAAAGAACTCCTCAAACTCAACACTCACAAAAGAGTTAATCACATCAAAAAATGGGCAGAAGACATGAACAGACACTTCTCCAAAGAAGACATACAAATGGCTAACAGACACATGAAAAAATGTTCATCATCTTTAGCCATCAGGGAGATTCAAATCAAAACCACACTGAGATACCACCTTATACCAGTTAGAATGGCCAAAATCAACAGGACAGTCAACAACAAATGTTGGAGAGGGTGTGGAGAAAGGGGCACCCTCTTACACTGCTGGTGGGATTGCAAACTGGTGCAGCCACTTTGGAAAACAGTGTGGAGATTCCTCAAGAAATTAAAAATAGAGCTACACTATGATCCAGTCATCGCACTCCTGGGTATTTACCCCAAAGAAGCAGATGCAATATAAAGAAGGGCCACATGTACCCAATCTTAATAGCAGCAATGGCCACAATCGCCAAACTGTGGAAAGAACCAGGATGCCCTTCAACAGGTTAATGGATAAAGAACATATGGTCCATATATACAATGGAATATTATGCCTCCATTAGAAAGGACGAATATCCAACTTTTGTATCAACATGGATGGGACTAGAAGAGATTATGCAGATTGAAATAAGTCAAGCAGAGAAAGCCAATTACCTTATGGTCTCACTTACGTGCTGAGCATAAAGAAAAACATAGAGGGCATTGTGAGAAGGTAGGGAAGGGGGAATGGGGGGAAATCAGAGGGGGAGATGAACCATGAGAGACTGTGGACTCTGAGCAACAAACTGAGGGTTTTGGAGGGGAGGGGGTGGTGGGTTGGGCGAGCCTGGTGATGGGTATGGAGGAAAGCACGAATTGCACGAAGCACTGTGTGTGGTGTATGAACAATAAATCTTGTAACACTGAAAAAATAAAGTAAATATATTTGGGGGAAATAAATAAAATAAAATATCTTCAATGTGAAAAAAAAGGATCAATAAGATTCATACGGCACTGGCCAAACTACTCCAAAAGAAAAGAGAGATGACCCTAATTAACAAAGTTATGAATGAAAACAGAGAGATCACGACTAATCCAAAGGAAATAGAAAGAGTCATCAAATATTATTATCAACAGCTATATACCAATAAGTTAAAACACCTAGAAGAAATGGATACATTCCTGGAAACCCATAATCTTCCAAAACTGAAACAGGAAGAAATTGAAAACCTGAATAGACCATTATCTGGCAATGAGATTGAAGCAGTGATCAAAACCTCCCAAAAAACAAGAGTCCAGGACCAGACGGATTTGCTGGGGAATTCTACCAAACATTAAAGGAAGAAATAATACCCATTCTCCCGAAACTGTTCCAAAAAATAGAAACAGAAGGAAAACTTCCAGACTCATTCAATGAACCCAGCATTACCCTGATCCCCAAACCAGGCAAAGACTCCTCGAAAAGGAGTAATTCAGACCAACATCCCTGATGAATATGGATGCCAAGATTCTCAACAAGATCCTAACTAATAGGATCCAACAGCACATTAAAATGATTATTCATCACGACTAGGTGGGATTTATCCTGGAGATGCAAGGGTGACTCAACATTTGGAAATCAATTAATGTGATAGAACAAATCAATAAGAGAAGAGAGAAGTACCACATGGTCTTCTCAATCAATGTAAAAAAAGCTTTTGACAAAATTCAGCATCAATTCCTGATTAAAACTCTTCAAAGTATAGGCATAAAAGGAATATTCAACTTCATAAAATCTATCTAAGAAAAGCCCACAGCAAATATCATTCCCAATGGTGAAAGCCTTCCTTTGAGATCAGGAACATGACAAGAATGCCCACTCGCACCACTCTTGTTCCACATATTATTAGGAGTCCAAGCAACAGCAATCAGACACAAAAAGAAATAAATGGTATTCAAGTTAGCAGTGAAGAAGTCAAACTCTCTCTTCGTAGATGATATGACACTTTATATGGAGAACCCAAAAGACTCCACCACCCAAATTGGTAGAAACTCATACAGCAATTTAGTAATGTGGAAGAACACAAAATCAATGCCCAGAAATCAGTTGCTTTCCTGTACACTAACAATGAAAGTATGGAAAGAGAAATTAGAGAATGAATTCCATTTACTGTAGCACCAAGAACCATCAGATACCTGGGAATAAACCTAACCAAAGAGGTAAAGGATCTGTACTCGAGAAACTACAGAACACTCATGAAAGACTTGAAGAAGACACAGAAAGGTGGAAAAGCATTCCATGTTCCTGGATCAGAAGAATAAACATTGTGAAAATGTCTATACTGCCCAGAGCAATATATCCTTTCAATGCCATCCTGATCAAAATTCCACTGGCATTTTCAAAGGGCTGGAACAAACAAAAATCCAGTGGAAAAAAGATCATCTCTTCAATATATGGTGCTGTGAAAATTGGACAGCTATATGTAGAAGAACGAAACTTGAAGACAAACTAGAAATGGATAAAAGACCTCACATCAAAACCCTAGAGAAGAACATAGGCAATACACTCTTCGACCTCACACATAGCAACTTCTTTCAAGAAACAAAAGGCAAAGGAAACAAAAGCGAAAATGAGCTTTCAAAGGAAACAGTTAACAAAACAAACAGGCAACCCACAGAATGGAAAAGAGATTAGCAAAGGACACTACAGACAAAGGTCTGATATCTAAGATCTATAAAAAACTTCTCAAACTCAACAATCACAAAACCAATAATCACATAAAAAATGGGCAGAAGACATGAATAGGCACTTCTCTAAAGAAGACATACAAATGGCTAATAGACAAATGAAAAAATGTTCATCTTTTGGTTCCAAATGTGTCTCTTGTTGACAGCATATGTACCGATCCTGCCACATTATCCATTCTGCAACCCTGTGCCATTTTATCAGAGCATTTAGGCTGTTCACATTGAGAGTGATTATTGAAAGACAAGTGTTTATTGACATCATGTTGCCTGTGTAGTCTTTGTTTCTATAGATTTTAAATTTCTGTTCTAAGTGACTCATGGGTTCTCTCTACTTTTATAGAACCTTGTTTAATATTTCCTGGAGTGCTGGTTTCATGGTCACATACTCTTTTAATCCTTGCCGATCTTGGAAGCTCTTTATCTCTCCATCCATTTTGAATGTCAGCTTTGCAGGATAAAGTATTCTTGGATGCATGTTCTTCTCATTTATTGCCTGAATATGTCTTGCCAGACCTTTCTGGCTTTCCAGGTTTCTGTGGACAGGTCTGATGTTATTCTAATGGCTCTTCCTCCATATGTAAGGGATCTCTTCCCCCTGGCTGCTCTCAGGACCTCTTGTCTAAAATTATAATTTGCAAATTTTACTATGATGTTTCTCACTGTATTTCTAGACTCATTGATCTTGGCAGGTGTCCTTTCTGCCTCTAGGACACGTACCCTTGTTCCATTCCCCAGACTGGGGAAAGTTTCATTCAGAATTTGGTCAGCTATATCTTCTACTCTTCTGTCTTTCTCTGTCTATCCCAGAATCCCCTCTGGGATTCTGATAATTATGACTTTTGAACATTTCATGGTGTAATTTATTTCCCTAAGTCTCTTCTCATGACTCCTGAGCAGTTTGCTCCAGCTGTCTTCCTGTCCTTTCTTCTCTATCATTTTATCCTCTAGATCACTACTTCTTTCCTCTGTCTCTGTAACTCGAGCTGTTAAACTATTTAGATTGGATTGGATCTCACTGATTGCTCTTCTTACATCAGCTATGCTGGATTTCATTTCTGCCCTTAGAGATTCTATATTGTCATTGATCCTAACCATTACCTGGATAATTGTCAGCCTGAATTCCCTCTCTGACATGCTGTCAATGTCCATGTTTAATAGTTCTGAGGGAGAGGCCGCAGGCTCTGGGTTCTTCCTCTGTTGGGTGTTCCTCCTCCTAGTCATTTGATGGGAGGTGGATGAGAGGATGTGTAGTTGGATATTTCACCCACGATCCAGGCAGGGTGCACTCTAGAAGGTTTAGGAGCAATTGGGATTCACCACCACAAAAGAAAGAATCAGGATAAAGAAGATAGAGAGGAACAGAAAAAGAGGGGGTCTCAGGCAGAATGGGCCCCAACAATAAGATTTATGAAGTATGTCGACCAACAAGAACAAACCCATAGACCGATGAGAATAGATAAGAAATAAAATAACCTAGTAAGAATGAACCCAGGTATAAGTTTTTCTATAATACCAGAACAAAAGCAAATAGGCAGCAACTCTGACAGAAGGATAAGATGGGAGGTTGGTTATAACTCCTCGGGTGCGAGGACGGTTATTTATCATTGTATTAAGCCTCTAGATATAATGTTAAGTAGTTTAAAAAAATAAAAACAAAAAACAAAATCAAACCAAGAAGTGTGAAAACAAGTGGATAAAATTTAAAAAAAAAGAAAGAAAAGTAAATGAAGAAAAAAACTTGTATCTATGAAATTTACAGGTTTGAGGGTATTATCAAGCACTTAATATATTAATTTCCCCTGATGTTGGGGGTATAAAAGTCTTATGGTGACTCTGTGGTTATAGTCTTCTTTATTTTTATTTTTTTTACTTCTTTTCTGGGGGAGGGGCCTGGCGCATTGTTTTCTAGTCAGTCTTGCTTGGGTTGAGTCACTCTGCCCCCCAGTCAAGGGGCAGAGCTCTGTGGAACCCGGTTTCTCAGTCTCTAGCTCTCTGAAGGCTTTTGGCTTTTTGTAGCTTTTTCTCCTTTTCAGAGAGTCTGAGCGAGGGATTTGTCTTTCCAAACCCAGACCTCCCTGTCACAGAGAAGCCTCAGTCTGCTCCCCTCTGGGTGGACCAGAAGGAACACTCCCCTCCACAAATCTCCCAGGGCAGCCGCCTTTTCCAGGCAGCACGCAGTCAGCAGTTTCCCCGGCTCTGTGAGACTAAGCTTGCTCCCCTGCACTAGGGGCTCTAGGCCACAGCGTGGTTTGGTCAGATTCTTGCCAATATTACTGCACCTGCAGGCAGCACAGTTCTTGCCTTTGGTGGTGCATCATCTATAGAGCGCTGTACATGGAGACAAGCTGTGGTGTGGGCTCTGGGACCCAGTAGACTCTCTAAGGTGCTTTCAGGAGCGCGTGCACCTGGCCCACAAAATGGTGCAGGGAGTGGCTCCCTGCCCCCCACTGGTCTTTCTTTGAGGTGAGCAGTGTCATTCCTGGGGGCATGGGTCCAGGCTTGTGGTTACGCCCACCCCCTTCCACTCGCTGCTCCTCAGAACCTTATGCCCTTTTTAAGTGTTTTTAACCGGGCTCTAAGTTATTGCCACTCCGCAACCACCTGGAACTTTCCTTAGGGGTATTACTGTCCTTGCGCCTCTTCTGGTGGCTCCCTCCCCCTTTTGTTTATCCTTCCTACCGTTTTGCGTGTTCCCGCTTTGCTTTACCTCTCTTCTGCTGTCTTCTGCTCCCGTAGAGATCCACAAGTGAAAAGTCTTGCTCCTCCAGTTGATTTCATGTGTGTTCAGCGTGGTCTGGCAGATATCCAGCTCACTTTTGGGGACAGGTTGCAACAGGGTGTCCTACCTCTCCGCCATCTTGCCCCTCCTCTGGTTTCTCAGTCTTTAGCTCTCTGAAGGCTTTTGGCCTTTTTTTTTCAGAAAGTCTAAAGGAGAAATCTGCCTGTCTGTACCCAGACCTCCCTGTCACAGAGAAGGCGCAGTCTGCTCCCCTCTGGGTGGTCAAGAACAGACCTTCCCCTCTGCAAATCTCCCACCACAGCCTGTCCCAGGTGGCTTTCACTCAGCAGTCTGGTGACTCTGCAGGCTCTGGCGGGGTATGGCCAGATTATTGCCAAGATTAGTGCACAGGTTGCGCAGTTCTTGCCTTCAGGGGTGCACCATCTAGAGAGCAGAGAGCGCTGTATCCAGAGAATAGCTGCTGGCTCCGGGACCCCAGCAGACTCTCTAAGGTGATTTCAGGAGCAAGAGTACCAGGCCCACAAAATGGTGCAGGGAGCGGGACCCCGCCCCCACTGGTCTCTCTTTGTGGAGAGTGGTGTCCTTCCTGGGAGTGTGGGCCGAGGCCCGAACCCCTGCCCACCCCCTTCCACTCGCTGCTCCTTAGAACCTTATGCTCTTTTTAAGTGTTTTTAACCAGGCTCTAAATTATTGCTGCTCTGCAACCACCCGGCGCTTCCCTTTGGGGTATTCCTGTCCTTGAGCTGCTTCTGGTGGCTCCCTCCCCCTTTTGTTAATCCTAGGATACCGTTTTGAGTGTTCCTGCTTTGCTTCACCTCTCTGCTGCTGTCTTCTGCTCCTGTAGAGATCCAGAAGTGAAAAATCTTGCTCCTCCAGTTGATTTCATGGGTGTTCAGTGTGGTCTGGCAGATATCCAGCTCACTTTTGGGGACAGGTTGCAACAGGGTCTCCTACCTCTCTGCCATCTTCTGTTGATAATAATTTCTGATGATTGTTTCTATTTCCTCTGGATTAGTCATGTCTCTCCCCTTTCATTGATAATTTTGTTAATTTGGGTACTCTCCTTTTTCTTTTGGATGAGTTTGGCCAGTGGCTTATCAATCTTATTGATTCTTTCAAAGAACCAAGTTCTTGATTCATTGATGCCTTCTCCTGTTTTTCTAGTTTCTAACTCACTGTTCTCTGCTCTGATCTTGATTATTTCCCTTCTTGTGCATGGTGTTGGCTTAATTTGTTTTTGGTTTTCCAGTTCTTTAAGGTATAAAGCAGTTTAAGGTTCTTAAACAGAAAAAGTTTTAAGAGGATATTTTCTGTATATCTAGGTCTATTTTGAGAAGCTATTCTTTCGTACATAATACCAGATCTGAGAGCTGCTTTTACCTCTCCACATTATCAGTCCAAATGCATTCCCACTTCAGTCAGAGAGGTTCCATTCTGGAAATCAAATTCCGAAGCTCCAGCATGAAAGCATTAATTAACTTAAATATTTCTCCCCTGCCTCTTCAGCTTCTCTGGTTCTGTTTTTTCTGCCCATGTCTTCATGTTCTTGCTTTCCTTAATAGCTTTAATTCCATAGCTGAATCTTTCTTATCATTCTTTCCTGCTATCATTCTCCTGACTAAAACAGCCTCGCAATGCTTTAACCCTCAAAGTACAGGCACATGGCTCCCCTTAGTGTGCAAATGAGCCTCTAGTTAGCACATGAGTATACTTGTCATCATTCAGGTTATATGGGTTGCATGCTTAAAGTCCTGTTGTCTAACTACCTTATAAAGGGGACACCATCAGACCACATCATCATAGAAGGACTGGGAAGAAGAATGGGTAACCCACTACTCTATGAATTATCCTAGAAATCTCCAAAGGTGCAGAATCCTAAGAACTTGAGCTTCTCACAGAGAAATGAATATAAATTGACCACGCCCTATGCAAATTACTGTCTAGAGCTTCTTTTGTTTAAACTTCTTAACGACTAATCCTCTTAGAGTTCAACAAGTGTCCACTTGTCTACCCATAAGTCTGTTCTAACCTGGAGCTGATGGTTTAAGGACCTTGGGTCATTTGGGATGTATGAAAATTAGAGTGGAGTTATTGGTATCAGTTCTTGATCATGGTAGGTCACTGTCATGCAGGAGGAAATAAGACAGTGCCTGTCCCATGTTGCTGGAAGTGTCTTTGTTTTTTGTTTTGTTTTTGTTTTGTTTTACTTTATATTTTATCCCCAACTACTTTTATTTTATTTTTTAAATGTAACAAAATTAATTGTTCATGCACCAAATCCAGTGCTCCATGCAATATGTACCCTCCTCATTACCCACCACCTGGCTCACTCAAACCCCTACCCCATCCCCTTCAAAATCCTCAGTTTGTTGCTCAGAGTCCACAGTCTTTCATGGTTCATATCACCCTCCAATTTTCCCCAGTTCACCTTTCTTTTCCTTCTCTCAATGTCTTCCATGTTTTTTCTTATGCTCCACACGTAAGTGAGACCATAAGATAATTGACTCTCTCAGCTTGACTTATTTCACTCCCCATAATTTCTTCCAGTCCAGTCCATGTTGATAGAAAAGTTAGGTTTTCATCTTTTCTCATGGAGGCATAATATTCCATTGTATATATGGACCATATCTTCTTTATCCATTCGTCTGTCGAAGGGCATCTTGGTTCTTTCCATAGTTTGGTGATTGTGGCCTTTGCTGCTATGAACATTGGGGTACATGTGGCCATTCTTGGTACTATATCTGCATCTTTGGGGTAAATACCCAGTAGAGCAATTGCAGGGTCATAGAATAGCTCCATTTTTAATTGTTTCAGGAATCACTACACTGATTTCCACGGTGGCTGCTCCAACTCAAATTCCCACCAACAGAATAAGAGGGTTGCCCTTAATCCACATCCTCTCTAACATTTGTTGTTCACTGTCATGTTGACTTTCGCCATTCTAACTGGTGTAAGGTGCTATCTCAATGAGGCTTTGATTTGCGTCTCCCTGATGGCTAATGAGGATAAACATTTTTCCATGTGTCTGTTACCCATTTGTATGTCTTCTTTGGAGAAGTGTCTGTTCATGTCTTCCTCCGATTTTCTGATGTGATTATCTTTTTTTTTTTGAGTGCTGAGTTAGAGGAGTTCTTTATAGATCTTAGATATCAGCCCTTTGTCTGTAGTGTCATTTGCGAATATCTTCTCCCATTCCGTGGATTTCTTGTTTGGTTGACTGTTTCCTTCACTGTACAGAAGTTTTTAATCTTGATGAAGTCTCAAAAGTTCATTTTAGCTTTTGTTTCCTTTGCCTTAGGAGACTTGTCCTGAAAGACGTTGCTGTGGCTGATGTCAAAAAGGTTACTGTCATGTTCTCCTATAGGATTTTGATAGTTACCTGCCTCATGTTGAAGTCTTTTATCAATTTCAAGTTTATCTTCATGTATGGTGTAAGAAAATGGTCAAGTTTCATTCTACCACATATAGCTGTCCAATTTTCCCAGCACCATTTATTGAAGAGACTGTCTTTTTTCCACTGGATATTTTTTCCTGTTTTGTCAAATCTTATTTGACCATTGAGTTGCAAGTCCATATCTGGGCTCTCTACTCTGTTCCACTGGTCTATGTGTCTGTTTTTGTGCCAGTACCATGCTGTTTTGGTGATCAGCGCTTTGTAGTAAACCTTGAAATCAGGCAATGTGATGCCACTGGCTTTTTCTTTTTCAACATTTCCTTAGCAAATCAGGGTCATTAATGGTTCCATATAAATTTTAGCATTGTTTGTTCCAGTTCTTTGAAAATGCCCATGGAATTTTGATCGTGATAGCATTGAAAGTATAGCCTGCTCTGGGCAGTATAGACATTTTTACAATGTTTATCTTTCCAATCCATGAATGTGGAACATTTTTCCACTATTAGTGTCTTCCTCAATTTCTTTCATGAGTGTTCTGTAGTTCCCCGAGTACAGATCCTTTACCTCATTGGTTAGGTTTATTCCCAGGTATCCGATCGTTCCCGGTGCTATAGTAAATGGAATCGATTCTCTAATTTCTCTTTCCATATTTTCATTCTTGTGTGTAAGAAAGCAACTGATTTCTGTGCATTGATTTTGTATCCTCCTACATTATTGAATTGCTATGTGAGTTCTTGTAATTTGGCTGTGGATTCTTTTGGATTTCTCATATAAAGTATGATGTCATATCAAAAGAGATAGAGTTTGACTTCTTCTTTGCTAATTTGAATAAATTTTATTTTATTTTATTTTATTATTTTTTTGCTGTCTGATTCCTACTGCTAGGACTTCTATGTTGACCATGAGTGGTGAGAATGGGCATCTTTGTCATGTTACTAATTTTAAAGGTTAGGCTGTCAGCTTTTCTTCACTGAGAATTACATTCTCTGTGGGGTTTTTTTTCTTTTTTTTTCCCCAAATACTTATATTTTATTTTTTCAGTGTTACAAGAATAATTTTTCACGTACCATACACAGTTCTCCATGAAATTCATGCCCACCTCAATACCCACCACCAGGCTCGCCCAACCCCCCACCCCATCCCCTACAAAACCCTCAGTTTGTTGCTCAGAGTCCACAGTCTCTCATGGTTCATCTCCCCCTCTGATTTCCCCCCATTCACATTTCATTTCCTTCTCATAATGTCTTCCATGTTTTTCATTATGCTCCACATGTAAGTGATACCATAAGATAATTGACTCTCTCCACTTCACTTATTTCACTCTGCATAATCTCTTCCAGTCCCATCCATGTTGATACAAAAGATGGGTATTTGTCCTCTCTGATGGAGGCATACTATTCCATTGTATATTTGGACCATATCATCTTTATCCATTCATCTGTTGAAGGTCATCTTGGCTCTTTCCATATTTTGGTGATTGTGGCTATTGCTGTTACGAACTTTGGGGTACATTTGGCCCCTCCTTGTACGGCATCTGCTTCTTTGGGGTAAATACCCAGTAGTTTAATTTCAGGGTCATTAGGTAGCTCTATTTTTAATTTCATCAGGAATCTCCAAACTGTTTTCCGAAGTGGCTGCAACAACTTGAATTCCCACCAAGAGTTGAAGAGGGTTCCCCTTTCTCCACATCCTCTCCAACGTTTGTTGTTTACTGTCTTGTTGATTTTGGCCATTCTAACTGGTGTAAGGTGGTATCTCAGTGTGGTTTTGATTTGAATCTCCTTGATGGTTAAAGATGATGAACATGTTTTCATATGTATGTTAGCCATTTGTATGTCTCCTTTGGAGTATTGTCTGTTCATGTCTTCTGCCAATTTTTTTTTTTTTTACTTTTGCAACATTTTATTTTATTTTATTTTATTTTTTAAATATTTTATTTATTTATTTGAGAGAGAGAGAGATTACAAGCAGACAGAGAGAGAGGGAAGCAGGCTCCCCGCCAAGCAGAGAGCCCCATATGGGGCCCGATCCCAGGACCCTGAGACCATGACCTGAGCCGAAGGCAGAGGCTTTGACCCGCTGAGCCACCCAGGCACCCCTTATT
Source organism: Procyon lotor (assembly GCA_028646535.1). NCBI lineage: Eukaryota > Metazoa > Chordata > Mammalia > Carnivora > Procyonidae > Procyon > Procyon lotor. Next base: position 61,865,414 of record CM053612.1, on the reverse strand, counting down.
TTATTTTAGTATTTCTCCCAAATACGTTTATTTTTTATTTTTTCATGTTACACTATTAATTGTTCATTCACCACACTCAGAGCTCCATGGAATATGTACTCTCCTCAATACAAAACACCAGGTTCTTTCCATTTTTTTTTTTAAAGATTTTATTTATTTGACAGACAGAAACACAGCGAGAGAGGGAACACAAGCAGAGGGAATGGTAGTGGGAGAAGCAGGCTCCCCGCTGCACAGAGAGCCCGATGCAGGGCTCGATCCCAGGACCCTGGGATCATGACCTGAGCCGAAGGCAGACGCTTAACGACTGAGCCACCCAGGCACCCCAGGTTCTTCCCATTTTTTGACGGGACTATCTGTTTTGTGAATATTCAGTTTGAGGAGTTCTTTAAAGATATTACATATGAACCCTTTGTCTGCAGTGCCTTTGTGAATATCTTTTCCCATTCTGTTGGTTGTCTTTTTGTTATGTTGACTGTTTCCTTTGCTGTGCAGAAGCTTTTTATCTTGATGAAGTCCCAAAAGTTCATTTTTGTTTTTGTTTCCTTTGCCTTTGGAGACATGTCCTGAAAGAAGTAGCTGTGGCTATGTTGGAGAGCAATGAGAGTGAAGACACATTGGTCCAAAACCTATGGACGTGGCCAAGGTGGTCCTAAGGGGGAAATACATAGTCATAGCTCACTAAAAAAAATGGAAAAATCCCAAATACACTAGCTCTCTTTACACTTAAAAAACTGGAAAATCGACGATAAATTAAGCTAACCCCAGCAAAAGAAAGGAAATAATCATTATTAAAGCAGAGATCAATGAGTTAGAAACTAGAGAAACAGTAGAATGCATTAACAAATCCAGAAGTTGGTTTTTGGAAAGAATCAAGAACATCGATAAGCCAATGGCCAAACTAAACCAAAAGAAAAGATAAGGGACCCAAGTTAACAAAATTATAAATGAGAGGGAGAGATCACGATTAATCCAAAGGAAATAGAAACAATCATCAGAAATTATCAACAGCTATATGCCAATAAGTTAAACAACCTAGAAGAAATGGATGCATTCCTGGAAACGCATAATCTTCCAACACTAAAACGGGAAGAAACTGACAACTTGAATAGACCAATGTCTGGTAACAAGATTGAAGCAGTGATCAAAAACCTCCCACAAAACAAGAGTCCAGGACCTTATGGATTCCCTGGGGAATACTTTGAAACATTCAGCGAAGAAATTCTGCTATTTCTTGTGAATATTCTACTGAAACTGTCCCAAAAAATAGAAACAGAAGGAAAACTTCCAGACTCTTTCTATGAAGCAATCATTACCCTGACCCCCAAACCAGGGGAAGAAAGAGAAGGAAAACTTCCAGACTCTTTCTATGAAGCCATCATTACCCTGATCCCCAAACCAGGCAAAGATCCCATCAAAAAGGACAATCAGACCAATATCACTGATGTATATGGATGCCAATATTGTCAAAAAGATCTTAGGTAATAGAATTCAACAGCACATTCAAAAGATTATTCATTATGACCAGGTGGAATTTATCCCTGGGATGCAAGGTGGTTCAACATTCATTAATCAATCCATGTGATAGAACAAATCAATAAGAGAGGATAGAAGAACCACATGGTCCTCTCAATTGAAGCAGAAAAAGCATTTGACAAAATCTGTTTCTGATTAAAACTCTTCAAAATATAGGGATATAAAGAACATTCATCAACATCATAAAGTCTATCTATGAAAAGCCCACAGTAAATACCATTTTGAATGGGGAAAAGCTGACAGCCTTTCCTTTGAGATCAGGAAAATGACAAGAATGCCCATTCTCACCACTCTTTTTTTTTTTTAAAGATTTTTTATTTATTAATTTGACAGAGAAAGATCACAAGTAGGCAGAGAGGCAGGCAGAGGGAGAGGAGGAAGCAGGCTCCCCACTGAGCAGAGAGCCCGATGCGGGGCTCGATCCTAGGACCCTGAGATCATGACCTGAGCTGAAGGCAGAGGCTTTAACCTACTGAGCCACCCAGGCGCCCCCATTCTCACCACTCTTGTTCAACATAGTACTACAAGTCCAAGCAGCAGCAATCAGACAACAAAAAATATAAAAGATATTCAAATTGGCAGTGAACAAGTGAAACTCTCTCTCTTCAGATGTGACTTGATACTTTATATGGAAAACCCAAAGGGCTCCACCCTCAAACTACTAAGAACTTATAGAGCAATTCAGTAATGTTGCAGAATACAAAATCAATGCACAGAAATCCATTGCTTTCCAATACAATAACAGTGAAAATATGGACAGAGAAATTAGAGAAACGATTCCATTTACTGTAGCACCAAGGACCATAAGATACCTGTGAATAAACCTAACCAAAGAGGTAAAGGATCTGTACTCGAGGAACTACAGAACACTCATGAAAGAAATTGAAGAAGACAAAAACGTGGAAAAGCATTCCATACTCATTGATTAGAAGAATTAACACTGTTAAAATATTTATACTGCCAAGAGCAATCTATACTTTCAATGCCATCCTAGTCAAAATTCCACGGGCATTTTCAAAGGTCAGTAACAAACAATCCTAAAATTTGTATGGAACCAGAAAAGACCTCAAATGGCTAAGGAAATGTTGAAAAAGAAAAACAAAGTGGGAGGCTTCACATTGTCTGATTTCAAGCTTTACTACAAAGCAGTGATCACCAAGATAGCATGTTGCAGGCACAAAAACAGACACATAGACCAGTGGAACAGAGTTGAGAGCCCAAATATGGACCTTCAACTCTACGGTCAAATAAGCATTGACCGACACTAAAAATATCCAGTGGGAAAAGGACAGTCTCTTCAATAAATGGTGCTGGGAAAATTAGACAGCTACATGTAGAAGAATGAAACTTGATCATTCTCGTACACCATACACAAAGATAAACTCGAAATGGATAAAAGACCTCAATATGAGGCAGGAATCTATCAAAATCCTAAAGAAAAATATAGGCAGTATCCTCTTCGACATTAGCCACAACTTCTTTTGGGACATGTCTCCAAATGCAAAGGAAACAAGGCAAAAATGAACTTTTGAGACTTCATCAAGATAACAAGCTACAGACAATACACGGAATGGGAGAAGATATTCACAAATGACAGTACAGGCAAAGTTCTGATATCTAATATCTCTAAAGAACTCAAACTCAACACTCACAAAGCCGATAATCACATCAAAAAATGGGCAGAAGACAAGAACAGACACTACTCCAAAGAGGACATACAAATAACTAAGCGGCACATGAAAAAATGTTCTCGTGGGTTTTTTTTCTCCCCAAAAATGTTTATTTCATTTTTTCAGTGTTACAAGATTTATTGTTCATGCACCACACCCAGTGCTCCATGCAATACGTGCCCTTCTCAATACCCACCACCAGGCTCGCCCAGCGCCCCACCCTACCCCTCCTAAATTCTCAGTTTGTTGCTCAGAGTCCACAGTCTCTCATGGTTCATCTCCCCCTCTGGTTTCCCCCCATTCACCTTTCCTACCTTCTCACAATGTCCTCCATGTTTTTCTTTGTGCTCAGCACGTAAGTGAGATCAAAAGATAATTGGCTCTCTCTGTCTGACTTATTTCACTCCGCATAATCTCTTCCCGTCCCATCCATGTTGATACAAAAGTTGGATATTCGTCCTATCTAATGGAGGCATAATATTCCATTGTGTATATATACAACATCTTTTTTATCCATTCATCTGTTGAAGGACATCATGGTTCCCTCCACAGTTTGTCAATTGTGGCCATTGCTGCTATGAACATTGGGGTCCATATGGCCCTTCTTTGTAATGCATCTGCTTCTTTGGGGTAAATACCCAGTAGTGCGATGGCTGGGTCATAGGGTAGCTCTATTTTCAACTTCTTGAGGAATTTCCACACTGTTTTCCAAAGTGGCTGTACCAGCTTGCAATCCCACCAACAGTGTAATAGGGTGCCCCTTGCTCCACACCCTCTCCAACATTTGTTGTTGACTGTCCTGTGACTTTGGCCATTCTAACTGGTGTAAGGTGGTATCTCAGTGTGGTTTTGACTTGAATCTCCCTGATGGTTAAAGATGATGAACCTTTTTTCATGTGTCTGTTAGCCATTTGTATGTCTTCTCTGGAGAAGTGTCTGTTCATGTCTTCTGCCAATTTTTAATGTGATTATTGGTTTTGTGGGTGTTGAGTTTGAGAAGTTCTTTAAAGATCTTAGATATCAGACCTTTGTCTGTAGTGTCATTGGCGAATATCCTCTCCCATTCTGTGGGTTGCCCTTTGTTTTGTTGATTGTTTCCTTCCCTGTGCAGAAGCTTTTTGTCTTGATGAAGTCCCAAAAGTTCAATTTCGCTTTTGCTTCCTTCGCCTTTGGAGACATGTCCTGAAAGAAGTTGCTGTGGTTGATGTCGAAGAGGTTACTGCCTATGTTCTCCTCTAGGATTTTGATAGATTCCTGCTCACATTGAGGTCTTTAATCCATTTCGAGTTTATCTTCATGTATGGTGTAAGAGAATGGTCAAGTTTCATTCTTCTACATAGATATGTCCAATTTTCCCAGCACCATTTATTGAAGAGACTGTCTTTTTTCCACTGAATATTTTTCCTGTTTTGTCAAAGATTATTTGATCATAGAGTTGCGGGTCCATATATGGGTTCTCTATACTGTTCCACTGGTCTATGTGTCTGTTTTTGTGCCAGTACCATGCTGTCTTAGTGATCACAGCTTTGTAGTAAAGCTGGAAATCTGGCAATGTGATGCCCCCAGCTTGGTTTTTCTTTTTCAGCATTTGCTTAGCAATTCGGGGTCTTTTCTGGTTCCATACACATTTTAGGATTGTTTGTTCCAGGCTTTGAAAAAATCCAGTGGAATTTTGATCAGGATGGCATTGAAGGTATAGATTGCTCTGGGCAGTATAGACATTTTCACAATGTTTATTCTTCCGATCTAGGAACATGGGATGTTTTTCCAACTTTTTGTGTCTTCTTCAATTCCTTTCATGAGCGTTCTGTAGTTCTTCGAGTACAGATCCTTTACCTCTTTGGTTACGTTTATTCCCAGGTATCTTATGGTTTTTGGTGCTATTGTAAATGGAATAGATTCCCTAATTTCTCTTTCCACAGTTTCATTGTTAGTGTATAGGAAAGCAACTGATTCCTGTGCATTGATTTTGTATCCTGCTACATCACTGAATTGCTGTATGAGTTCTAGCAGTTTGGTGGTGGAGTCTTTTGGGTTTTCCATATAGAGTAACATGTCATCTGTGAAGAGAGACAGTTTGACTTCTTCATTTCCAATTTTGATACCTTTTATTTCTTTTTGTTGTCTGATTGCTGTTGCTAGGACTTCTAGTACTATGTT
>CM053612.1:61836009-61852247 GCA_028646535.1 Procyon lotor | reverse complement strand
TAGTTGTTGATAATAATTTCTGATGATTGTTTCTATTTCCTTTGGATTAGTCGTGATCTCTCCCCTTTCATTCATAATTTTGTTAATTTGAGTCCTCTCTCTTTTCTTTTGCATGAGTTTGGCCAGTGGCTTATCAATCTTAATGATTCTTTCAAAGAACCAATTTCTGGATTCGTTGATGCATTCTACTGTTTCTCTAGTTTCTAACTCGTTGATCTCTGCTCTGATCTTGATTATTTCCTTTCTTGTGCGTGGGGTTGGCTTCCTTTGTTGTTGATTTTCCAGTTCTTTGATGTGTAAGGAGAGCTAGTGTATTAGACCAACACGAACAAAGATATAGACCAAGAAAAGTAAATGACAAGAAATAAAAGAACCTAGTCAGTGTGAAACCCAACCCAGGAATGAGATTTATATAATACCAGAACAAAAGCAAATAGAAACACTGACAGAAAGATAAGATGGGAGGGTGGGTATAATTCCTTGTGGGCGAGGAAGTTTATTTCAGGTCTTCCTGGATTTATTTTTGTATTAAGCCTCTAGCTGTAATGTTAAGTAGTTTAAAAAAAACACACACACAAAACAAAAACAAACCAAGAATTGTAGAAACAAGTGAATAAAAAATTAGAGAATAAGAAAGAAAAAAATCTTGTATCTCTGAAATATACAGGTTTGAGGGTATTATCAGACTCTTAATATATTGATTTCCCCTGATGTTGGGGATTTAAATTCTTATGGGTACCCTGTGTTTATAGTCCTTTTGTTTTCTCTTTTTGACTTGTCTTCTGGGGGAGGGACCTGGCTAGTTGTTTTCCAGTCCATCTTGCTTGAGTTGAGTCACCCTGCCCCCCAATCAAGGGGCCGAGCTCTGTGGAAACTCGTTTCTCAGTCTTTGGCTCTCTGAAGGCTTTTGGCCTTTTGTAGCTTTTTCTCCTTTTCAGAGAGTCTAAGTGAGGAATCTGCCTGTCTGTACCCAGACCTCCCTGTCACAGGGAAGCCTCAGTCTGCTCCCCTCTGGGTTGTCCAGAACAGACACTCCCTTCCACTAATCTCCCAGAGCAGCCTTTCTCAGGTGGCATGCACTCTTCAGTTTTCCGGACTCCTTGCGCTCCCCTGCTCTCTGGGCTCCAGGCTTGGTGGGGTGTGGTCAGATTCCTGCAGAGATTAGTGCGCAGACCATGAAGTTCTTGCCTACAGGGGTGCACCATCCAGAGAGCACTGTACATGGAGAAAAGCTGCCAGCTCAGGGACTACTGCAGACTGTCTAAGGCGCTTGCTGGAGTGAGTGCACCCAGCCCACAAAATGGTGCTGGGAGTGGAAAGCTGCAGATTCGAAGTCACAGACTGGACCCCCACTAGTCTCTCTTTGAGGCGAGTGGTGTCCTTCCTGGGAGCGTGGGCCCAGGCCTGTCTCTGTGACCACCTCCTTCCACTAGTTGCTCCTCAGAACCTTATGCTCTTTTTAAGTGTTTTTAATGGGACTCTAAGTTATTGCTGCTCCCCAACCACCCTGCTCTTTCCTTTGGGGTATTACTGTCCTTACATCGCTTCTGGTGGCTCCCTCCCCCTTTTGTTTATCCTCCGATATCGTTTTGAGTGTTCCCACTTTGCTTTACCTCTCTGCTGCTGTCCTCTGCTCCCATATAGATCCAGAAGTGAAAAATCTTGCTCCTCAGGCTGATTTCATGGGTGTTCATTGTGCTCTGGTAGATATCCAGCTCATTTATGGGGCCACGTTGCAACAGGATCTCCTACCTCTCCACCATCTTGCCTCATCCCTATATATGCCTATGTCTTATTTCTCTCATAGGATGTAAGATTCTTGAGAATATGAGCTGTGCCGTGTGTGTGTGTGTGTGTGTGTGTGTGTGTGTGTGTGTGTGTGTGTCTGTGTGTCTGTGTGTCTGTGTGATCAGCACTTAGCCCAATGCCCAGCACATAGAAAGTACTTGTACTTGGTAAATGTTTGTTTTGGTAAATATTTGTTCATGACCAATTGACTGAAAGATATTGCCAAAGACACTAGGTTTTCAGAACAGCTATGAGAAAATTACAAGCTGAACTCACATCCCTCTACAGTTTTTCAGTATAAAAACAGTCTTTAAGCTCTACCTAAAGGCTGATTCCTGACAACAAAGCCCCAGTGGTGAGATACCCCTTTCCCTCCTCCATCTCCATGTAAACCCCTATCCTATCCTTGCCTTCTCCTGGGTGAAAAAAGATGGTCACAGAGTGGCTGCATGGCTGACAGAAGCAGAAAGTCTACCTTAATTCCAAACAGGAGGCTTTGGGTCACCAAACTCTACTGGACCAGCAGGTGCTGGTGACAGGCTTATCATCGTATTTGTCATGTCATCCAAGTCATTGGGGATCAGAGCTTAAAGTCTTCATAAGAAATGAAAGATTTGTCCCTTACATTTTACTTTACAGGTAAACAAAAGCCCAAAGAGGGGAAAGAACAGCCCCCGTGTCTCAAGCTCATTTGATGGCCAAACCAAGGCTAGATGCATAGGCACCTTGTAATTAATCATGGGGTTATTTCTATCCCACCACTCTGCCTCTTTAATCAAAAAGGCTTCCATCAATTGTCATCATAGAGAGAATTTTTTGTTATATTGCTCCTTAAAAGAGATTTGAAAAATTGTAGAATAGTTCCACGTTCTAAAGTGAGAAAATTGACATGGACAATGAGTTCTCTCATGTAAACCCATCTTTTTTTTAAACTTATTTTAAAATTTTATTTCATTTTTTCAGCGCTCCAAGATTCATTGTTTATGCACCCCCAGTGCTCCACGCAATACATGCCCTCCTTAATGTTCACCACCAGGCTCACCCAACCTCCAATCCACATCCCCTCCAAAACCTTCAGTTTGTTTCTCAGAGTCCACAGTCTCTCATGATTTGTCACCCTTCCAATTTTCCCAATTCACTTTTGCTTTCCTTCTCCTAATGTCCTCCATGTTTTTATTTATTCTCCACACGTAGGGGAAACCATATGATAATTGACTCTATCTATTGACTTATTTCACAGAGCATAATCTTTTCCAGTCTCACCCATGTTGATACAAATATTGGATATTCATCCTTTCTGATAGAGGCATAATATTCCATTGTATATATAGACCATATCTTCTTTATCCATTCGTCTGTTGAAGGGCATCTTGGCTTTTTCCATAGTTTGACGATTATGGCCAATGCTGCTATGAACATTGGGGTACATATAACCCTTCTTCTCACTACACATGTATCTTTTTCCCCAAAATATGTTTATTTTATTTTTTTAAGTGTTGCAAAATTTATTGTTCATGCACCACACCCAGTGCTCCATGCAGTACGTGCCCTCCTCAATACCCACCACCAGGCTCGCCCAACCCCCACCCCCCTCCCCTCCAAAACCCCCAGTTTGTTGCTCATAGTCCACAGTCTCTCACGGTTCATCTCCCCCTCTGGTTTCCCCCATTCACCCCTCCCTTCCTTCTCACAATGCCCTCCATGTTTTTCTTTACGCTCAGCACGTAAGTGAGACCATAAGGTAATTGGTTCTCTCTGCTTGACTTATTTCACTCAGCATAATCTCTTCCAGTCCCATCCATGTTGATACAAAAGTTGGATATTCATCCTTTCTAATGAAGGCATAATATTCCATTGTATATATGGACCATATCTTCTTTATCCATTCATCTGTTGAAGGGCATCTTGGTTCTTTCCACATGTTGGCAATTGTGGCCATTGCTGCTATGAACATTTCTTTGAGATATACACCCAGTAGTGCAATAGCAGGGTCATAGGGTAGCTCTATTTTTAATTTTTCTCAGGAATCACCACACTGTTTTCCAAAGTAGCTGCACCAACTTGAATTCCCACCAACAGTGGGAGAGTGTTTCCCTTTCTCCACATCCTCTCCAACACTTGTTTCTTGTCTTGTTGATTTTGGCCATTCTAACTGGTGTAAGGTGGTATCTTAAAGTGATTTTCATTTGAATCTCCCTGATGACTAATGATGATGAACACTTCTTCGTGTGTCTGTTACCATTTGTATGTCTTCTTTGGAGAAATGTCTGTTCATGTCTTCTGCTCATTTTTTGACGTGATTATCGGTTTTGTGAGTGTTGAGTTTGACGAGTTCCTTATAGATATTGGATATCAGCCCTTTTTCTGTAGTGTCATTTGCCAATATCTTCTCCCATTTCATAGGTTGCCTGTTTGTTTTGTTGACTTTTCCTTTTTTTTTCTTTTCCCAAATACGTTTATTTTATTTTTTCAGTGTTACAAGATTAATTGTTCTTGCACAACACTGTTTTCTTTGCTGTGCAGAAGCTTTTTATCTTGACGAAGTCCCAAAAGTTCATTTTCACTTTTGTTTCCTTTGCCTTTGGGGAAGTGTATTAAAAGAGGTTGCTGTGGCTGATCTCCAAGAGGTTACTGCCTATTTTCTCCTCTAGGACTTTGATAGCTTCCTGCCTTACATTGAGGTCTTTTATCAATTTCGAGTTTATCTTTGTGTATGGATTAAATGAATGGTCAAGTAACATTCTTCTACATATAGCTGTCCAATTTTCCCAGCACCGTTTATTGAAGAACCTATCTTTTTTTCCACTGGATATATTTCCCTACTTTGTTGAAGATTATTTCACCATAGAATTGCAGGTCCATATCTGGGCTCTCTACTCTGTTCCACTGGTCTATGCGTCTATTTCGGTGCTAGGACCATGTAATGACAGCTTTGTAATAAAGCTTGAAATTAGGCAAGGTGATGCCCCCAGCTTTGTTTTCCTTTTTCAACATTTCCTTAGCAATTCAAGATCTTTTCTGGTTCCATACAAATTTTAAGATTCTTTGTTCCAGCCCTTTGAAAAATGATGGTGGAATTTTGATTGGGATGGCATTGACAGTATAGATTGTTCTGGGCAGTTTAGACATTTTAACAATGTTTATTCTTCCAATACATGAGTATGGAATGGTTTTCCACCTTTTTGTGTCTTCTTCGATTTCTTTCTTGAGTGTTCTGTAATTCCTCGAGTACAGATCATTTACCTCTTTGGTTAGGCTTATTCCCAGCTATCTTATGGTTCTTGGTGCTATAGTAAATGCAATCAATTATCTAATTTCCCCTTTCCATAGTTTCATTGCTAGTGTATAAGAATGCAACTGATTTCTGTGCATTGATTTTGTATCTTGCCACATTACTGAATTGCTGTGTGAGGTTTGGTAGTTTGGGGGTGAGTCTTTGGTTTTCTATATAAAGCATCACGTCATCAACAAAGAGAGACAGTTTGACTTCTTTGCCAATTTGAATACCGTTTACTTATTTTTGTTGCCTCATTGCTGTTGTTAGAATTTCTACTACTATATTGAACAAGAGTGGTGAATGTAGGCATCCTTGTCGTGTTGCTGATCTCAAAGGGAAGGCTGTCAGCTTTTCCCCATTCAGAATGATATTCGCTGTCTATCTATCATATCATATCATATCATATCATATCTTAGCATAGCATAGCATATATCATATCATATCATATATATCAAATCTATCATAAATAGATTTTATGAAGTTGAGGAATATTTCCTCTATCCCTATACTTTGAAGAGTTTTAATCAGGAAAGGATGCTGAATTTTGTCAATGGCTTTTTCTGCATCAAGTGAGAGGACCATGTGATTCTTCTCTCCTCTCTTATTGATTGATTTGTGAATGTTGAACCACCCTTCCACCCCAGGGATAGATCCCACCTGGTCACGGTGGATAATCTTTTTAATGTACTGTTGCATCTTACTAGTTAGGATCTTGTTGAGAATCTAGCTATCCATATTCATCAGGGATATTGGTCTGAGATTCTCCTTTTGGATGGGGTCTTTGCCTGACTTGGGGGAACAGGATAATGCTGGCTTCATAGAAGGAGTTTGGAAGTTTTCCTTCTGTTTCTATTTTTTGAAACAGCTTCAACAGGAGAACAGGTATTATTTCTTCTTTGAATGTTCAGTAGAATTCCCCAGGGAATCCGTCAGGTTCTGAGCTCTTGTTTTTTGGGAGGTTTTTGATCACTCTTTCAATCTCGTAACTAGATATTTGTCTATTCAGGTTGTCAATTTCTTCCTGTTTCAGTTTATAGGTTTCCAGGAAAACATCCATTTCTTCTAGGTTGCTTAACTTATTGGCATATAACTGTTGATAATAATTTCTTTTTTTCCCCAAAAAATGTTTATTTTATTTTTTCCGTGTTACAAGATTTATTGTTCATGCACCACACCCAGTGCTCCATGCAATACATGCCCTCCTCAATACCCACCACCAGGCTCGCCCAGCCCCCCACCCCCACCCCTCCTAAACCCTCAGTTTGTTGATAATTTCTGATGATTGTTTCAATTTCATTTGTGTTAGTCGAGATCTCTCCCTTTTCATTCATAATTTTATTAATTTGGTTACTTTATCTTTTCTTTTGAATGAGTTTTCCAGTGGTTTATCGATCTTATTGATTCTTTCAAAAAATCAACTTCTAATTTTATTGATGTATTCTACTGTATCTCTCGTTTTTAACTCACTGATCTCTGCTCTAATCTTGATTATTTCCCTTCTTGTGCATGGGGTTGGTTTAATTTGTTGTTAATTTTCCAATTCTTTAAGGTGTAAAGAGAACTGGTGTTTTCAGGATATTTCAATATTTTTGAGTGAGGCTTGAATGACTATGTATCCCATAGATTTTGTACAGATGTGTCTTCATTTGCATTGGTTCCATGAGTTGTTTCAGTTCTTTGATTTCCTGGATGATCCAAAAACTCTTGATCAGGTTGGTTTTTAGCTTCTAAGTGTTTGAATTCCTTCCAAAGTTTTTCTTGTGTTTGAGCTCCAGTTTCAAAGCATTGTGGTCTGAGAATATGAAGGGAATCATCTTAGTCTTTTGGTATTGGTTGAATCCTAATGTGTGACCCAACATATGGTCTATTCTGGAGAAAGTTCCACGTGCATTCGAGAAGAATGAGTATTCTGTTGTTTTAGGGTGGAATGTTCTGTATATATTTATGAAGTCCATGTCATCCAATGTGTCATTCATAGCTCTTGTTTCTTTATTGATTTTCTGCTTGGATGATCTGTCTATTACTGAGAGTGGTCCCTATCAATATGACTCTTTATTTTGATTAACAGTTCACTTATGTAGTTGGTAACTCCCATGTTGAGGGCATTAATATTTAAAATTGTTAAGTCTTCTGGGTGGATAAACCCTTTCAGAGTGATGCATTGTCCTTCTGTATCTCTGACTACAGTTTTTTGCTTAAAGTCTAATTTATCTGATATGAGAATCACTACCCCAGACAGGTCCTGTTGTTTTATCCAGTCCCTGACCCTGTGCCATTTTCTGCGAGCATTTAGTCTGATCACATTGAGAGTCATTATTGAAAGATAAGTTTTATTTATATCATGTGGCCTGTGAAGTCTTTGTTTCTATAGATTGTCTCTGTTCATTTCTGTTCTATGTTACTCTTGGGGTCTTTCTTCCTTTATAGAACCTCCCTTAATATTTCTTTTTTTTTTTTAATTAATTTTTATTAACATATAATGTATTATTTGCCCCAGGGTACATGTCTGTGAATCTTCGGGCTTACACATTTCACAGCACTTAATAGAACCTCCCTTAATATTTCTTAATATTTCTTTTAGTGCTGGCTTGGTGGTCACATAATCTTTTAAGCCTTGCCCAGTTGGAAACTCTTTATCTCTCCATCCATTTTGAATGTCAGCCTTGCTGGATAAAGTATTCTTGGCTGCATGTTCTTCTCATTTAGTGCCCTGGATATGTCTTGTCAGCACTTTCTGGTTAGCCAGGTTTCTGTGGACAGTTCTGACCTTATTCTGATGGACCTTCCTCTGTACTATCCTTAGGATCCCTTGTCTAAAATTATCTTTCATGAATTTCATGAATTTCACAGTCAAGTGTCTGGATGTCTTTCTAGACTCTTTGATCTTGAGGAGTGTCCTTTCTGCCTCTAGGACATGAACTCTTTTTCTACTCCCCAGATTGGGGAAATTTTCATCCAGAATTTTTTCAACTACATCTTCTAGTCTTCTTTCTCTACCCCCTCAGGGATTCCAATAATTCTGACGTTGGAACGTTTCATGGAATCATTTATTTCCCTCGTTCTGTTTTCATGGCTTCTAAACTGTTTGTTCCAAGCCTCCTCCTGATCCTTCTTCTCTATCATTTTGTCCTCTAGATTACTAATTCTGTCTTCTGCCTTGGTTACTCTACTGTTAGAATATTTAGATTAGATTGGATCTCATCGATAACATTTTTAAATTCTGCCTGATGGGCTCTCATTTCTGCCCTTAAAGATTCCATGTTGTCACTAATGTTTTTCCAACATTATGGATAATTGTTTACTGGATAATTGTTACCCTGAGTTCCCTTTCCAACATACTGTTTATGTCCATATCTAATAGTTCTGAGAGAGATTGCACAGTCTTTGAATTTTTCCTCTGTTGGGTGTTCCTCCTCCTAGTCATTTTGGTGAGATGTAGTTGAGGGGATGTATAGCTGAATATATAAACCATGATTCAGGCAAGGTGCACCCTGAAAAGTTTCAGAGCAATCAGAAGTCACCACAAGAAAAGAAAGAAAAAAGAGAGAGAAAGAGAAACAAAAAAGAAAAAAACCCAGCCAACATTAGCCCCAAACTTAAGATTTACAAGATATATAAAGAAACACAAACAAAAAGAGTGACAAAAGTAAATGACAAGAGAGAAAAAGAAGAACCCAGCCAAAATGAACCCAAAGATTAAGATTTATATAATACCAGAACAAAAACAAAGACACAGAAACACTGACCAAAGAATAAAATGGGAGCATGGTTATAAATCCTCGATATGGGTGAGGAAGTTTATTTTGGCTCTTCCTGGGTGTATCTTATTTTCTTTGTTAAGGACTCAACTTTCCAGAGATACAAGAGGATTAAAACTGGTTTATATAGAGAGGTAGTATTGAATAGGGAAAAAGGATTACCTTGAAGCTTATATTTATATGTGTAATTTTTTTTTAAAGATTTTATTTATTTGACAGAGAGAAACACAGTGAGAGAGGGAACACAAGCAGAGGGAATGGTAGCAGGAGAAGCAGGCTTCCCTCAGAGCAGGGAGCCCGATGCGGGGCTCGATCCCAGGACCCTGGGATCATGACCTGAGCCAAAGGCAGACGCTTAACGTCTGAGCCACCCAGGCGCCCCTATATGTGTAATTTTTTAAAAAAGGAAAAGAAAAAGAGACACAGATATATGTACAAAAAGAAGTTCAGGTTAAAAAGTTATTATGATATTTGTTGTATTAAACCTCTAGTTTTAATGGTAAGTAGTTTAAAAAAAAATAAAAGGACAAGAATTGGGGCGCCTGGGTGGCTCAGTCGTTGAGCGTCTGCCTTCGGCTCGGGTCATGATCCCGGGGTCCTGGGATCGAGCCCCGCGTCGGGCTCCCTGCTCGGCAGGAAGCCTGCTTCTCCCCCTACCATTCCCTCTGCTTGTGTTCCCTCTCTCGCTGTGTTTCTCTCTGTCAAAATAAAATCTTAAAAAAAAAAAAAAAAAGGACAAGAATTGTGAGAACAAATTAAAAAAAAAAGTTGTATCTATGAGATATACGGGTTTTAGGGCAATATCAGGAGCTTAATATATTTTTTCCCCTGATGTTGGGGTTTTTAAACTTTTATGGGGACTTTGTGGATATTGTCCTCTTGCTTTTGGTTTGTCTTTTGTGGGGAGAGGCATGCTGTGGTGTTTTCTAGTCAGTGTTGCTTGGATTGAGTTGCTCTGTCAGGTATCATGGGGCTGGGTTCTATGGAAACCAGTTTTTCAGGCTTTTGCTCTCTGGAGGTTTTTATTCTTATGTGGCTTTTTTGGCTTTTTGGAGGGTCAGAGTACAGAATCTGTCTGTCCCAGACCTCTGCCTCAGAGAGAAGCCGCAGTTTGTTCCCATCTGGGTGGTCCAGAACACACAGACTCCCCCTCAGTAAACTCCGTTGCACAGTGCAACCTCCTACAGGGAGTGTGCACCCCCAGCCACTGTCCCAGTGGTCACCCAAGGCCCACACTTGTCTCAACACCCCCATGCCACTAAAACTATGAGTGATATTGGTCTGGGGAGCCTTTTTCTGGTGGCTGTCATTGCTGGGATTGCATTCTGGGGTCCAGGCCCATGTGGGGTGCACTCAGACCTCGCAGTAGTGCAGGTACCAGAAGGCTGCTAACACAGGGATTCCAACCTGAGATTGCACCAGGTTCTCTCAGGTGCCAGCTGGGAGAGCTCAGACCCCATGGCGGGTCACAGTAGCCTGTACTCCTAGAGACCTCCAGCTGGTGCCCACACCAGGCTCTCTCAGGAATTAGCAGGAGTGCGCCCAGACCCCGCAGTAAAGCAGGTTGCAGAAGGATGCAGGCCAAAGTATCCTGAGCATTGTTCATGCAGGCTCTCTCAGGAATGGCGAGAGTGCACCCAGCCTGAGTGGTGGTGGAAGCAGTGGAAAGCCAGGGGTTCAGGGACCACAGACGACCCTGGCCAACTCTCTCTGGCATGGGTAGTCACTGGTAGTGACCATGCTGGGTCCATGGGCTTAGGACTGTGCCCATGACCGTCCAATTCCACCAGTTGCCCCTTAAGATCTTTTGCTTTTTTTTTTAGTGTTTTTAACCAGACTCCAAGTTAATGCTCTTCCCCAATCACAGGGCACTTTTGCATTAAGGTATTACTTTCCTTGGGTCTCTTCTGGTGGTTCCCTCTCCCTTCTGTTTAGCCTCCATTATCAGTCTGAGCATTCCCACCCTGCTTTACCTCTCCACTGCTGTCTTCCGCCCCCGTAGAGATCCAGAAGTGTATAATCTTACATCTCAGGCTGATTTCATGGGTGTTTAGAGCATTCTGGTAGATATTTAGCTCACTTTAGGGGATCAGTTGAAACAAAGTCTCCTACTTCTCTTCCATCTTGCCCCTCTTCCCTAAACCCATCTTTGATAAAAAGGAAATTATTTTATAAGGAGAAGGATGAGGGAAGAAAAGATTCTAAATAAGTCTACTGCTTCTCCATGTTTTTTCTTGGTCCTCTCCAACATTAATTGAAGATGGTAGTGGGTCACAACTCCCTAAAATGTTTTACAAAACATATAACAAAATTGTACAAAACTTCCAAATTGCTGCTACCACATCTTATGTTCTCTGTTAACATTTTGAGGCTCTATGGCATATCTTCAGCTCTGCCACAAGGGGGCCATCATAGAATTATTGAAATAACATGTTTTTTCCTCTTTAGAAAAAAGCAACAAGAACCTGTGTTGATAGTAAGACCTGTAAAGTGACTCCAGGAAGAATCCACATTAAACCATGTGCCATTGAACAATTTATTCTATCCTTTCTAAGTCTCAATTACCTCAACTATCTCTTGATATTCTTCCCATCCACCTATTTACCTGTCCAGTAATCGTTCATCTGTCTATCTACCAATCCATTTATCGATCTGTCCTCCCATCTACTACTTATCCATTATAGGTTAAGAGGTTAAGAAATATCTCTTGAGCCAAACTTCTTGGGTTTGAATCATGGCTATCCTTACTTTCTGGCTGTGTAGTGTAGGGCATGTTACTTGGCCTCTTATCTAGAAATTGGAGATGAAATTAATATCTGACATATAATAAGCACGTGAAAATAAGTGTTGACTGTTACAGTTGCACACCCACTTGTTTCTAGGCACTTTGCCAGGCTTAGGGAATTCAAATGAATAAGACATGTCCCTTAGACTTCCAGAGTTCCATGTAAAGGAAAAGAAAGATATAGAAATCAATAAATTATAATTAAGTGTGAAAAGTATCCTAATATAAGCTTTTACAAGGTACAGTAATGGCAAAAGAATTGAAGGACCAGTATGGTTGGGGTTGGGATTGGGAAAAATCTAATAGAGAAGACAACAGTGGAACTGGGTCTTAAAGGGCAAGATGCAATGGGCGGTGTGAGAAAACAATACCTGCAAAAGTGGCAGAGATGCCAAAGTGTATGGAGCATTTAGAGAACTACATATCACTCAGTATTGCTAGTGATCTAGGCCTAGGCTAGCAAGATAGATCAGATCAGAAAAGACCTCATAAACCGTACCAGAGTTTGGCTTTTACTCTGACAGTAATGGAGAAAGTATGCAAGCATATTTCTATCAAGGTAGGATCAAAGTTAGATATTTTCTTTATTTCCCCCCAAATACTTTTATTTTTTCAGTGTTACAAGATTAACTGTTCATGCACCACACGCAGTGGTCCATGCAATACGTGCCCTCCTCAATACCCACCACCAGGCTCGCCCAACCCCTCCCTCCAAAACCCTCAGTTTGTTGCTCAGAGTCCACAGTCTCTCATGGTTCATCTCTCCCTCTGATTCTCCCCAATTCTCCATTCCTTTCCTTCTCACAATGCCCTCCATGTTTTTCCTTATGCTCCACACGTAAGTGAAACCATAAGATAATTCACTCTCTCTTCTTGACTTATTTCACTAACAAAGTTAGGTATTTTCTTGAGGACAGGTGTTCTAGGCGTTGGAGCTGGAGAGTGGAATGGAGTCATGGAATGAGTTTGAAGAGATGGTGATGGCGTGAGTGGATATGGAGATGGAAGTTCAGGGAAGTGTAGCCAGCATCAAAACACTAAGTTCAGGAGGATACTTGTATAAGCATTCGGTGTTGTAACTAATGAACAACTAAATTCTATTCTTGAAACAAATATTACACTATATGTTAACAAAATATAATTTATATTTTTAGAAATTTGTTAGAATTTCTTGACAAAGTGATTAATATTAGAATAAGATAGGGGCGCCTGGGTGGCTCAGTGGGTTAAAGCCTCTGCTTTCAGCTCAGGTCATGGTCTCAGGGTCCTGGGATCGAGCCCCGCTTCGGGCTCTCTGCTCAGAGGGAGACTGTTTCCCCCCCTCTCTCTGCTTGCCTCTCTTCTTACTTGTGATCTCTCTCTCTCTGTCAAATAAATAAATAAAATCTTTTAAAAAAAGAATAAGATACACATTTTTCATTCCTAAGATCTTTTTTTAAATTTTTATTTAAATTATATTTAATGTACAGTGTAATATTTGCCTTCCCACCAACAATATAAGAGGATTCCCCTTTCTCTGCATCCTCACCAATATCTGTTGTTTCCTGTGTTGTTAATTTTAGCCATTCTGACACATATGAGGTGGTATCTCATCATGGTTTTAATTTGTATTTTCCTGATGACGGGTTATGTTGAGGATATTTTCCTGTGTCTGTTAGCCTTCTGGGTGTCTTCATTGAAAAAATGTCTATTCATGTGTTCAGCCCATTTCTTAAAAGGATTATTTATTTTTGCGTGTTGAATTTGATAAGTTTCTTATAGATCTTGGATACTAGCCTTTCATCAGGTATGTCATTTGCAAATATATTGTCCCTTTCTGTGGGCTTCCTTTAGGTTTTGTTGATTGTTCCTTCAATGTGCAGAAGCATTTTATCATGATAAAATTGCAATAATCCACTTTTCCTTTTGCTTGTCTTGCCTCTCGCGATGTTTCTAGTAAGAAGTTGCCACAGCCAACGTCAAAGAGGTTGTTGCTGGTGTTCTCTAGGATTTTAATGGATTCCTGTCTCACACTGAAGTCTTTCATTCATTTTGAATTATTTTTCTGTATGTTGTAAGAAAGTGCTCTAGATTCTGCATGTTGCTTACTGTCCAATATTCCCACCACCATTGTTGAAGAGACTGTGTTTTTTCCATTGGATACTCTTCCTTGCTTTCTTGAAGATCAGATGGTATATTTTGGCTCCATTACTGGGTTTTCTATTTTGTTCCATTGATCTATGTGCCTGTTTTTGTACCAGTACTGTCCTGATGATTACAACTTTTTAATATATCTTGAACGCCAAAATTGTGATGCATCTAGCTTTAGTTCTCTTTTTAAGTATAATTTTGGCTATTTGGGGTCTTTGTGGTTCCATAAAAATGTTAAGATTGTTCTTTCTCTGTGAAAAATGCTGGTGGCGTTTTAATAGGGATTGCATTAAATGTGTGGAATAGGTTGCTTTGCATAGTATAGACATTTTTAAAATATTTGTTCTTCCAAACCATGAATATGGAATGTTTTTTTATTTCTCTGTGTAATCTTCAATTTCTTTCATAAGAGTTCTATAGATTTCAGAGTACATAGCTTTTTAATCTATGGTTAAGTTTTTTTTTTTCATTTTATTTATTTTTTTCACTGTTACAAGATTTATTGTTTTGCACTACACCCAATGCTCCAGGCAGTACGTGCCCTCCTCAATACCCACCACCAGGTTCGCCCAACCCCCGACCCCCTCCCCTCCAAAACCCTCAGTTTGTTGCTCAGAGTCCACAGTCTCTCATGGTTCATCTCCCCCTCTGGTTTCCCCCCATTCATCCCTCCCTTCCTTCTCATAATGCCCTCCAGGTTTTTCTTTATGCTCAGCACGTAAGTGGGACCATAAGGTAATTGGTTCTCTCTGCTTGACTTATTTCACTCAGCATAATCTCTTCCAGTCCCATCCATGTGGATACAAAAGTTGGATATTCGTCCTTTCTACTGGAGGCATAATATTCCATTGTGTATATGGACCATATCTTCTTTATCCATTCATCTGTTGAAGAGCATCTTGGTTCTTTCCACAGTTTGGCAATTGTGGCCATTGCTGCTATGAACATTGAGGTACATGTGGCCCTTCTTTGTAATGCATCTGCTTCTTTCGGGTAAATACCCAGGAGAGCGATGGCAGGGCCATAGAGTAGCTCTATTTTTAAATACTTGAGGAATCTCCACACTGTTTTCCAAAGTGGCTGGACCAGTTTACAATCCCAACAACAGTGTAATGGGGTGCCCCTTTCTCCACACGCTCTCCAAATTTGTTGTTTACTGTCCTGTTGATTTTGGCCATTCTAACTGGCGTAAGGTGGTATCTCAGTGTGGTTTTGATTTGAATCTCTCTGATGGCTAAAGATGATGAACATTTTTTCATGTGTCTGTTAGCCATTTGTATGTCTTCTTTGGAGAAGTGTCTGTTCATGTCTTCTGCCCATCTTTTGATGTAATTATCGGTTTTGTGAGTGTTGAGTTTGAGGAGTTCTTTATAGATCTTAGATATCAGACCTTGGTTTGTAGTGTCATTTGCGAATATCTTCTCCCATTCTGTGGGTTGCCTGTTTGTTTTGTTGACTGTTTCCTTTGCTGTACAGAAGCTTTTTATCTTGATGAACTCCCAAAAGTTCAATTTCGCTATTGTTTCCTTTGTCTTTGGAGACATGTCCTGAAAGAAGTTGCTGTGGGTGATGTCGAAGAGGTTACTGCCTATGTTCTCCTCTAGGATTTTGATAGATTCCTGCCTCACATTGAGGTCTTTTGTCCATTTCGAGTTTATCTTTGTGTATGGTGTAAGAGAATGGTCAACCTTCATTCTTCTACATATAGTTGTCCAATTTTCCCAGGACCATTTATTGAAGAGATTGTCTTTTTACCACTGGATATTTTTTCCTGTTTTGTCAAAGATTATATGACCAAAGAGTTGTGGGTCCATATCTGGGCTCTCTATTCTGTTCCACTGGTCTATGTGTCTGTTTTTGTGCCAGTACCATGTTGTCTTGGTGATCATCGCTTTGTAGTAAAGCTTGAAATTGGGCGATGTGATGCCCCCAGCTTGGTTTTTCTTTTTCAGCATTTGTTTAGCGATTCGAGGTCTTTTCTGGTTCCATATAAATTTTAGGATTGTTTGTTCCAGGCTTTTGAAGAAATCCAGTGGAATTTTGATCAGGATGGCATTGAAAGTAGAGACTGCTCTGGGCAGTATAGACATTTTCACAATGTTTATTCTTCCGATCCAGGAACATGGTATGCTTTTCCACCTTTTTGTGTCTTCTTCAAATTCTTTCATGAGTGTTTTGTAGTTCTTTGAGTACAGATCCTTCACCTCTTTGGTTAGGTTTATTCCCAGGTATCTTATGGTTTTTGGTAATACCGTAAATGGAATAGAGTTCCTAATTTCTCTTTCCACATTTTCATTGTTGGTGTATAGGAAAGCCACTGATTTCTGTGCATTGATTTTGTATCTTGCCACATTGCTGAATTGCTGTATGAGTTCTAGTAGTTTGGGGGTGGAGTCTTTTGGGTTTTCCATATAGAGTAACATGTCATCTGTGAGAGAGAAAGTTTGACTTCTTCATTGCCAATTTGAATACCTTTTATTCCTTTTTGTTGTCTGATTGC
>CM053612.1:61818197-61835509 GCA_028646535.1 Procyon lotor | reverse complement strand
GGGATATGGTGGCTGGGTTGTGGACATTGGGGAGGGTATGTGCTGTTAAGTGCTGTGAAATGTGTAAGCCCGAAGATTCACAGACATGTACTCTGGGGCAAATAATACATTATATGTTAATAAAAATTAATTAAATTAAAAAAAAAAGAGAGACGCATTCGGGACCAAAAGATACATCCAGACTGAAAGTGAAAGGATGGAGAACCATCTTTCACGCCAATGGGCCTCAAAAGAAAGTTGGGGTAGCAATTCTCCTATCAGATATATTAGATTTTCAGCTAAAGTTTGCAGTCAGAGATACAGAATGACATTGCATCATTCTGAAAGGGTCTATCCTCCAAGAAGATCTAACAATTGTAAACATTTATGCCCCCAATATAGGAGCAGCCAACTGCATAAACCACCTGTTAATCAAAATGAAGAGTCACATTGATAGGAACACAATCATGGTTGGAGATTTTAACACAGCACTCTCAGTAACAGATAGATCATCTAAACAGAAAATCAATAAAGAAACAAGAACTTTGAATGACACATGAGACCAGATGTACCTCATATATATATACAGAACATTCCACCCTAAGAAAACAGAATACTCATTTTTCTCAAGTGCACACGGAACTTTCTCCAGAATAGACCACATACTGGGCCAAAAATCAGACTCAACCAATACCAAAAGATTGAGATGATTCCCTGTATTTTCTCAGATCACAATGCTCTGAAAATGGAACTCAAACACAAGAAGAAGTTTGGAAGGAATTCAAACACTTGGAGGCTAAAGACAAACCTGCTCAAAATGCTGAGATCAACCAGGAAATCAAAGATGAGCTTAAACAATTCATGGAGAACAAGGAGAATGAAGACACATTGATGCAAAACCTATGGGACATGGCAAAGGCAGTCCTAAGGGGGAAATACATACCCATCCAATCCTCACTCAAAAAAATTTGAAAAATCTCAAATACACCAGCTCTCCTTGCACCTCAAAGAACTGGAAAATCAATAACAAAAGAAGCCAACCCTACGCACAAGAAGGGAAATAATCAAGATCAGAGCAGATATCAACGAGTTAGAAACTAGAGAAACAATAGAATTCATCAATGAATCCAGAAGTTGGTTCTTTAAAAGAATCAACAAGATTGATAAGCCCCTGGCCAAACTCATCCAAAAGAAAAGGGAGAGGACGCAAATTAACAAAATTATGAATGAAAGGGGAGAGATCACGACTAATCCAAAGGAAATAGAAACAATCATCAGAAGATATTATCAACAACTATATGCCAATAAGTTAAACAACCTAGAAGAAATGGATGCATTCCTGGAAACACACAATCTTCCAAGACTGAAACAGGAAGAAATTGACAACCTGAATAGACGAATATCTAGTAATGCGATTGAAGCAGTGATCAAAAACCTCCCCAAAAACAAGAGTCCAAGACCAGACGGATTCCCTGGGGAATTCTACCAAACCTTCAAGGAAGAAATAATACCTATCCTCCTGAAACTGTTTCAAAGAATAGAAACAGAAGGAAATCTTCCAGACTCATTCTATGAAGCCAGCATTACCCTGATCCCCAAACCAGTCAAAGACCCTACCAAAAAGGAGAATTTTAGACCAATATCCCTGATGAATATGGATGCCAAGATTCTCAACAAGTTTCTAGCTAATAGGATCCAACCGCACATCAAAAAGGTTATTCATTATGACCAGATGGGATTTATCCCTGGGATGCAAGGGTGGTTCAACATTCGCAAATCAATCCATGTGATAGAATAAATCAATAAGACAATGAGAAGAACCACATGGTCCTCTCAAATGATGCAGAAAACCTTTTGACAAAATTCAGCATCTGTTCCTGATTAAAACTCTTCAAAGTATAGGGATGGAAGGAACATTCCTCAACATCATCAAGTCCATCTATGAAAAGCCCACAGCAAATATCATTCTCAATGGGGAAAATCTGACAGCATTCCCGCTGAGATCAGGAACACGACAAGGATGCCCACTCTTACCACTCTTGTTCAACATAGTACTAGAAGTCCTAGCGACAGCAATCAGACAACAAAAAGAAATAAAAGGTATTCAAATTGGCAATGAAGAAGTCAAAATTTCTCTCTTCGCAGATGACATGTGGATATATGGAAAACCCAAAAGACTCCACCCCCAAACTACTAGAACTCATACAGCAATTCAGTAATATGGCAGGATACCAAATCAATGCACAGAAATGAGTGGCTTTCCTGTACACTAACAATGAAGCTGTGGAAAGAGAAATTAGGGAATCTATTCCATTTACAATAGCATCAAAAACCATAAGATACCTGGAAATGAACCTAACCAAAGAAGTAAAGGATCTGTTCTCGAAGAACTACAAAACGCTCATGAAAGAAATTGAAGAAGACACAAAAAGGTGGAAAAGCATTCCATGTTCCTGGAAGGGAAGAATAAACATTGTGAAAATTTCTATACTGCCCAGAGCAATCTATACCTTCAATGCCATCCCGATCAAAATTCCATAGGATTTCTTCAAAAACCTGGAACAAACAATCCTAAAATTTATATGGAACCAGAAGAGCCCCTGAATCGCTAAGCAAATGCTGAAAAAGAAAAACCAAGCTGGGGGCATCATATTGCCCGATTTCAAGCTTTACTACAAAGGGGTGATCACCAAGACAACATGGTACAGGCACAAAAACAGATACATCGACTAGTGGAACAGAATAGAGAGCCCAGGTATGGACAGGCAACTCTATGGTCAAATATTCTTTTACAGAACAGGAAAAAAATATCCAGCGGAAAAAAGACAGTCTCTTCAATAAATGGTGCTTGGAAATTTGGACAACTATATGTAGAATGAAATTTGACCATTCTCTTACACTATACACAAAGATAAACTCGAAATGGATAAAAGACCTCAACGTAAGGCAGGAATCTATCAAAATCCTCGAGGAGAACATAAGCAGTAAACCCTTCGACATCAGCCACAGCAACTTCTTTCAGCACATGTCTCCAAAGACAAAGGAAATAAATGCGAAATTGAGCTTTTGGGACCTCATCAAAATAAAAAGTTTCTGCACAGCGAAGGAAACTGTCAACAAAACAAACAGGCAACCCACAGAATGGGAGAAGATATTCGCAAATGTCACTACAGACACAGGTCTGATATCTAAGATCTATAAAGAATTCCTCAACCTCAACACTCACAAAACTGCTAATTACATCAAAAGATGGGCAGAAGACATGAACAGACACTTCTCCAAAGAAGACATACAAATGGCTAACAGACACATGAAAAAATATTCATCATCTTTAGCCATCAGGGAGATTCAAATCAAAACCATACTGAGATACCACCTTACACCAGTTAGAATGGCCAAAATCAACAGTAAACAACAAATGTTGG
This sequence comes from Procyon lotor, assembly GCA_028646535.1. NCBI lineage: Eukaryota > Metazoa > Chordata > Mammalia > Carnivora > Procyonidae > Procyon > Procyon lotor. The sequence goes on along the minus strand of CM053612.1, from coordinate 61,832,105 downwards.
AAAGGTTGTGGAGAAAGGGGCACCTTCTTACACTGTTGGTGGGATTGCAAGCTGGTGCAGCCACTTTGGAAAACAGTGTGGAGATTCCTCAATAAATTAAAAATAGAGCTACACTATGGTCCTGCCATCGCACTCCTGGGTATTTACCCCAAAGAAGCAGATGCATTACAAAGAAGGGCCACATGTACCTCAATGTTCATAGCAGCAATGGCCACAATTGCCAAACTGTGGAAAGAACCAAGATGCCCTTCAACAGATGAATGGATAAAGAAGATATGGTCCATATATACAATGGAATATTATGCCTCCATTAGAAAGGACGAATATCCAACTTCTGTATCAGCATGGATGGCACTGGAAGAGATTATGTGGAGTGAAATAAGTCAAGCAGAGAGAACCAATTACCTTATGGTCTCACTTACATGCTGTACATAAAGTAAAACATGGAGGGCATTATGAGAAGGATGCGAGGGGTGAATGGGGGGAAACCAGCAGGGGAGATGGACCATGAGAGAATGTGGACTATGAGCAATAAACTGAGGGCTTTGGAAGGGAGGGGGTTGGGTGTTGGGCGAGCCTGGTGGTGGGTATTGAGGAGGGCACGTATTGCATGGAGCACTGGGTGTGGTGCAAAACAATAAATCTTGTAACACTGAAAAAAAATTAATAAATAAAATTAAAAAATAAAGAACCTAATCAGAATGAATCACGGGAATGAGATTTATATAATACCAGGTCAAAAGCTAATAGGTACAAACGTGGCAGAAGGATAAGCTGGAAGGTTGGTTATAACTACTTGTGAGAGAGGAAGGATATTTCAGGTCTTCCTGGTTTTATCTTTGTATTAATCCTCTATTTGTATGTTACGTAGCTTATAAACAAAAACAAACAAACAAACAAACAAAAACAAAAACAAAAAAGTCCAGGAAATATGAAAATGTGTGAATAAAAAAATAGAAAGGGAATAAGAAAAAAAAATTGTATCTGTGAAATATACATGTTTGAGGGTATTATCAGGTGCTTAATATATTGATTTCCCCTGATGTTGGGAATTTAAAATTTTATGGGGACCCTGTGGTTATGCTCCTTTTGGCTTTTTTTTTTACTTGTCTTTTGGGGGAGAGGCCTGCCACTTTTTTTCTAGTCAATCTTGCTTGAGTTGAGTCACTGTGCCCCCCAATCAAGGGGTTGAGCTCTGTGGAAACCGGTTTCTCAGTCTTTTGTTCTCTGAAGGCTTTTGGCCTTTTGTAGCTTTTTCACCTTTATGGAGAGTCCATGCAAGGAATCTGTCTGTAAATACCCAGACCTCCGCATAACAGAGAAGCCTCAGTCTGCTCCCCTCTGGGTTGTCCAGAATACACACTTCCCCTCCACAAAAATCTGCTCAGAGCAGTCTCTCACAGGTGTCGCGCACTCAGCAGTTCCATGACTCTGTGAATGCTTCCTGCTTTCCAGGTTCCAGGCTCCGGCAGGGTGTGGTCATATTCTTGCCTGAGATTAGGCTGGCCGCCTGAGTTCTCTTCTGGGTGGGCTGTGATTGGCCAGACCCTGCCGCCACAGGCCACGAATGTCTTGCAGTTGGGGTGCACAGTCCAGGGATTTCTGTACACAGAGAAAAGCTGCTGGCTCCTGGACCACACCAAACTCTGTAAGGTGCTGGCAGGAGCGCGCATGCCTCGCCCACAAGATGGTGTAAGGTGCACAAAGCTGCAGGTTTGGGAGCCACAGACTGGAGCCCCTTACCATTCTCTCTTTGAGGTTACTTGTATCCTTCCTGGAAGCATGGGCCCAGGTCTGTGCCCACAACCACCCCCTTCCACTAGTTGCTCCTCAGAACCTTTTGCTCTTTTTAAGTGTTTTTAACTGGACTCTAAGTTAATGCTGCTCCGCAATCTCTGGGCACTTTCTTTGGGGTAATGCTGTCCTTGCACCACTTCTGGTGGCTCCCTCCCACTTTTGTTTATCCTCTGATGTTGGTTTGAGTGTTCCCGCTTTGCTTTACTTCTCCGCTGCTGTCTTCTGTTCCCGTAGAGATCCAGAAGTGAAAAATTTTGCTCCTCAGGCTGATTTCATGGGTGTTTAGCATGTTCTGGTAGATATCCAGCTCACTTTTCGGGACTGATTGCAACAGGATCTCCTACTTCTCTGCCATCTTGCCCCCCCTTAGTTGTGTGTAAATATATATATATATTTAGACAACACCATAGTATTCCCTATACTAATTCACATTCTGTACTAATTCACATTGACATCAACAGTATACAAGTGTTCTTTCTTGTTCACCTCCTGAACAACGCTTGTGATCTTTTGTCTTTTGAATAATAGCCATATTAACTGGTATGAGATGTATCTCATGATATATTTGATTTGAGTTTCCCTGTAAATTAGTCATTTTAATAAATTTTCATTTACCTTTTAGCCATTTGAAGATCTTTTTGGAAACTGTTTATTCAGGTCCTTTGTCCATTTTTAAAATTGAGTTATTTGACTGTGAATTGTGAAGATGGCAAAAAAGTAAGAGACCCTGTTTCAACTGGTGCCCTAAAGTTAGCTAAATATCTACCAGAACACCCCAAACACCCATGAAATCAACCTGAGATGTAATACTATGCACTTCCGGATCTCTACAGTGGCAGAAGACTGCAGTGGTGAGGTAAAGCAGTGTGGGAATGCTCAGACTGATATCAGAGAATAAACAGAGGAGGGAAGGAGCCACCAGAAGCAACCCAAGGAAAGTAACACCCCAATGTGAAAGTGCCCTGTGATTGGGGACCAGCATTAACTTGGGGTCTGGCTAAAAGCACTCAAAAAGAACAAAAGATCTTAAGAGGCAACTAGTGGAATTGGGGGGGCATGTGCACGGGCCTAAGCCAATGATCCCAGGAAGGACACCACCAATGGTGACCACCTGCATCAAAGAGAGACCAACGGGTGTCCAGTCTGTATTCCTTGAGCTTGTGGCTTCCGGCTGCTTGCACCACCATTCAGGCTGGGCATACTCTCACAATCACCTAAGAGAGCATGGTTTGGGCACCAGCCAATGGTCTCTTTAGGACCTCAGCCATCTGTCTCCCCCTGCGGAGTCTGAGCACTCCCAGCCCACAGCTGAGACAACACGGAGCTATCTCAGAACACAATCCCTCCATAGCCTGTGCAACCTGTGGTGTATGAGCCCATATGGCATGGCCCTGGACCCTGGAGAGCAGTACCAACAATGGCAGCTCCTGCAGTTGTAGTGGCACAGAGGTGTAGAGACACGTGGGGGCTTCAGATTGGGACAGGGGCTGGGATATGCACTATCTGTGGGACGCTGCAATGTGCAGCAAAGTTTGCAGAGGGAGAGTCTGTGCATTCTAGACCACCCAGAAGGGAGCACATTGAGGCTTCTATCTGAGATGGAGGTCTGGGTACCGGCAGATCCTTTGCTTTTACCCTCTGAAAAGCAGCAAAAAGACACCAAAGAGCAAAACCCTTCAGAGAGCAAAATCCTGAAAAACCCTTGATAGTGGGGAGGGCGACTCAACCCAAGCAAAATTGAGTGGAAAACAACAGGGCATGCCCTTCCCACAGAAGACAAGCCAAAAGCAAGAGGACAATAACCACAGAGTCCCCATAAAACTTTAAGACCTCAACATCAGGAGAAAACAACATATTAAGCCCAGGTATTGCCCTAACACCTGTATATTTCATAAATAAAAATATTTTGTTTTTATTTTTTAATTCATTCTCACGATTCTAATTCTTTTAATTTTTTAACCACCTAACATTACAACTAAAGGCTTAATACAATGATACACCCAGGAAGATCCGAAAACTTCCTCACCCACATTGAGGATTTATAACTACCTTCCCCTCTTATTCTTCTGTCACTGTTTCTGTATATTTGTTTTCCTTCTGGATTTATAGAAATCTTATTCCTAGGGTTCATTTTGGATGGATTCTTTTCTTCTTGTCATTTATTTTGTTGGTCTTTTTTTTTTTTTGTATTTGTTTATATACCTTATAAATATTTTGGGGGCTCATTTTGGCAGGGAAGTCTCTTCTCTCTCTTTCTCTCTCTCTCTCTCTCTCTCTCTCTCTCTTTCTTTTTGCTAGTGAATCCAGATTGCTCTGAAACTTTCCAGGGTGCACTTCACCTGGATCATTGGTGATATATTCAGCTATACATGCCCTCAATCACTTCTCATCAGAATGACTAGAAGGAGGAACACCCAACAGAAGAAAAACCAGACCCTGTGGCCTTGCCCCAGAACTATTGGATACGGATATAAACAATATGTTGGAAAAGGAATTCAGGGTGACAATTATACAGGAAATGGCTAGGTTGTAGAAAAACATTAATGACAACATAGAATCTCTAAAGTTTGAACTGACTGCCAATATGACTGAAGTTCAAAATGCTATCAGTAAGATATGGTACATGTATACAATGGAATATTATGCCTCCATTAGAAAGGACAAATATACAACTTTTGTATCAACATGGCCAGGACTGCAAGAGACTATGCAGAGAGAAATAAGTCAAGCAGAGAGAGCCAATTATCTTATGGTCTCACTTATGTGCTGAGCATAAAGAAAAATATGGAAGGCATTGTGAGAAGGAAGGGAAAGGGGAATGGGGGGAAATCAGAGGGGGAGATGAACCATGAGATACTGTGGACTCTGAGCAGCAAACTGAGGGTTTTGGAGGGGAAGGGGTGGGGAGTTGGGCGAGCCTGGTGTTGGGTATTGAGGAGGGCACGTATTGCATGGAGAACTGGGTGTGGTGCAGGAACAATTAATCTTATAACACTGAAAAAATAAAATAAACATATTTGGGGGAAAAACAAAAAAAAAATGCTATCAGTGACATCCAATCTAATAAATATACTCTAACAGCTAATGTAACTGAGGCAGAAGATACAATTAGTAATCTAGAAGACATGCTGATAGAGAAGAAAGATCAATGGGTGGGATGGTTGAAACTGCTTAGGAGCTATGAGGACAGAATTAGGAAAATAAATGATTCCATGAAACATTCCAACCTCAGAGTTAGTGGAAACCCAGAGGGAGTGGAGAAAGAGAGAATACTAGAAGATATTGCTGAACAAATTCTGGATGAAAATTTCCACAGTCTGGGGAATGGAATATGTATTCGTGATCTAGAGGCAGAAAGGACACCCCCAAGATCAACAAGGCTAGAAAGACACACAGACATTTGATTGTGAGATTCACAAATTATAATTTTATTCAAGAGATCCTGAGAGCAGTTAGGGGGAAGAGATTCTTATGTGCAGAGGAAGGTCCATTAGCATAATGTCAGAATGGTCCTCAGAAACCTGGAAGTCAGAAAGGGCTAGTAAGGAATATTCAGGGCACTAAATGAGAATAATATGCAGCCAAGAATACTTTATCTAGCAAGGCTGACATTCAAAATGGATGGGGAGATAAAGAGCTTCCAAGACCGGCAAGGTTTAAAAGAGGATGTGACCTCCAAGGCTTTACTGCAAGAAATATTAAGAGGGGTTCTTGAACAATAAATCTTGCAACACTGAAAAAAATAAACATATTTGGAAAAAAAACAGTTTTTCTCATTTAAAAAAAAAGAGGGGTTCTATAAAAGAAGAAAGACCCCAAGAATGACATAGAACAGAAACTTACAGAGGCAATCTATAGAAACAAAGACTTCATAGACAACATGATTTCAAAAAAAGCTTTTCTTTCAATAATCACTCTCAATGCAAACAACCTAAATGCTCCTATAAAATGGCACAGAGTTGCACACAAAACAAAACTACAGAACCCGTCCAAACACTGTCTATAAGAGACACATTTGGAACATAAAGATACACCCAGACTGAAAGTGAAGGGATGGACTGAAGTCTTTAGCTTAAAATCTAATTTATCTGATATGAGAATCACTAACCCCCTTCTCTTTTGAGGCCTGTTGGCATGAAAGATGATTCTCCATCCCTTCACTTTCAGTCTAGATGTATCTTTAGGTTCCAAATGTGTGCCTTGTAGACAGCATATGTATGGGTGCTGTCATTTTTTAAAAAAATATTTTATTTATTTATTTGAAAGAGAGACATCACAAGTAGGCAGAAGGGCAGGCAGAGAGAGGGGCAGCAGGCTCCCCACTGAGCAGAGAGCCCAATGCGGGGCTCGATCCCAGGACTCTGAGATAATGACCTGAGCCGAAGGCAGAGGCTTAACCCCTGAGCCACACAGGCACCCTGGGTCCTGTCATTTTATCCAGTCTGCAACTCTGTGCCGTTTTATGGGAGCATTTAGGTTGTTCATGTTGAGAGTGATTATTGAAAGTTAAGTTTTAATGATGTCTTGTGGCCTGTGAAGTCCTTGTTTCTAAAGATTGTAAGTTTCTGTTCTATGTCACTCACGGGGTCTTTCTTCTTTTATAGAACCATCCTTAATATTTCCTGGAGTGCTGGCTTGGTGGTCATATACTCTTTTAAAACTTGCTGGTCCTGGAAGCTCTTTATCTCTCCATCCATTTTGAATGTCAGCCTTTCTGGATAAAGTATTCTTGGCTGCATGTTCTTCTCATTTAGTACCCTGAATATGTCTTGCCAGCTCTTTCTGGCTTGGTAGGTTTCTATGGACAGGTTTTACATTATTCAGATGGGCCTTCCTCTGTATGTAAGGACTCTTTTCTCCCAGCTCCCCTTAAGATCTCCTGTCTGAAATTATGATTCGTGAATTTCACCATTAAGTGCCTGGCTATCTTTCTTGATTTGTTGATCTTGGGGGGGGGTATCCTTTCTGCCTCTAGGGCACAAACACTTGTTCCTTTCCCCAGATTGGGGAAATTTTCATCTAGAATTTGTTCAATTGTATCTTCTTAGTCTTCTGTCTTTATCCACCCCCTCAGGGATTCCAATAATTCTGACGTTGGAACGTTTCATTGCATCATTTATTTCCCTAAGTCTGTTCTCATGGCTTCTTAAGCAGTTTTTTCCAGCTGTCCTCCTGACCATTCTTCTCTACCATCTTGTCCTTTAGATCACTAATTCTATCCTTTCTCCATTACCCTAACTGTTAGACTATTTAGATTAGATGGGAACTCATTGATAGCATTTTTATTATTATACATTATTATACATTGGCTGTACTGGTTCTCAACTCTGCCCTTAGAGATTCTATGTTGTCATTAATGTTTTTCTCCTTCCTAGCCGTTGCTTGGATAATTCTTACCCTAAATTCCCATTCTGATATACTGTTCATGTTCATATCCAATAGTTCTGAGGAAGAGGGCACAGTCTTTGAGTTTTTCCTTTGTTGGGTGTTCCTCCCTCTAGTCATTTTGATGGGAAGTCATTGATGGTATGTATAGCCTACAATCACCTACAATCACCTACAATCCAGGCAAGGTGCATCCTGGAAAATTTCAGAATAATTGGAATTCACCACAAAAAAGAATGAATAAAGATAAAAAGAGAGAGAGAAAATAAGAAATTCCAGCCAAAATGAGCCCCCAAAATAAGATTTATAAGGTATATAAAAAAAGACAAACATAAAAACTGACAAAAGTAAATGACAAGAAATAAAAGAACCTAGTCAAAATGAACCCACAAAAGAAGACTTATATAATGCCAGAATAAAAACAAATGGTAGAAGGATAAGAAGGGAGGGTGGTTATAAATCCTCAATGCGGGTGAGGAAGGTAATTTCGGTTCTTCCCGGTTATATGGCTGTATTAAGCCTCTAGTTGTAATGTTTAGTTTAAAAAAAATTAGGAGAGTTGAGGCAAGATGGCAAGGTGTAGGAGGCTGAGACAGCGTTGGATCCCAGAAGGTCAGCTAGATAGGTACCAAACCATTCTAAAAGCTGGCAAATTCAACAGGAGAGAGAAGAGAATAAGAACAGCAATTCTAAGAGCAGAAAATTGACCACTTTCCAAAAGGTAGGACGTATGGAAAAAGTGAATCCAAAGTGACGGGAAGAGAGACCCTGGGGGGAGGGGCTGGCTCCCAGCAGCTGAAGAGCTGTGGAGCACAAAATCAGAACTTTTAGTCTACTTCGCTGAGGGACATAGCTCCAGAGGCTAAGCAGGGGATTTAGCCCTCATGGGAACAGTGTGGTTTCAGGACCCATGGGGTCACAGAGAGACCAGGGGTGCCCGAGGGTGGCAGAGCTCCCAGGAATTGGGGCAGAGAAACTAGCAGCAGAGAAGGAGCCATACAGTGCCCTATCAGCTTAGGCTTATCTTGGACTATGATCTGAGACATGGTTGGGCTGCTGCTCTTCAAGCGGGGGCCCCACAGGAGGCAGCTCCAGAGACACCCCTTCCTTCCTCCTCCGGGAGGAGCAGTTTGGGAGCGTGCAGCAGGAATCTGCTGGGTTTGGAGAATCCAGACTGGGCCGCGTATGTCACAGATAGAGGTGCTCTGCCACGGGCTAGCTGAGCACAGAGCAGGGGCCACAGACAAGGGAGATGGGAGTGATTGACAGCTTTCCTCTGAGGGTGTGCTGAGAAACCGGGTGACCAGCAATTGGCTCCTCTGGGCTGGAGACTGGGAGGATGCCATTTTCTTTCAGGGCCTCTAGGGCAGTAGGGAAAGCACTCTGGGAACAAAGACTCCTGAGAGCAAACCTGAGCAAAGTGTGTGGCCTGGTAAGGACGGTGAATTCTGCCTAAGGCAAAGACATTTGAGAATCACAGCATTGGCCCCTCCCCCAGAAGATCAGCGAGAATATCCAGCCAAGACCTAGTTAATCAATCAGTGAAAACTGTGGAACTCAAGAGTATCTTTCTCTCTCACTCATCTACTCTTATCTTGATAAAATGACAAGGTGGAAAAACTCACCACAAAAAAAAGAAGAGACAGTACCGATGGCTAGAGACCCAGTCAATTCAGACCAGTAATATGCCAGATATAGAGTTCAAAATGACAGTTATCAAGATGCTAGCTGGGCGCGAAAAATGCATGGAAGATATTAGAGAATCCCTTTCTGGAAAAATAAAATCCCTTTCTGGAGAAATAAAAGAAATAAAATCTAATCAAGTTGAAAATAAAAAAGCTATGAATGAGGTAAAATTAAAATTGGAGGCTTTCACTGCTAGAATAAATGAGACTGAAGAAAGAATCAGCGATATAGAAGACCAAATGATGGAGAATAAAGAAGCTGAGAAAAAGAGAGACAAACAACCAAAAGACCATGAGGGGAGAATTCAAGAGATAAATGATACCATAAGATGCAACAATATTAGAATAATTCGGATGCCAGAAGAAGAAGAAAGAGAGACAGGAGCAGAAGGTATATTGGAAAAAATTATTGTAGAGAACTGCCCTAATCTGGTAAAGAGACCAAGCATCAAAATCCAGAAGGCACAAAGAACCCCCTCAAAATCAACACAAATAGGTCTACTCCCCATCAACTAATAGTAAAAGTTACAAGTCTCAGTGACAAAGAGAAAATCCTGGAAGCAGTTCGGGACAAGAAATCTGTAATATACAAAACCAAAAATGTTAGATTAACAGCAGACCTATCCACAGAGACCTGGCAGGCCAGAAAGGACTGGCATGATATATTCAGAGCACTAAATGAGAAAAAATATGCAACCAAGAAAACTATATCCAGCTAGGTTGTCACTGAAAATAGAGGGAGAGATAAAAAGCTTCCAGGACAAAACAAACAAACAAACAAACAAACAAAAAACAAAAAACAAACAAAAAAAAAACTGAAAGAATTTGCAAACACCAAACCAGCCCTAGAGGAAATATTGAAAGGGGTCCTCTAAGCAAAGAGAGTGCCTAAAAGGAACATAAATCAGAAAGGAACAGGGACAATTTACAGTTAAAGTCACCTAACAGGCAATAAAATGGCACTAAATTCATATCTGTCAATAGTTATCCTGAATGTAAATGGGCTAAATGCCCTAATCAAAAGATACAGAGTATCAGAGTGGATAAAAAAACAAGACCCATCGATATGCTGTCTACAAGACACTCATCTTAGACCCAAAGACACCTCCAGATTTAAAGTGAGGGGTTGGAAAACAATTTACCATGGTAATGGACATCAAAAGGAAGCTGGGGAGGGAATCCTTATGTCAGGTAAATTAGATTTTAAGCTATAGCTTATAATAACAGATGAGGAAAGACAGTATATCATACTCAAAGGGACTTTCCAACAAGAAAATCTAAGAATTGGGGTCGCCTGGGTGGTTCAGTGGTTTAAAGCCTCTCCTTCGTCTCAGGTCATGATCTCAGGGTCCTGGAATTGAGCCCGGCATCAGGCTCTCTGCTCAGCCTCTCTGCTCAGCAGAGAGCCTGCTTCCCCCTCCTTCTCTGCTTGTCTCTCTGCCTACTTGTGATCTCTCTCTCCCTGTCAAATGAATAAATAAAGTCTTTAAAAAAAAAAAAAGAAGATCTAACAATTGTAAATATCTATGCTCCTAACATGGGAGCAGCCAATTATATAAACTAATTAATAACAAAGTCAAAGAAACACATCAACAATAATACAATAATAGTAAGGGATTTTAATACCCCCCTCACCGAAATGAACAGATCATCTAAGCAAAAGACCAACAAGGAAATAAAGCTTCTAAATGACACACTGGACCAGAAGGACATCACAGATATATTCAGGACATTCCATCCCAAAGCAACAGAATACACATTCTTCTTGAGCGCAAATGGAACATTCTCCAGAATAGATCACATCCTGGGACACAAATCAGATCTCAATCGGTACCAAAAGATTGGGATCATTCCCTGCATATTTTCAGACCACAATGCCATGAAACTAGAACTCAATCACAAGAGGAAAGTTGGAAAGAACTCAAATACATGGAGGCTAAAGAGCGTCCTACCAAAGAACGAATAGGTTAACCAGGAAATTTAAGAAGAACTTAAAAAATTTATGGAAACAAATGAAAATGAAAACACAACTGTCCAAAATCTTTGGGACACAGCAAAGGCAGTCCTGAGAGGAAAGTATATAGCAATATAAGCCTTTCTCAAGAAACAAGAAAGATCTCAAATACATACCCCAACACTACACCTAAAGGAGCTGGAGAAAGAACAGCAAAGAAAGCCAAACCCTGCAGAAGAAGAGAAATAATAAAGATCAGAGCAGAAATCAATGAAATAGAAACCAAAAGAACAGAAGAAATCAATGAAACTAGGAGTTGGTTCTTTGAAAGAATTAATCAAATTCATAAACCCTTGGCCAAGCTTATCAAAAAGAGGAGAGAAAGGACCCAAATTAATAAAATCATGAATGAAAAAGGAGAAATCACAACCAACACCAAAGAAATACAAACAATTATAAGAACATATTATGAGCAACTATACTCCAGCAAATTAGACGATACGGAAGAAATGGATGCATTCCTAGAGACACACAAACTACCAGACTGGAACCAGGAAGAAACAGAAAACCTGAACAGACCCATTACCAGTAAGGAGATTGAAGCAGTCATCAAAAATCTCCCAAAAAACAAAAGCCCAGGGCCAGATGGATTCCTAGGGGAATTCTACCAAACATTAATGAAGAATTGAGCTGCAGACCTCTGTGGAGCCTGGTTACTCAGTCTTTAGCTCTCTGAAGGCTTTTGGCCTTTTGTAGCTTTTTCTCCTATTCAGAGAGCCTAAGTGAGGAATCTGCCTGCCTGTACCCAGATCTCCCCATCACAGAGAAGCCACAGTTTGCTTCACTGTGGGTTGTCCAGAAGGGACACTCCCCTCTGCAAATGTCCCAGAGTAGCCTGTCCCAGGTGTCATGCACTCAGCAGGTCGGCGCCTCTGCACACTCCTCTGCTCTCAGGGATCCAGGCTTTGGCGGGGTGTGGCAAGATTCGTTCCAAGATTAGTGCACTGGCCGAGCAGTTCTTGCCTTCGGGGGTGCACCTTCTAGAGAGCACTGTACATGGAGAAAAGCTGTCATCTCCGGGACCACAGCAGACTCTTTAAGATGCTTTCAGAGCGCTCGCACCCCGCCCACAAAATGTTGCCCCCAAACCAGACAAAGTCCCCACCAAAAAGGAGAATTACAGACCAATATCCTTGATGAACATGGATGTAAATATTTTCACCAAAATACTAGCCAATAGGATCCAACAGTACAATAAAATGATTATTCACCGTGAAAAAGGGGGATTTATTCCTGGGATGCAAGGTTGGTACACCATCCGCAAATCAATCAATGTGATACAATACATTAATAAAAGAAAGAACAGGGGAGGTCTCAAGGCAAGATGGCGGAGGTGTAGGAGGCACAGAAAGCACTGGGTCCCAGAAGTCCAGCTAAAGAGGCAGAGAACCACTCTAAAAGCCGGCAAACACAACAGTAAAGAGAAGAGAATAAGAACAGCAATTCTAGGAGCAGAAATCGACCACTTTCAGAAAGGTAGTATGTGTGGAAAAAGTGAATTTAAAGCTACGGGAAGAGAGACCCCAGGGGGAGGGGCCGGCTCCCAGCAGCCACAGAGCCGCGGAACACAAAATCTGGAACTTCTAGTCCGCTCTGCTGAGGGACATTGCTCCGGAGGCTAACCTGGGGTTCAGCCCTCCCGGGAACAGTGTGGTTTCAGGACCCGTGGGGTCACCGAGGTTCCAGGGGAGCCCGAGTACGGCAGAGCTACCAGGTATTGGGGCGGAGAAGCCAGTGGTAGAGAAGGAGCCGCGCAATGCCGCATAGGCCTACCTTGGACTATAGGAACTGAGACATACAGTTCATATAGGGCTGCCTTACTTCAAGCGGGGACCCCACAGGAGGTAGCTCCAGAGAAACCCCCTCCTTCCTCCTCTGGGAGGAGCACTGCAGGAGCGCGCAGCAGGAATCTGATAGTTTGGGGACTCCAGACGGGGCCATGCGCACCTAAGATAGAGGCGCTCTGCCACGGGCTAGCTGAGCAGAGCACTGGCCGCAGACAAGGGAGACGGATGTGATAACGGCTTTCCTCTGAGGGCCTGTGGATAATCGCGTCGCCCAGCAATAGGCTCCTCTGGGCCAGAGACTGGGAGGCCGCCATTTTCATTCCCAGCCTCCAGGGTGGTGAGAAAGCGCTCAGGGAACAAAGACTCCAAGAGTGAACCTGAGCTAAGTGCTTGGCCCATCCCCTGGCAAAGGTGGTGCAATTCCACCTCGGGCAAAGAAATTTGAGAACCATGGCAACAGGCCCCTCCCCCAGAAGATCAGCGAGAATATCCAGCCAAGACCTAGTTAATCAATCAGTGAAAACTGCGGAACTCCAGGGAATCTTTCTCTCTAATCCACCTACTCCTACCTTGACAAAATGATGAGGTGGAAAAACTCAACGCAAAAAAAAGAAGAGACAGTACTGATGGCTAGAGACCTAGTCAATGCGGACATTAGTAATATGTCAGAAATAGAGTTCAAAATGACACTTATCAAGATGCTAGCAGGGCTCGAAAAAAGCATAGAAGATATTAGAGAATCTCTTTCCGGAGAAATAAAAGTCTTTTCTAGAGAAATAAAAGAAATAAAATCTAATCAATTTGAAGTTAAAAAAACTATTAATGAGGTACAATTAAAAATAGAGGCTCTCACTGCTAGAATAAATGAGACTGAAGAAAGAATCAGCGATATAGAAGATCAAATGACGGAGAATAAAGAAGCTGAGAAAAAGAGAGACAAACAACTACTGGACCACGAGAGGAGGATTCGAGAGATAAGTGATACAATAAAACACAACAGTATTAGAATAATTGGGATCCCAGAAGAAGAAGAAAGAGAGACAGGGGTGGAACGTATATTGGAGCAAATGATTGTAGAGAATTTCCCTAATCTGGCAAAGGGAACAAGCATCAGAATCCAGGAGGCACAGAAAACCCCCCTCGAAATCAACACAAATAGGTCTACACCCCGGCATCTAATAGTAAAACTTACAAGCCTCAGTGACAAAGAGAAAATCCTGAAAGCAGCTCGGGACAAGAA
>CM053612.1:61799828-61817697 GCA_028646535.1 Procyon lotor | reverse complement strand
ATCAACAGATGAATGGATAAAGAAGATGTGGTATATATATACAATGGAATACTATGCAGTCATCAAGAGAAACGAAATCTGGCTATTTGCAATGATGTGGATGGAACTGGAGGGTATTATGCTAAGTGAAATAAGTCAGTCAGAGAAAGATAAGTATCACATGATCTCTCTGATATGAAGAATTTGAGAGGCAAGGCGGGAGTTTGGGGGTGTGGGGGAGAGAAATGAAACAGGAAGGGATGGGGAGGGAGACAAACCATAAGAGCCTCCTAGACTCACGATACGAACTAAGGGTGGCCGGGGGGGTGGGGTATGGGTGGGTAGGGATAGGGTGGCTGGGTTGTGGACATTAGGGAGGGTAAGTGCTGTTAAGTGCTGTGAAACGTGTAAGCCTGACGATTCACAGACATGTACCCTGGGGCAAATAATACATTATATGTTAATAAAAATTTTTTAAAAATAGAGAATAGAAAAGAGAGAAAGAAAAAAAAAAAACTTGTATCTATGAAATATACAGGTTTGAGGGTTTTATCGGGCACTTATTATATTGATTTCCCCTGATGTTGGGGATTTAAAGTCTTATGGGGATCCTGTGGTTATAGTTCTTTTGTTTTTTTTGACTTGTCTTCTGGAGGAGGGGCCTGGCTGGTTGTTTTCCAATCAGTCTTGCTTGGGTTGAGTCACCCTGCCCCCCAATCAAGGGGCAGAGCTCTGTGGAACCAGATTTCTCAGTCTTTAGCTCTCTGAAGGCTTTTGGCCTTTTGTAGCTTTTTCTCCTTTTCAGAGAGTCTAGGGGAGGAATCTGCCTGTCAGTACCCAGACCTCCCCATCACAGAGAAGCCACAGTCTGCTCCCCTCTGGGTGGTCCAGAACAGACCTTCCCCTCCGCAAATCTCCAGCACAGCCTGTCCCAGGTGGCGCACACTCAGCAGTTTGGGACTCCGCAGGCTTCTGAGGGGTATGGCCAGATTCTTGCCAAGATTAGTGCACAGATCGCCCAGTTCTTGCCTTCAGGGGTGCACTATCTAGAGAGCGCTGTATCCGGAGAAAAGCTGCTGGCTCTGGGACCCCAGCAGACTCTCTAAGGTGCTTTCAGGACTGCACGCACCCGGCCCACAAAATTGTTTCAGGGAACGGGACCCCATCCCCCACTGGTCTCTGTAGAGAGTGGTGTCTTTCCTGAGAGCGTGGGCCGAGGCCAAGCCCATGACCACCCCCTTCCACTCGCTGCTCCTTAGAACCTTATGCACTTTTTAAGTGTTTTTAACCGCGCTCTAAGTTATTGCTGCTCTGCAACCACCCAGCACTTTCCTTTGGGGTTTTACTATCCTTGAGCCGCTTCTGGTGGCTCCCTCCCCCTTTTGTTTAACCTCTGATATCATTTTGAGTGTTCCCACTTTGCTTTACCTCTCTGCTGCTGTCTTCTGTTCCCGTAGAGATCCAGAAGTGAAAAATCTTGCTCCTCAGGCTGATTTCATGGGTGTTCAGCGTGGTCTGGCTGATATCCAGCTCACTTTTGGGGACAGGTTGCAACAGGGTCTCCTACCTCTCCGCCATCTTGCCTTCCTCCTCAGTGTGGTTTTGATTTTAATCTCTCTGATGGTTTATGATGATGAACATTTTTTCATGTGCCTGTAAGCCATTTGTATGTCTTCTTTGGAGAACTGTCTGTTCATGCATTCTGACCATTTTTTTTTTATGTGATTATCTGTTTTTAGAGTGGTGAGTTAGAGGAGTTCTTTATAGATTATAGATATCAGCCTTTTGTCTGTAGTGTTATTTTTGAATAATTTCTCCCATTCCGTGGGTTGCCTGTTTGTTTTGTTGACTGTTTCCTTTGCTGTGCAGAAGCTTTTTGTCTTGATGAAGTCCCAAATATTCATTTTCTCTTTAGTTTCCTTTGCCTTTGGAGACATGTTTTGAAAGAAGTTGCTGTGGCCAATGTTGAAGAGGTTACTGCTTATGTTCTCCTCTAGGGGTTTGATAGATTCCTGCCTCATGTTGAGGTCTTTTATCCATTTTGAGTTTATCTTCGTGTATGGTGTAAGAGAATGATCCAGATTCAATCTTCTGTATATAGCTGTCCAATTTTCCCAACACCATTTATTGCAGAGACTCTTTTTTTCACTGGATAATTATTTCCTGCTTTGTCGAATATTGTTTCAGCATAGAGTTCTGGGTCCATATCTGGACTCTATACTCTCTTCCACTGGTCTACGTGTCTGTTTTTGTGCCAGTACCATGCTGTCTTGGTGATCACAGCTTTGTAGTAAAGCTTCATATCAGGTAACATGATGCCTCCAGCTTTGTTTTTGTTTTTCAACATTTCCTTAGCAATTCAAGGTCTTTTCTGGTTCCATACAAATTGTAAGATTGTTTGTTCCAGCTCTTTGAAAAATGTTGGTGGAATTTTGATGGGGATGGCATTGAAAGTATAGATTGCCTTGGGCAGTATTGACAACTTAACCATGTTTATTCTTCTGGTCCATGAACATGGAATGTTTTCCACCTTTTTGTGTCTTCAATTTCTTTCGTGAGCCTTCTGTAGTTCCTCGAGTACAGATCCTTTACCTTTTTGGTTAGGTTTATTCCCAGGTATCTTATGGTTCTTGGTGCTACAGTTAATGGAATCAATTCTCTAATTTCCCTTTCCATATTTTCATTGTTAGTGTATAGGAAAGCAACTGATTTCTGTGCATTGATTTTGTATCCTGCCACATTACTGAATTGCTGTATGAGTTCTAGTAGTTTGGGGGTGGAGTCTTTTGGATTTTCTATATAAAGTATCATGTCATTTGCAAAGAAAGAGAGTTTAACTTCTTCTTTGTCAATTTTAATA
This sequence comes from Procyon lotor, assembly GCA_028646535.1. Taxonomy (NCBI): domain Eukaryota; kingdom Metazoa; phylum Chordata; class Mammalia; order Carnivora; family Procyonidae; genus Procyon; species Procyon lotor. The sequence goes on along the minus strand of CM053612.1, from coordinate 61,814,858 downwards.
CCTTTTATTTCTTTTTGTTGCCTCATTGATGTTGCAAGGACTTCTAGTACTAAGTTGAACAAGAGTGGCTAGAGTTCGCATCCTTGTCGTGTTTCTGATCTCAAAGGGAAGGCTGTCAGCTTTTTCCCATTGAGAATGACATTCACAGTGGGTTTTTCTTAGATAGATTTTATGAATTTGAGGAAATTTCACTCTATCCCTACACTTTGAAGAGTTTTAATCAGGAACAGATGTTGTATTTTGTCAAATGCTTTTTCTGCATCAGTTGTGGTTGATGTGGTTCTTCTTTCTTTTATTGATTTGTTCTATCAGATGGATTGATTTGTCAAAGTTCAACCACCCTTGTATCCTGAGAATAAATCCCACCTGGTCATGGTGGATGATATTTTTAATGTACTGCTGGAGCCTATTAGGATCTTGTTGAGAATCTTGGCATCCATATTCATCAGTGATATAGGTCTGAAATTCTCCTTTTGGATGGGGTTTTTGCCTGGTTTGGCATCAGTGTAATGCTGGCTTCATAGAAAGTGTCCTGAAGTTTTGCTTCTGTTTCTATTTTTTTAAACAGCTTCAGGAGAATAGGTATCATTTCTTCTTTGAATGTTTGATAGAATTCCCCCAGGAATCCATTACGACCTGGACTCTTGTTTTTTGGGACGTTTTTGATCACTGTTTCAATCTTGTTACTAGATATTGGTCTATTCAGGTTGTGAATTTCTTCCTGTTTCAGTCTTGCAAGCTTATAGGTTTCCAGGAATACATCCATTTCTTCTAAGTTGCTTAACTTATTCGCATATAGGTGTTGATAATAATGTCTGATGATTGTTTCTATTTCCTCGGTGTCATTCGTGATCTCTCCCCTTTTATTCATAATTTTATTAATTTGGGTCCTCTCTCTTTTCTTTTGCATTGGTTTGGCCAATGACTAATTGATCTCATTGATTCTTTCAGAAAACCAATTTCTAGTTTCTTGATGTGTTCTACTGTTTTTCTAGTTTCTAACTCATTGATCTTTGCTCTAATCTTGATTATTTCCTTTCTTGTGCACAGGGTTGGCTTAATTTGTTGTTGATTTTCCAGTTCTTTAACGTGTAAAAAGAGCTGGTGTATTCGGGATTTTTCAATTTGTGTGTGTGTGTGTGTGTGTGTGTGTGTGTGAGAGAGAGAGAGAGAGAGAGAGAGAGAGAGAGAGAGAGAGTCAGTCTTGGATGACTATATATTTCCCCCTTAGGACTGCCTTTGCCATATCCCATAGGTTTTGGACAGATGTGTCTTCATTCTCATTGGTTTCCCTGAATTGTTTAAGTTCTTCTTTGATTCCCTGGTTGATCCAACCATCCTTTAGCAGGGTGGTCTTTAGTCTCCAAGTGTTTGAATTCCTTCCAAAATTTTTCTTGTGATTGAAGTCCACTTTCAAAGCATTGTGGTCTGAGAATATGCAGGGAATTATCTCAATCTTTTCGTATTGGTTGAGTCTTGATTTGTAACCCAGTATGTGGTCTATTCTGGAGAAAGTTCCATCTGTGCTCGAGAAGAATGAGTATTCTGTTGTTTTAAGGTGGAATGCTCTGTGTTTATGAAGTCCATTTGGTCCAATGTGTCATTCAAAGCTCTTGTTTCTTTGTTGATTTTCTGTTTGGTTTATCTGTCTGTTACTAAGAGAGGTGTGTTAAGATCTCCTACTATTAATGTATTCATAGCAATATGACTATTTTGATCTCTATGATGTACAGATTAATGTTTTTATCAAAACTGGAACAATTTCAGCTATTTTTTAAGTATTTTTTCTTTTTCTTTCTCTTTGCCTTCTGAGACTCCAATTATGTGTACCCTTGATGGTGTCCCACAGACCTCTTTATTCTTCATTCTTTTTTTCTTCCTGTTCCTCAGACTGGACAAACTCAGTTGATCTGTCTCCAAATTTATTCTCTCTTCTGCCAGTTCACATCTTCCACTGAGCACCACTAATAAAGTTTTCATTTCAGTTATATAACTTTTCAACTCCAGAATTCTTATTTGGTTCTTTATTTTGACTTTCATTCTCTTTATCAATAGTCTCTATTTAGTGAAACATTGTTCTAATTCTTTTTTTAGTTCTCTGAACATACTTAAAATAGCTTTTTTTAATTCTTTGCCTAATAAACCCAAAGTTCTTCCTCAGGGACAATTTTTTTTATTTTTATTTTTTTATTTTTAAATTTTATTTATTTATTTTTTCAGTGTTACAAGATTTATTGTTTTTATTGAACACTTTTTTTCTGCATATATATCATACTTGTGTTGTTTTTGTTTTTATTTTCAGGTTTTTTTTTTTTTTTGCATGTGTAATAATCTTCTTCTCAAAAAAATTGTCCTTTTGACTAATATTATGTGGCCACTCTGGAAATCGGACTTTCTTTCTTCCCCAGGGTTTGTTGTTGTAGTTATTTTTTTCACTGTCTTTCCTTAATTAATTTCTTTGACATATGTGGCCATTGAAGACTCTGCATGGCTAGCTTAATGGTCAGCTAATTATTGGATAGAAATTTCCTTAAATCCCTGAAACTTATTTGTTTTCCAGCCGTTGCCAAAGATCTCAGTGTGTATGTTGGAGGGGGGCATCAACACTAGGCAGGCGGTTTTCAATTCTGCTTTATTTTCATGTTCTTTTGAAAACCCTTAAAGTCAGCCAGAAGTGAGAGATTAGGGCATTTTAATGTCTTTCCACTCAAATAAAGAACATAACATAAATAAATGAAACATAAAACAAATAAATTCAATAGAGGAAATCAATAAAACAAAAAGGTTGTTCCTTGAAAAGTTCAAGAAAATTAGCAAACCTTTACCTCAAGTGACTAAGAAAAAAAAGAAAACTCAAATTACTCAAATTCCTAAAATTAGGAATAAAAGAGGGAATATTAATAACAATTTTACAGAAATAAAAAGAATTATAAAGCAATACTATCAACATTTGTAAGCCAAAAAAATTACATGACCTAAATGAAATGGATAAATTTCCATGAAGACACAAATTACTGAAAATGACTAAAAAAAATAGAAAATCTTAATAGACATATAAAGAAATTGAAATATTCTAAAGCCTTATTACAAAGAAAAGCTTAGAATGATACAACTTTCTTAGTGAGTTCTACCAGAAGTAGAACTCTAGAATTCTACAGAATTCTTCTTCATGAAGAATTAACATCAGTTCTTCAAAAACTTTTCCAATATTATTATGATACAAAACTTAGACAAAGACATCTCAAGAAAATACAAATACAGACGAATTTCTCTTATGAGAATAAACACAAAAATTCTCATCAAACTACTAGCAAGCAAAATCTAGCAGCTTATGAAAATGTCTAGCCATCATGACAAAAGTGGAATTTATTCAAGAAATTAAGTTAAACATATAAAAATTAGTTGATGCAATACGCTATATAATAAAAGACAAATAAGCTTTCAAATTATCATCTCAGTAGACACAGAAAAAAATTGACAAAATCCAATACTCTTTCATGACAAAAAAATTCAACAAATTAGGACTAGAAAGAGATTTTCTCAACATGATAATTGATATCTAGCAAAAACCCAGCTAATATCGTACTCAATGGCCTGCCAAGGAAAGCATCTGGTAAAGCATCTGGTATATAGAGTGGTGAGAACTGGGACTAAGAAAATGTTGGAGCAGTAAGATAGAAGGCTGTGAATGCCAGGTTGAGAAAGTTAGTCTTGATTTCATAGAAGATAGTGACTTCACAAGTGACATAGCCTGAGCAGTTGGGTTATTTCTAAAGAACATTCTGGTGGTTTCAGCTGAGAGTGGAGGCATGGAGTTCAGTGGAGTTTAGGGATGAAGGCCTGATGAAGACCATGACAGCTGAGATGGATAGGAGGGGATGGATTCAAGAGATAATAAAGAGATAGAATCAACAGAATTTGGTAACAGATTAGATGTGGATTCTGAGCAAGAGTAAATAGTCAATGACACCTCCATTTAGGATCCTGGCTCTCTGCTAATGCCATTAACTAAAAGGTTGAATTCTTCTGGCTCCAGGAAATGTAAAAAGGCAGTATAGCATCCTCTGCATACCAATCTTTTGAGACATGAATACTATTATTCTTTTGACAGGCAAATTTATTTTCTCAAGGCAAAATTCCTTCCACCGCTCCTCATTGATTTTATTTCCAACTGTTATAATCATTTGCTCTTGCTTTCAGAATGCAAGACACAAACAGAGTGATGAGGGTGGTATTGTTGGGTTTGGCCAGGAAACCTTGAGGTAGCAAACAAAAAGACCACTCTAGAAATTTTTGTAGGAGAAAGGAGAAGGCATGGGGACCAAACACTCTAGTGGCAAAATGTCCAGAGCCAAGCTCTGCGTCCACTTTTATTGTGAACATTATCAATACATCAAGGGAATAAGAAAAAAAAAAGAGTGTGAAGTTTATTAATAATTAGGACGGTAACATAAGGAGTATCTTGTGATTAGAACAAGTTATACTCATGACGTGCATGCAGACAGAGAGTACATGACTCCCAAAGATAAATGTTTATCCCAAGCATCTACTCCCCAGATGAGTGCATTGAGCTGCAAAAGGATCCAACTGTTTTCAACCCAGAAACTGCAAAGGAGGCCCAGTTTTCCAGACACTCCTTCTTTGCTTTTCAATTAGTCTCACCCAAGGAGGTATGCCTTTTTTTTATTTATTAAATTATTTATTAAATATTTTTTTATTAAATCTTATCTAGCCAGGTATTATGAATTTCCACAGGAATAGAGAGAAAGAGCCAGAGTGAAGGAAAGAGAAAGTATACGTTCAGACAATGAGGCCACAGCATAAGGATATGGCCTGAACTTTAACCTTTAACTCAGAGAAGACAATGAGACAAAAGACCTGTGGCTATCTTACCCCATCTGAACTACGGTTCTCCTGTCAGAGTTTTCTCTAATTTGACAAATAATCAGAGGCAATAAAGTAGTTTTGGAGTGAATCTTTAGGGTTAAGACAAGGACTTAGTAGTTTGGGGGTCTAACTCTAGCTCATTCTCATATCATCTAAGGGGTCTTGGAAAATCCTTTTCCATTCCAGGTACTCTTTCCTGCTATGGATGACATTCCATTAGGTTCAATCGTATGAAATTGTTAATATTTGGCTAATTTGATTGGCACAAATAGCAATATAACATGGTTCAACTTAGTACTTTTATCTATTATAAGCAGGTGCTTACTTAACACTTTTCCATGGCATGTATGCATGTGGGTGTGCATATGCATGCGCACCCCCCCCACACACACACACACATAGCACTGTTAGACTGGCAGCCCCTTTATACCTGTTACACACTGGCTGCTCCCAGCACAGGCCTGCCGCAAACCATTTTTTCAACTTCCAGGCGAGCAGAGTCCCTCTTTAGCCTAACCTACCACTAAGCCCAGCCCCAGAGATGATGTTAAAAATATTCGTAAAAGATGAGGGCTATATCTGTTTATTTTGTTAATCTTCAATTTTTTTACTGGTTCACTGAAATTCTTATGAGGGTGGGGTGAATTTCTCTTGCTCTTCTGTGCTTTATCCTTTTCATCTGTTGTTCTGTGGTCACAGTGACCTTAGCTATGTAGGAGACTTTCCCAAATGTATTGAATGCAAATAAACAGTTACTTAGCAAGACCTGGAAAAAAAAAAAAAAAAACCCTAAAAATGCTTAGCTTTAAGGCTGGGCTACCTTGAAGCATCCCTGAAAGTGAGGGCCCTGAGAAAAAAATTATATGAATCCTCTTTTTGCACCTTGCATGCAGATAAATCTCACTTACCAACACAAAAAGCTGCTAGAAACTCATAAAAGCCCAGCCAGGCACAAAGGACAAGCCACTGTTATCTTCTTTCCACTCATTTTTTGATCCCACTGTTCCTTGCTTTCCTCCTCACTTTGCACCTTGGCTTCTCATAGCATTTTAAGGTTTCTTATTTGGATGATGGTTTTTCTCCTGATTATGCATCTCAGACCTTAACCTGCTTGTCCAGGTACAGACTACTACAAGTATCCTGTTTCCAGGTGTTTCCAATTTCTGATAAAGAAATACACATTCTCTTTGAAGTCTCCATTCCCACCTCTTCTTGGGGTGAAACATTGGACCACAAGCCTGGGTGCTGACAGCTTTGGTTCTCCTGGAATCCTTGCATGCAGCCACTAACAGGCACTCACATAGCTCAATGGGAAAAGCATGATGGGGCCCATATTCTTACTTCCCCTTCTTAATTGTTGCTGAAGTCTCTATACAGGGAGACCAAGTTGACTGGATTCTCCCCACTACAGGGTCCACACCTACCAAGAATACAAAGTGAGGTTGCCTATGTGCCAGGGATACAAGGCACAATGTGCATGGGCCAGACACTAGACAGAGAGGCTTTATACATATCATTGCTAATTCTTACAAGGTACAAATTATTTGTTCCCTATTTTACAGGTGAAGATACTGAGGCTTAGAGAACATCTCATTTATCCAAGGTCACATAGCTGGTAGGTCTGGAGCCAATAATAGGACCCAGATCTGTTTGACTTCAAAACTCATAATACCACCCAGCCTCTAACAGATTTCCAAGAGTAATGACAAAGGTCCCATTAACTTGTTCAAAGTGTTCACACGTGACAAGTTAAAATGAATGAAATTACCTTCTCTATGGTGATAACTTTTTGATCTCTGTTAAAGATTTTATTCCTAAAATATTGTCAGTGTTAAGAGGATATTAGAGGACATCAAGGAAGGAAATGGCTTCACCCCCTCTGCCTCACAACCCTTGAGAGATTGTGTCTTGTTCTGGGACCCACACTTGAAGAGGGCCACAAACACTAAAATGTGTCTAGGAAGGAATGAGAAGACTTGGGAAGGGCCCGAGACCCAGGACACATGAGGAAAGTTGGAAAGACCTGGAACTGTTTAGCTTGGAATGAGTGGACCTCGGGTGACATAAGACAGCTCTGCTTCCATCTAATTTAGGACAAGAGCCGAAGTCTTTATAATAGTCTACAAGGCCTTTTCCCATTTCCCCAACCCCAACATTACCTCTGTGATCTCATCTCCCATGATATTCTCCTTACTATTTCCATTTTATCCACACTGGACTCCTGGTTTTTCCTGGCATACATTATCTGCTCTTGCCTCAGAACTTTATTTATCTCCTCTCTCAAATGTGACCTGCTCACTGAGTCCTCGCTTGACTACTTTATTTTAAATTGTAATTTCCTGTCTCTTCCCCTCTATTTCTCTCCACTGTACCTATCATCATCTGATATACTACATGTTTTATTTATTTATTTGCTTTTTTGTCTGCCCACCCTCCTGCAAAACGAGTATGTCCCATGAGGACAGGGGTTTTTATCTTTCTTGTTCACTGCTGCACACTCAACACCTAGAACAGAACCTGTAATACAATAGATACTCAATGTTTCTTGAACCAAAAAACACCATCTTTGCCTTCAGATCTGGAAGTGGTGTTATAGTACAAAGAGTAGATAGCAGAAAGTATCTATGTGGTTCCAAGGAACTAAGCTGGGTCAATAGCAGCTTAAAGAACATCTTAGTGGATGGTTACATACGAAAGAATGAAACTGGACCACTTTCTAACACTACACATAAAACTAAATTCAAAATGGATCAAATACCTAAATGTGAGACTTGAAAACATAAAAATCTTTGAAGAGAACATAGGCAGTAATTTCTCTAACATTGGCCATAGCAACCTTTCTCTAGATACATCTCTTAAGTCAAGGGAAACAAAAGCAAAACTAAACTATTGGGACTGTGTCAAAATAAAAGGAAACAAAAAACAAAAACTTTTGTACAGAGAAGGAAACCATCAACAAAACAAAAGGCAATTTACTGAATGGGAGAGGATATTAACAAATGGTATATCCAATAAGGGGTTAATACTCTAAAAATACGAAGAACTTTCACAACTCAACACCAAAAAAACAATCCAATTAAAAAATGGGCAGAGGACATGAGTAGATATTTTTTTCCCAAACAAAACATACAGGTGGCTAACAGACACATGAAAAGATGCTCAACATCACTCATCATCAGGGAATTTCAAACAAAACCACAATAAGATATCACCTCACCTGTCATGATGGCTTAAAACAACACAAGAAACAGCAATACAAGAAAAAAGTGTTGGCAAGGATATGAAGAAAAAAGAACTCTTGGGCACTGTTGATGGGAATATAAATTGGTACAGCTGCTGTGGAAACAGTATAGAGGCTCCTCAAAAATTAAAAACAGAGAAACCATATGATCCAGTATTTGCACTACTACATATTTACCAAAAGAAAATGAAAACACTAATTTGAAAAGTTTTATGCGCCTCCATGTTTATTGCAGTATGATTTACAATAGCCAAGATAAGGAAGTAACTTACGTGTCACTGAATGGACATCACGTGTCATCTTTGAATGGACAAAGATGCAGTGTATATATACAATGGGATATTATGTAACCACAAAAAAGGATGATGAGTTCTTGCCATTTGTGACAACATAGATGGACCTACAGGGTATTATGCTAAGTGAAATAAGTTAGACTAAGACAAATATCATATGATTTCACTTATATGTGGAATCTAAAAAATAAATAAACAAAAAAATAAACAGAATCAGAACTGTATATAACAAACTGATGGTTGCAAGAGGGAAAGGGAGTAGGATAATGGGTAAAATGGGTGAGAAGAAGTGGGATATAAGGCTTCCAGTTTGGAATAAATGAGGTATGGGAATAAAAGTTACGGCATAGGGAATACAGTCAATTGGTATTGTGATAGTGTTGTATGGCAACAAATGGTAGTTACACTTGTAGTGAGCATAGCATAAATATAAAGATGTTGAATTGCTATTTGTACACCTAACTAATGTACTAATATATTAATATACACCTAACTAATGCAACTAATATAACATTGTGGGTCAACTAAAATCAAATAAAGAATAATTAATTTTAAAAAGAAAGCACCTCTTGGGCATTAAAACTGCCCCAGGAATCTATGTCCGTGGAGGCAAGGAGGAAAAAGACAGATGGTGTAGGAAGAATTTAAGCATCAAAACAGGAAGGTTAAGAAAAGGACTGCAGCTTGAGATTCTATGTCCTCCAGCCTCTTCATTTACAGATGAATAAACTGAGGCTCTGAGAAATCACCAAAATTTCCATCAGTTGCAGACAGAGCAGGGACTAATATCACGGTGCCCTAAATTTTAGGACAGTGAAATTTTTTCAACAAGGCTGTATTTTTGTGGCAGGGTATTTCTAGAAATATTCACATTTGTTTGTGTCTGTTGTCCTTCTATATCCTTCCCCATTCCCCTGCGCCTTAGAGGTAATCAGGCCCTTGACAGACCTCTTGTAAGAGGTATTTCACAGTGCAGAAAGCAGAAGCAACCTGAAGTGACCAAATCTATCATTCTCTTATAAAATCCTGAAAATCCCATTGATTACATACTGTCATAAAGGAAAAGGAAGGGGCACCAGAAAACCCAGAGAAAGAAATATGAGAGATCCCTGTCTCCCTCAGCCTCACCTCAAAGGGAAAAGTTCCTGGGTCTGGGGCAGTAGGAACTTAACCACTGCTTGAGTGCAGATCCTTAAGGATAGGGAGGAGATGGTTTTAAGGTACCTAGAAGGAGGTAGAATTTAAGTCCCTAGGGCTCTCAGCTCTCCCTTTCCCACTGCTGGCATGGAAAATGAGGGTGTTAATGGTGACTGGAATAGGTTAGAGATTAGTCGCCCATGCCCTAATTTCTGTGTACCACAAGTGTCCCCTGAATTCCATTGTGATCCTTGAAGGGGCCCTCGGTCATGACTGACATGGATTTTTTTGCTTCCCTGGTAGGATGGAGGGTTTGAAGTCAGAATTTAGTTACAAAACAAAGGACTATTTATTACCTACCCACATCTGAGTTTGTGGACAGAAATAGATGCCCATTCCATTTTTGTTTTCTTGAAGAACATAACATTAATTTTAATCATAGCATTTGTAGCCAGGCAGAGCATCCACTTCCTGTTAGCAATTGGTGTTGTACAGGAGCTCTTGGGAAACCTCATCAGATGTTCCATGTACTGGGAGAACAACATGGAAAATGTGCTCAAGCATCCAGAGAAAGAAAGTGGAAAAGCATGAAAGAAACTGAAAAAGCAGAGGACAGCAGCCTTCAAGAGTCCATCAGACAGCAGTTACTCTCCCAGAGAACGAGACCGTTTCCCACTGTGGCTATTAAGTGATTTACAATTAAGTACCTCCTCATGAGCCAGTGCTCCAATTGATGGTCTGAGTGGTTGGAGGCCCTTTCTCCAGGAATCTAAGTGCTCATGTTTATTGACTCACTCTGCTCTTCATCATGTTTCCCAGGCCTCTTATTAGCAGAATTAAATGGGCCTACCTGGCTGGGAAAAATTCTCAGAGATCCAAGGCTGGGGGTAGGAGTGGGGGAAGGGAGTCCCTCCCTGGGCTGACAAGGGCCTCTGATCTGGGCTTGGGGTGGGTTAATGGGCTGGGCCCAGTGGAATTAAGAGGAATCCAGAATTCCCTTTTAGCTTTAGGATGCTCTCTCACTTTGTGAGGGCTGCTGGAGTCATTGCTGGGATTCACCCTTAGCATCCCTAATGTACAACTAACCAGAAGCTTCACTATAAGTATAATGGAAAAATGCAGGAGATTTGGAGTCCACTTATCTGTCTGTATGAACTTTGGCAAGGGTCTTAACCCTTCTGAGGCTCAGTTTTCTCATCTTAAAATGTATATAACAACAATGTTAACCTCATACAGTTAAGGTAAGGATTACGCAAGATAATGTGGTTAAAGTGTCTAGTGCCTGCACATATCAAGGATATTATTCATTCAGGCCTTGAGGAATTATTAGCAGTAATCTCTCTTCCACGTCTTTCACCCCTACCTGAACACTCTCTTTCTTACTTTGACTTACAGTCAATGTTCTGTATTACCATGAGAAAGTCATTTCACTTTTCCATTACTCCTTTCCCACCTCTGTACAGTGGGAATGAGATCATCTGCTCTGCCCACTTGCTTCAGGGGCCTTTTAAAAGATAGTGGGGATGGAAAGAGGTTGCAGACTAGAAAGTGTTACCCTCAGGTCACTTGATTTTATTGGCCAGGTCTGGATCTCAGAAGCCATGCAGCCCAGCTAAAGTGTAGGAATTATCCAGAGAAAGAACATGGTCAGTAAGGTCCATAGCCCAGTGAGGTTGGGAGCAGCGGGGAGCTAGAAGTTTACCCACAGCATCCTCCAAAAGATTTGCACAAAGATACCTTAACTGTCGTGTTTACATCTGCTCTAAACAGATCCTGGGAACAAAGACAGCTGTTCACCAAGACAGCTGTTCACCTTAGTCTTTAAGCAAATCAGAGAACAGGACTGGAGCTGCCCAAGATGGTTTCCTTGGTGATCCTAGGAAGGTCTTAGGAGGTTCTCTCCACTAACATCCCCTTACAGTATTCCAAAGGACTCTCCAGTGGGTCACAGTGAAGGCAGCCATTAGTCACAGCAGAACAGGAGGAGCTCTTGTCCAGCAGGTACGATGCACCAGTCATGTGGGAAACACATCACAGAAAAAAACTCCAACCCAGGCCAACTGAGTCAGAAAGGGGTGGGGAGTGCTGGATTTAGACAGTTGAAAAAGTCCCATGGTTTGCTCTGTGGTAGCTGTCTTCTACTTGCATATGGAAACGAGTCTAGTCAAATCTATGCCCATGTCACCCATACATTATTGATGGGGAAATTGAAACTCAGAAGAACGGATTTTCCCAAGCCCAATTGATTAATGAGGTGTGAAAATTAAGGCAGAAATCTAGGCCTCCCATACTACACAACTCCTTGAATTCTCAACAGATGTAATAAGACCTTCCTAGAAGGTCTTGCTCCAAACACTCTCTGAGCAATCATGACCCTCTTCCTTCCATGAGCAGTCCCTGGAAGACAATTCAACATCTATGAATTATTAACTCCCATCCCAAGAGCTTCTTTCTTTTCTCTATCATTAATTGTTTTGTTTTGTTTTTTTTTTTTTTTTTTTTGGCTTTGCTTGATTCATGAGGTACTGGAGGTCACCAAATTTCTTTGCTAATCTGGGAAGGGAACTCAGGGAGTTTTCCCATGTGTCTGTGGCAGTACTACCTACAGTCTATAGCAGTTTCAAGCAGCTATTATTTCAGGCCTTCTGCTTGGGCATTGCAATTGGGAAGAACTCTAGGAAGCCCACTAGCAAGTGTTAGAAGTCCTGGCTTGGGGCACCTGGGTGGCTTAGTGGGTTAAAGCCTGGGCCTTAAGCTCAGGTCATGATCCCAGAGTCCTGGGATCGAGCCCCACATCAGGCTCTGCTCAGCAGGGAACCTGCTTTCCTCTCTCTCTGCCTGCTTGTGATCTCTCTCTCTCTGTCAAATAAATAAATAAATAAAATATTAAAAAAAGAATAAGAAGTCTTGGCTTATCAAGAGCCAGGGTACATTATGACAACATAGAATCTCTAAGGGCAGAAATGAGAACCAGTATAGCTGATGTAAGAAGTGCTATCAGTGAGATCCAATCCAATCTAAATAGTTTAACAGCTCGAGTTACTGAGATGGAGGATAGAATTAGTGATCTAGAGGATTAAATTGTAGAGAAGAAAGAGCAGGAGGAGAGCTGGAGCAAACTGCTCAGGAATCATGAGAAGAGACTTAGGGAAATAAATAACACCATGAAACGTTCCAACGTCAGGATTATTGGAATCCCAGAGGGGGTAGAAAAGAAAGAAGACTAGAAGATACAGCTGACGAAATTCTAAATGAAAACTTCCCCAATCTGGGGAATGCAGAAAGGACACCTGCCAAAATCAACGAGTCTAGAAATACAGCAAGACACATCATGGTAAAATTTGCAAATTAAAATTTTAGACAAGAGATCCTGAAGGCAGCTAGGGGGAAGAGATCCCTTACATACGGAGGAAGACCCATCAGAATAACGTCAGACCTGTCCACAGAAACCTGGCAAGCCAGAAAGGGCTGGCAAGACATATTCAGGGCACTAAATGAAAAGAACATGCAGCCAAGAATACTTTATCCAGCAAGGCTGACATTCAAAATGGATGGAGAAATAAAGAGCTTCCAAGATCGGCAAGGATTAAAAGAGTATGTGACCAAGAAACCAGCACTCCAGGAAATATTAAACAGGGTTCTATAAAAGTAGAGCGAACCCATGACTGACTTAGAACAGAAATTTACAATCAATAGAAACAAGGACTGCACAGGAATAATGATGTCAATAAACACTTATCTTTCAATAATCACTCTCAACGTGAAAGGCCTAAATACTCCCATAAAACGGCACAGGGTTGCAGAATGGATAAAAGGACAGGACCCATCCATATGCTGTCTACAAGAGACACATTTGGAACCAAAGATACATCCAGATTGAAAGTGAAAGGATGGAGAACCACCTTTCATGCCAGTGGGCCTCAAAAGAAAGCTAGGGTAGCAATTCTCCTACCAGATAAATTAGATTTTCAGCTAAAGTCTGTGATCAGAGACAGAGAAGGACACTACATCATTCTGAAAGGGTCTATTCTCCAAGATGATCTAACCATTGTAAATATTTAGGCCCCCAACATAGGAGCAGCCAACCACATAAACCAACTGTTAATCAAAATAAAGAGTCACATTGGTAGAAATACAATCATAGCAGGAGACCTTAATACACCACTCTCAGTAACAGAGCATCTAAACAGAAAATCAATAAGAAACAAGAGCTTTGAATGACACACTGGACCAGATGGACCTCATAGATATATACAGAACATTCCACCCTAAAAAACCAGAATACTCATTTTTCTCAAGCGCACATGGAACTTTCTCCAGAATAGACCACATGCTGGGCCACAAATCAGGACTCAACCAATACCAAAAGATTGAGATGATTCCCTGCATTTTCTCAGACCACAATGCTCTGAAACTGGAACTCAACCACAGGAAGAAGTTTGGAAGGAATTCAAACACTTGGAGGCTAAAGACCAACCTGCTCAAGAATACTGAGATCAACCAGGAAATCAAAGATGAGCTTAAACAATTCATGGAGACCAATGAGAATGAAGACACATCGATGCAAAACCTATGGGACACGGCAAAGTCAGTCCTAAGGGGAAAATACATAGCCATCCAAGCCTCACTCAAAAAAATTGAAAAATCTTGAATACACCAGCTCTCCTTACACCTCAAAGAACTGGAAAACCAACAACAAAGGAAGTCAACCCCACGCACAAGAAGGGAAATAATCAAGATAAGAGCAAAGCTCAACGAGTCAGGAACTAGAGACACAGTAGAACGCATCAACGAATCCAGAGGCTGGTTCTTTGAAAGAATCAATAAGATTGATAAGCCACTGGCCAAACTCATCCAAAAGAAAAGAGAGGACCCAAATTAACAAAATTATGAATGAAAGGGGAGAGATCACGACTAATCCAAAGGAAATAGACACAATCATCAGAAGTTATTATCAACAACTATATGCCAATAAGTTAAACAACCTAGAAGAAATGGATGCATTCCTGGAAACCCATAATCTCCAAGACTGAAACCGGAAGAAATTGACAACCTGAATAGACCAATATCTAGTAATGAGATTGAAGCAATGATCAAAAACCTTCCAAAAAACAAGAGCCCAGGACCAGACGGATTCCCTGGGGAATTCTACCAAACTTTCAAGGAAGAAATACCTATCCCCCTGAAACTGTTTCAGAAAATAGAAACAGAAGGAAATTTTCCAGACTCTTTCTATGAAGCCAGCATTACCCTGATCCCCAAACCAGGCAAAGACCCTACAAAAAGGAGAATTTCAGACCAATATCCCTGATGAATATGGATGCCAAGATTCTCAACAAGATCCTAGCTAATAGGATCCAACAGCACATTAAAATTATTATCCACCTTGACCCGGTGGGATTTATCACTGGGGTGCAAGGGTGGTTCAACATTCGCAAATCAATCCATGTGATAGAACAGATCAATAAAAGA
>CM053612.1:61771698-61799328 GCA_028646535.1 Procyon lotor | reverse complement strand
AGAAGGAAGGGAAAGGTGAATGGGGGGAAACCAGATGGGGAGATGAACCATGAGAGAGTGTGGACTCTAAGCAACAAACTGAGGGTTTAGGAGGGGTGGGGGTGGGGGGCTGGGCGAGCCTGGTCGTGGGTATTGCGGAGGGCATGTATTGCATGGAGCAATGGGTGTGGTGCATGAACAATAAATCTTGTAACACTGAAAAAATAAAATAAACGTTTTTTGGGGAAAAAAAGTAAAAAAAAAAATAAATAAAGGAGAGGTTCTGAACAATAGGTCTTTCATCAAAAAAAAAAAAAAAAAAAAAAAAAAGGAGCCAGGGTAAAACACATGCTTCCTTCTCAACCCCACAGCTGAATAGGTGAAGCAGGCAGCTACCCAGGAAGCATCTCTGCCCATAAACCTGGCTGAAGAATGCCATTCCTGCAGCTTAGCTGGAGAGTCCATTAGTACTTTCCTTTAGTGGGAGATCCACACCTCTGCTTCCTGGCTGGTGGGGATGCCAGCACATCTGCATGAACTGAGGCTAATTTTCAAAGTGCTAAGCAGCCTCTGGCAGTTCTCAAAATGTGAAAAATGTGATGGAAAGTTTACCAACACAGCATCAGACAGATGCAGGGCATGACTTGGATAAAGAACTGAAGTTTACTCTACTTTACTTTCAGCTCTGGCTTGTTTCCCCAGTGAGTGACCCCCAGCCCCTGCCAACCTCCTTGCTTTCTCCCTTCCCCTTCAAGGGCAAACCCAACAACCATGGATCACAGGTATGCTGCTGTGGAACAAACCACAAGAATGCACTTTCATGACGAGGAAGGGGTTCTTCTTGAACCCAGTTTATTAGCATTCAGCAAAAGAAATATATGTTGTAACGAATAGGCAATGCATCAAGATATCCAGGTGTCAGTGAGAGCTAGGATTTAAAAGGTCATAATCCAGACGATTATGTGATGTCTCAGGGATCAGGAAGGGGAAGCTAGGGCACATTCAGGAACCATGCTCCCCATTTTACACTGGGAGAGAAAAAACTCTTACACTTGGGGTGGGTATATACTGCAGTTACCGATTTCTTCCTTCTGTCCTCCAGCCATTTTATTTAATATGAGCTAAATATACATTCCTGGTTTCTTCTCCACCCCACCCCCATATACAGCAGGGAAAATAAGCACCAATAATAACAAGAATAATAATTAAAGCCCCGTCTCTCAGTAGGCCCAGTCCTCACACATATACATGTTATGTGGATTTTCTTCTTTGGAGTGACTGTAGGATAGGAAAGTGGGAATCAGGCCAGCAAGCCATTAACCCTGATAGTCCCTGTTCCCCATAATACCATTCATATGTGAGCTGGAGCAGGACAAGGCAGGGGAAATGGTGGTAGGGGGAGAGATACCCCCAAAGCAGCAAAAGGGGTCAAGGAATTCTCCAACATCTCTTCTGGACAAATGTCAACTGAGTTCTTGGAAAGTCCCATGCAAGGGTTTCCCCAATGAGATGGCCAGTTCATGGTGGTTGAAGCTTCATGTCCCCAGGAGACAGGTGCTATCTGTCTCCTCAGCTTCTTAGGGAAAAGGGGCATGATAGAAACTCCATGTCCCCCCCCATTGGGTGGAGAATGTCCCCATTCTCCCCCATGCCCCATGAAACTTGGCATGACAAATAGCACATGGGGAATAATTTCAAAATGAAAGCACAAAATATAAAAAGGACACGGAGAGAAAGAAGGGAGAGAGGGTACTTGGGTACTTCCAGAAGGTCTACACATAGGGGACAGGGCCCAAAAGAAAAAAATAAAGCCATAAACATGCTATCTACCAGGTTCTCCATGCCTGAGTCACCTGGCATTTGTCATAGTACCTGGGCATCTTTTGCTGTCCCTATCATGGAGGGAGGGGATGGACAGTAAGATACATTGAAGTGCGGAGAGGAGAAAGAGTGAGAACCCTAGGCGGTAGAGATGCCAGCCCTCTGCACAAGCAGCAGCAATTTTTGTGTCATCTTTGTTTTGTTTAAAACTGTAAACAGCACCACTTAAAAATAAAATATATCAGAAAATAACAATTGATAAACATTGTTTTCCATGAATATAAAATGCAAACAATACAAAAATAGACTTTTGAGATTATATATATATATATATATATATATATACATATATATATATATATATTAAAAACAACTTGGATGTAACATACTCATGGGTAAACTTGAAGTCTCCCTGCTAAATCCCCATTCCTCCCTCTAGCAATTGGGCCCTGGGGCCGAGGGTGGGTGAGGTGGTGGCACTGGCAAGGGTGGGAAAGTTGCTGGCAACAGGATGAGAGGAACACATCCTGGGTGTAGGAAGCTACTTCTCTGCTTGGTTACAGCATTGAGGAAGAAGAGAGAATAGTGTTGACCAAAGCCCTTGGCCCAAGAGGCTTATGAACAGGTGCTCAGGTTGAGTGCCCCAAGGCAGGTCTTCTTTGAAGGTGCTAAAGCACTGAGAAACTGGTAGCCCTGAAAGAAGCCTGCTAGTTGGCCTTCTCTACCCACAGTCACTGGTTCCCCATGGACTGGTCTCATCTGAGAATTCTCAGGAATAGAGCTGTCTGGCACTAGATAAGCCTACTGGGTAGCAAGATAATGGCAGACACCTCCTCTCAAGTCATATTTTCCCCTGAAATCACATCCACAAGCATTATCCCAGTGCCTTGCAATGCAGACATGGTGTTCATCTGGTCACAGCCTAAGATGTGTGGGCTTGACATGAACCCTTTAGTAGTCCAGGGCATATCTGGTGCCAACCAAGCAAGCACTGGATATCTTTGGGGAGAGGACTAGAGATTAGTTGGCTCTCCCAGTGTCAGCCTGTGCTGCCATCAACACATGTCCCCAACTAGATCTTCCTTCTTCTTTCAGGCTGCAGCTGGTATTTGGCCATAAACTGCTTGGATATAGAGTGAGACTCAAAGGAGCTTGCTTCTGTAGCCATGCACCCTGACTGTCCCTTTTCTGTCCTTGGGCTGGCAAGGACACTGAAAGAACTTGCAGGCAGCAATGTTGTCCAAACCATGAGATGTTGCTCAGTTCTAGGCCCTGCTCTGTATTTGACTTTCCAAAGCCCAACAAAGTGTGTCAGGATGATCAATGACTATTCCCCTCAGGGGCAGCACCTTTCTTATTGCCTTGTTTTCACTGACAGCAGCCCTCTGCTCTTGGCCAAAGGCTGACTATCTACTTTTTCTCTTCTCAGATAGGCTGGAGGCTCAGCAGGCTCTGGAGGCTGGTGATGGCTCTACTACCTGCTGTGGCTAGCACAGTCCACATACAGATAGGAGCTTGAACTGCCCTGAAGGACAAGCAGAAAGAGAGGAGGCAAGTAGTGGGGTTTCCCCTATTGTAAAGGCATTTGGTGTTTACTTCCTGCCAAACAGCCAGCACTATTTCAGCCCCACCCTCCCAGGACAGCTTTGTAAGAGGCCACGTGGTTGGAATTTAGGCACTTCTCTCCTGAAATGCTGTGCTTGGGGTGAGGAAGGTCTTCCTCATGCTCTTTCTCCAACTCAGTGACTTATGTATTCTTCACAATGCAAATAGAGTTAGCCTGGAGAGTTGGTTTGGGTCCCTTGAACAGTAGTGTTAGTGCCACACAAACTGATGTGTTACTTCCAGGGGTGAAGTTTTTATAAAACAGGTTTAATCTTGCGGGAAGGAGCACTGACAACCCCAATCTGAGAAATGGTGATAAAACGAACACAAATACATTCCCTGGCCAGGAAGAAGTTTGCCATAAAATTTGCCCCCTTGACTCAGGGAGCCAACAGCCTCAGTTCCCAAGAGCCCTATTGACCTCTTCTCATAACAAGCATGGAGATAAATGGGATAACGGACAAGGGCAGGAAAGCAAGGATTATAATTTGGGTCAACACATCCAGGCAAAAAAATGTTCCATATTCTATTTCCAATAAAGAAATTAAAAGGAACCCTCTCTTATTGGTGATTAATGAAAGGTTGAGCCAGGTTGGATTAGCCTGTCGCAATGTCTTCCTGACAGCAACTGTTCTTTACCAGTATTTTCAAGCTAGTTTAATATGAAAACTGTGGATGGAGAAGTGAGTGTACTGTTCATTCCATAAAGGGCTGCAACTGCCATGCAAATCAGAATCCCGCAGCTTGGCAGTGAGGGGAGGTCACAGTCTTTCCTCTCAGGAATGCTGGTCCTTTGAGGATGCTAAGGACTTGGTTAATTGGAAGATGAAAGATCTTTAGAGAACCAGAACAGCAGCCTAGATGCCTTTGGTATCCTGTCTCTTGGGAGTGCTAGCCTGGTGCCTCTGGAGCCTCTTTACAACATCCAAAGAAAGGGTTGAGCAAGGATTAAGGAATTTTTTGCTTCTGGGGGAAAAGCAATTTTCTTTTCTAAGAAACTGGGCAACCTTGAGTTCTGCAATGTCTAAAATTCTCTCTTAAAAAAAAAAAAATTCTCTCTTGCCAGCAGGGCAAATGGACCTCCCTCTCCTATCCTTCCCCTGCAAACTGCAAAAACCCTGACCCCCTATAGCCAAGCCTAATTTAGGCTGCTTCTCTTCCTGTATCTCAATTAAAAGAATATGTTCCTTGTGATGAGATTATGAAAGTTTCCTTTGGAGTAAAAGAAAAATTCAAAAGTGTAACTCAGACATCACAAGCTTAAGAGAGGAAGAAGGAAAAAATTATATCATCCCACAACTCAAGTTTTATGACAGTATCTACTCTAGAAGCCTATTTTGTCTTCTGTTTGCAACTGAATGAATTTGATCACTCCATTAAGGGGACAGCATTTTTGTCTTTAACCCAAGCTATGGCAGACCAGGTTAAAAGGCCCTCATCTGGTTACAATACCAAAGTCCACAGCAATAGCCAGTAAGACACATGCTACTTGATCCTAAGGACAGCTAGCTGGGGTGAATAGATTATAATCATCTGATGTAATGGTGACAGCTATGCCAAGACTGAAGGGAGTGGGGATGGGGAGGATCTGTACCATTATTTCACATTGTTAACAGCAAACAAGCCCCTTGCCCTCAAGTGGGAAGCAGTGCAGACCTTGCTGCTCATCAATGGTTCATTATTCACTGTGTGTAGGGGCATGGCAGGGGTACTAAGGGTTCAGCCTGTGTCAAGGATGCATGCTATATATATAATCACTAACTGGGCAACTGGAATAGGCACAAAAGTACAGCATCCCAAATCCTACATGGGTAACAAGAAACCCCAAAAGGGAAAGCTGGAGCAACAGAGCAGCAGCAGCTTCCTGGGGCAGATGTACTCAAGCCAAATTTGACCACAGATTGGCAGAAGAGGGAAGTGGGAAAACAAAGGCAAAAACTCATAGGAGCTTTCCTTGGCCAAAAGGATTTTCAAGTTAAATAGCAATCCCCATCCCCCCTCCCCTCTGCCCAACCCCTGATTCCCATTCACATGCTCGGGCCCCACGCCCCACTCCAGAATAGATGATGACTACTCAACTAGCTTTCCATTCACAGCAGTGGAGGAATAGCTGGTGGGAAGGGGGAGAGAGGCAGTTTGTTCAGCCACCTCCTTTGACAGGTCAAGGCTGGAAGCCCTGTAGTGAATGGGTTGAGGCTGTTGGGGCTCAGGCTGGACCCTGGGAAGCTGAGGGATGCCATGAGTGATGCCCACAGGCTTGGACTGGGACAGAGGACTGGGGCTGAAGCCTCCAGAACTGGAGGAGTAACTGGGCTCATCAACAGGCAGCAACATATCTTGAGGCCTGGCCCTCACACTCTGAGAGGCCTGTGGCTGCAGGTTATAACAAGGGACCATGGGCAGGGGTAGCTGTGTAGGCCGAGATAGTTGAGGCCTGAATATCCCAGGTGCCCTTGGCTCTGGACCTGGTACTGACAGCAACATTGACATGGCTACAGGAGGTATGCAACAGGCTGTCTGCCCATATGGAGACTGGCCAGAAGACCCATCCAACTGGTTGGGACTTATCCAGGCAGGGCCTGGCCCTACTGAGAGAGGACAGGGAGCCCAGGCAGGCCAGTCATAGGCCCCCGGCGGTTCAGTATAAAGGGACAAAGGACTGTCTCGGCCCCATTCTTCTTCCTCCTCTTCTTCTTCATTTGAATCTTCCTGCTGAGCATGAAGCTCATCAGACACTGTGTATCCCTGGGCAAGGTGGGAATTGGAGAGCTCCAGTTCCAAGGTTTCTGTAGTGTCCAGGGAGCGACTCCTCCTGTTGAGGGCCATAGCAGCAGGTGGAGGCCGAGGGTGCATGCCAGGCAGTCCCAAGTAGCGAGGGAGACTGCTGACACCCCAGGGCAGACCTTCGTAGAATCGGCTGTGGTAGCTATTGAATGTGTGTTTCTGGTAATAGCCCAGCTCAAAAGCTTCCAAGGAGGCTGCAAGGTCTTCATCATTGTGGAACTCAGGATTCTCTTCACACTTGCCTTCCCCATCCCGTTCCACATCAGCGATATCAAAAGTCACCATAGGGGGCAGTTCAGGGAGGTTTTGAGTGAAGGATGAGTCAGAGTCAGAACTGCAGGACATGCTGGAGAAGAGGTTCCCACTGCTGGTGAACTCCACAAGGGCTTGTGAGAAACTCACAGTGGCATTCCCTTCCTTCTCAACCTCTTCTTCCTCTGTCTCCTCAGGGGGTGAATAAGTAGGGTAGGCCCTCCTGGGAGATCCTCCAAAGCTTGCTTCTTGCATGTCTGGCTCAAACATAGCATCACTTTGGAAAAGCTGCATCAGACAGGTACTTTGATCTTTCTTGGAACAGATTCCTTCAAAACGCTTCTCCAGAGGACGGAAGTCCCTCCAGTCTGGCTCACTGCTTGCAGTGGCAGGGAAAGCTGAGGTGGTTCTTCGGTGGGAAGTTTGAGAGGCCCCTGAAACCCCTGCTACCAGGCCCATCACTGATGGGCCTAGGGGCCTCATCTGATATTCCATGATGGGCTTCTCTTGCCAGGCCTGAACCTCTTGGACTTGAGCCTCTTGAGCATAGGCCTCTTGGGCCTGGGCTTCCCTGGCGTAAGCCTCTCGGGCTTGGGTCTCTCTGACATGAATTTCTCGGGCATGGATCTCCCTGGCATGAGTTTCTTGGGTATAGGCCTCCCTGGTGTGAGCCTCTCGGGCATGTGCCTCCTGTGCCTCTCGGGCCTCAAGCTGCTCTCGCCGAAGCTCCCAATACAACAACTGTTTCTGGATGGTCACTAGCCGTTCTTCCTCTGTCTCCATTGCCCCAGGTGGCCGAGAGGAAGAAAAGGGCTCAAATTTCAAGAAGGGGTCAAATATCTCAGAGCTGTGACCATGGAGGTCATAAAGACAGTCATCTACAGGTGGGGAGGTTTCAAGACTATCATCTGGCTCATAGAACTCATACAGGGCATCTCCACTGTAGCTGTCTCGGGGCAGGCAATCCCTGCGGACAAGCCCCAAGGCCTCACCTGAATCATCCTCAAATCCAGGTGTTGTAGAGTCATAATAACCTTCATCACTATTGGGAGCAGACTCTTGCTGGTCACTCTGAGGAGTCAAAAGGTCCCCAGGGGCTAAGCCAGGATAAGATTGAACTGAGTCAAGAAGCATGTAGTCATGGTGGCCTGGGGATGTGATGGGATGGTAGCCCAAATTCAGATTGGACCTTGGGTACATCTTGGTACTTGCCCACAGATATTCTAAGTCATAATCCTCTTCCTCCTTGGTACCCTCTTCTTCCTCCTCTAATTCCACCTCCTCTTCCTCCTCCTCCTCCTCTTCCTCATCATCATCATCTGGCAAGGCCATCTCCTCCCCACCTCCTTGGTAGGTCACCAGGCAGGAACTTCGCTTGGTCCCATCTCTATTTGCCCTCTGGCCTCCAGAGGCCATGCTGTCTGTCATACTGTCCATGTCCTGCTCTGCTATAATGTCACCGCAACCTGTCAGTGAGTCAAAACTTTTCAGGGATGTGACATCCCCAAACAAGAGGCTTAACTGGTCCCCAACAGGGCCATTTGGTGGGTTTACCTCTTCTGCCTCCACCTTCTCCCCTGTTTCTGGACTGTAGGGCTCCTCTGGGCCACTGGCTTCAGAGGCAGGCTTGGGCTGCAGAAGTGCTGAGGCATAGGCCTCCTTGGCTTTTTCTGGATCTTTACAAGCTGTCTTCTCAGTGACTGCTGGAGAAGGCTCTGGTACTAAAGTAACTTTTGGCCCAGGAGAATCTTGGGATTTGGCATTTTCCTTTCTGGGGGCTTGGAGGATATCCTCAGTATGGGGCAGAATGGCTGAGCTCACATGTTCATGAGGTCTGGCTCTGGCCCCTTCAGGCCCCTTGGCCCCTAGCTCACTTTGTTCAGCCCCAGAGACCTTGCTTTTCCGGTGACGGCGGATACTGCTGAAAAAACCTTTCAGGCCTTTCTTTGGCTTGGGCACAGGAGCCTTCTCAGCCCCAGCTTTCTCTGTGGCTCCAGCCACAGATGTCTTGCATCTGGAGCTGGTCTCCAAAACCCCATGGGCACTCTGGGAACTGGGAAGTTGGCAGGGTGATTCAGGCAAGGGTAAGGCAAAACTGGTTCCTTCACTGACAATATCTTCAGGGCCACAAGCTGCTTCAGTCAGGCCATCATGGGTCTTGCTCTTGCTAAGACCCTTCTTGGAGATGCTTTTCCCAGAACCTTTGCTTCGCCCCCCTCCAAAGAAACTAGGCAGGGTACAGATGCCCTTCTTGCCACCAAAAAGTTTCATGGCAGTTTTCCTCAGCCTACCTGGGCCAGATGAGGGTGGCTCTGACACTGGCCCTCCTGTTATCTCAGATGCCTTGTTCTTGGTTCCTTTCTCTGCCCTTTGGTCCTGGGTGTCCGTAGAGGCTACTGCTTCCTTGCCCTGAGAAACTTCATCCTTTCCAGTCTCCATGGTGATGGGGACAACTCAGGTATGTTCAGCTGAAAAAGCAGGCTTCTGGCTTCCAAGCACTGTTACAACATCATCAGCCAGGAAGCATCCCGGTTGGGTCTACAGAAGATGAAAGAAAAAAAGAGAGAGAGAGTATACTGGTAAGCAAGGAGCCAGGCTGGGTTTGTTTTCACAGGTGTCTGTTATTTCAGGCTTGAGAGGAACCAGAAAGAAAGTAAAAGAAAATGTAGGGAAACCTTAATGCATTCCATATGGTTGGCTTGCTGGGCCAGCCTCCTCTGAGCCCCAAGGCAACAAAACCCTACATTAAAACAATAGACAGCAATCACCCCAGCCCCTCATTGGGTTCACTCCCTTCAGGCCACCCTAGGCTTGGAACACTGGGCAGGGGGAACTGCAGATGTGGGAAATACCCAGTTGTGCTACTGACCACAGAAGGAATTATCAAAGGGTTAAGGCAGGGGGAGGCAGGAAAGGCAGCAGGGAGGTCAGCTCTGATGAGAGTCAGTTTTTTAAAATCATTTGGCAAAACAGTGCATTAAGTCCTCACTGGTCTCTGCAGGATCCAGGCCTCAATTTCACATTAGTCTGGGTTCTCATAGACATTTTTCCTGGGGCTAGGAAGAAAAGTAGACCTGACGTTTCACTTCTTCCCCATAGGCTCCCTAGATCACCTATATGCGCATGCTCAGACCTTCAGAAACCCAGAATAGGAACCTCACAGATTCACATTCCAGAGCTTCAATCTAGGATCTGCCAAAAGCACATGGTGGCTTTGGGGCAAGGCACTCTCTAGATTTCAGTATCTTTGGCCCAAGAGGCCTAGCAATACTTGCCCCTCATAATGGTTACGTGAGGGGTAGGTATAGGTCAGATTCTATTAACTGTTCTGCTGGGAAAAAATTTTAATGTGGCTCTTGGCAACTGGAACCCCATGTTCCACTTTAGAACTGTAAGGCAAACTATTTCTTCTCCACTGCCCTCATTATTTTGGCCCCCATCTAGCTCCCTATCTAGAAAGGGAACTCCTTGAAGGCATAACTCCACATGATTCATGTTCTTGGCCTAAAAGTTAGGCTCTCAACA
Organism: Procyon lotor; assembly: GCA_028646535.1. Lineage (NCBI taxonomy): Eukaryota > Metazoa > Chordata > Mammalia > Carnivora > Procyonidae > Procyon > Procyon lotor. Next base: position 61,789,362 of record CM053612.1, on the reverse strand, counting down.
GCTATTAAATAAATAAACCTGGTACAAGGCACACCCTTCTGGTCTAGGCTCCCAATCCTCCAAACATCCAACTGCTACAGAGATGGAATAAAAATGACTATCCACCACCCACCCCAACACATGTCCTCCACCCCAAGTCTGATATATTCATTCTAGTAACTCCAGCTGGTTGACAGATGAATCAGTGACCAGCCTGCTAAAACCCGATGACCTGTCTCTGGAAAGTTCCTCACCACTGTGTCTCCTTTCTGTAAGGTAGCCACTAGTATATAGGGAGCCAGGGTAAAGAAAGGAGACAAGACAACTGCTGGGAGCCAGAAAGAGACAGGCAAGCCCTGCTGGTGTTCTGGGAGTAGTTTGCCAGCGCATTAACCTTATAATTGTTTGCAACAGTAATAAGAATAACATATTCACCTGCAGTGGAAGATTATGGACCAGCACTGGGGGTAGAGAGAGACCTTGACCTAATTGGAGGAACCCTCCTGGAGCCCCTGATCCTGTCCTGCAAACATTAATTTCATTCCTTGTGCCTTGCTTGGCTTGACACCTGAATCATCAGTGTGACCAGGCTTCTATCAGGAGCACTCTGCATAACTGAATATTAAACTTGGAGCAAGATAATGGCTGGCTATCCAAAAAATAAAAGACATCATCTGATCCCTTCTCTGTAGAGACAAGTAATGTCATTTGCTCAGGTTAGGGTTATTATTTTTTTCCTGGATGATATATTTTTACATGCTATTGTTCCAGCTCTGCTTCCCCTCTCCCATAAGAGTTATCCCTACAGTAAACAGTGCTACCATCACCCCAAAATACACAATCATGCACACACACATACACACAACCACTCAGAGTCCTCACCTCAGGGACAGGATGGGAATAGGGGCCCTATCATCTAACTGATAGAAAATACATACATACATACACACATACATACATACATACATGTTTTTATTTCAACCCTGAAAATATTGACAGTGTTGTCATTTATGGTGCTAGACACAGGAGAGATGGGACAGCAGTAGTGGAGTTGTTTATGGAATTGTATTCCCCTCTGTGGAATTTATGAAACAAACCTCTCCTGAATATTTGGTAAGTAATAAACATTGAGCTTAGTTCTGCAAAGTAGGCCAAGAAAGGAGAACCCCTAGCTACTGCTTTTGCGGGGAGTTCTTAGGCTAATACGGAGAGGGTCCTATATGTAGGATACAACATAATACAAGTCTTAAAGAAGATCCCCATCTTAAGATGTATGGTGGAGTATTGTTCTCTATACCTTGTTATCATATCCCAGGATAAATCAGAAAAAGTAGAAACACACACTCTAGGTTCAGAAAAGCTACCTTGAGGAGAAGGCATTCAATCTAGGCCTTGTCAGACAGGAGTCAGTAGAAATGGCAATGATTTATGGGTAGGGATGAGTGAGAATAGTAAGTATGGCTGGGCATCAGGAAGACCTTTCTCTTGGAAGGGCCAAGAGAAAAACCTCACAGGTGTAAACATCCTTGTGGATAAAAAGTTGAATTTCCCTGCTGGATTTGGGGATGGAGTTCCTATGAACAGAGGAATTAGGCAAATTGAATCTTTTTTTTTTTAATTAATTTTATTTTATTTTTTCAGTGATCCAAGATTCATTGTTCATGCACCATACCCAGTGCTCCATGCAATATGTGCCCTCCTCAATACCCACACCAGGCTCACTCAACCCCCTACCATTCTCCCCTCCAAAACCCTCAGTTTGTTGCTTAGAGTCCACAGTCTCTCATGGTTATCTCCCCCTCCTATTTCCCCCAGTTCACCCTTCCTTTCCTTCTCACAATGTCCTCCATGTTTTTCCTTATGCTCCACACGTAAGTGAAACCATATGATAATTGACTCTCTCTGCTTGACTTATTTCACTAAACATAATCTCTTCCAGTCCTGTCCATGTTGATACAAAAGTTGGGTATTCATCCTTTCTGATGGAGGCATAATATTCCATTGTGTATATGTACCATATCTTCTTTATCCATTCGTCTGAAGGGCATCTTGGTTCTTTCCACAGTTTGGCGATTGTGGCCATTACTGCTATGAACACTGAGGTACATGTGGTCCTTCTTTGCACTACATCTGTATCTTTGGGGTAAATACCCAGTAGTGCGATGGCAGGGTCATAGGGTAGCTCTATTTTTAATTTCTTAAGTGATCTCCACACTGTTTTCCAAAGTGGCAAATTGAATCTTAAAGAGGGTTGCTTTCCAGAAACTTGATGCCCTGACTAGAAAGCAGTTCCTATCAGCCTTCTCTTACCCTTGTTTCTGTGCTCCACAGGGGTATAAGCCAGGCCATGCTAGGGGACCCTGAACAGGCCAAGGCACCCTTCTTAGGTTTGAGAACTTATGAAAGGGAGATCACTAGAGTGGTGTAAGAGTTAGATAAGATAATGGACACCAACACACTTTGTAAACTGTAAAGTGCAGTGCAAGTGAGAAAGAGTAACATTACTGTTATTATTACCATCTCCCAAGTCAGATCCCAGTTTCTTAGGAAGTAGCAGACCATCTGTAAAAGGCCATTTATTTGGGAAAGGCATTCACTGTGGGGAGCCCGAGGGACCAGCTGCCTTGGCCATGCTGAGGAAGAGCCAGGTGTGAGGGATTTTAAAAACAGGAGTGTGGATTTATATAAAGTCCTCTGCTAAGGGCAATTTTAAAAGTGTGTGTGTGGTGAGAGTGGGTCAACTAGGCAGGGGTATCTCTGGGACTGGGATTCTCTCCCTACAACTTCAGGCCCTCCTCCTAAGTAGGACCAGGGTCATCTTTGGTGGCAAGGACCAGCTTTTAAACTGCTGTCTCCCATTTCCCTACCTTGTCCTTCCCAGGGCATGTACCTCCCTACAGCCACCCATGTCTATTATGTCTCCCCAAGACAGTAGAACAGGAGGTGGCAGGGATCACCCATAGCTGGTATCCCCCTAGCCCAGCCCTATCTAGCTACCTCTGGCCCAGTTCTCTTCTCCGCACTCCTTGCTACCCTACCTGGTCCCAGTGCTGTCCTTCCTTAATGGGCTATGTGCCTTTATTTGGGACCACAGAATCAACTGGCCAGGAGAGTGAAGTGGGGCAAAAGGCAAAGGGGACTGCAAGGGACAGACTTTGCAACCCTTTCAGGTTGGAGCTGACTCCCCTCACAGTTCCTACCAAGAAAGTGGTCCTGCCAAATGCAGGGCCCTCAACCCTTGGCTTTCTCAACCTGTGTGACTAAGTTTCTGGTAGACTGGTAGGTAAGGGAACACTCTGGTCCCTGGCAGGGGCTGTTTATTGCAGCTGCTGCTATCATGACAGGGAGTAAGATCTCTGCTCCCAGGACCAGCCTCACACTATGCTGGGACCAGTGAAAGGCTGGCTACTAGGGCAGAGCTTGTTTTTCCTCCCTTCCTCTCAAAACACAAGCAGGAGACCAGACACAAACTTGCCCCAGGAATCCTTCTTAGTGAGGAGGAAACAGCTGCAGCCTGAGCCTTACATATTTTGCTCCCAGCTCAGCTTCCTGGGGCCAGTTCAGCCAACTTAGAGTTCAGGGAAGAAGTGTGTGGATTCATACAGTAGCTCCAGAGGCACAACCTTAACCAGTCATACTTCCCTAGACCTCTACCAAGCAGCTTTCCTGGGGGAAAGCCTACTCTGGGCCCATCTTGCCCTTGCATACAGAGGCATGGTAACTAAGGAAGCAGTGGTGAGAATAGGAAGCCCTCCCCCCAAGAAGAGTCAGCCAGTTCTGCACTATAATCAGCTCTGCCTACCTGGGGGAAATCCAGCAAGTTCTTTCAGTTCTTTCCAGTTCTCAACTGGAAAATGAGGCTATTGAGAGTGTCTACCTCTTAAAACTATTGTAAGGAACAAAACCAGTTGTATATATGTATACCAAATAAAATTCAGTATATAGCAGAGGCTCAAAAACATAGCAACTAATTTTTAAAAATATTTTCTTCAAGCTATAGTTGGACAATTTCCAGCAGCAAAACTCCTTGGTTTTTGTAAGTCACCAAAACTCCTTGGGCTTCAGTTGCTCCAAGTGGTAAATGAGGGTGACTACGTAGTTACCTCACAGGAGGCTTTAGCTCTTCTTTTAGCCAACCTTTGATGTTCAGGGATCTAAAATGTTGCCTCCACTCAGCTAGCAGTTAGCAGCTCTGGATTATTTGGGAATTTCAACTAGCTAAGTTCTGTAGCCTAGGCCAGAAAGGTAAACAATTTAAATTCAGCTAATGTATCAACATCAAAAGAAATGCAAATCAACAGACACGCTTCACTCAATGGGGCACTTACCAGTTTACAAAGCACTCCTCACTCCTTCACCTCCCATTTGCCATTCCCAGCAATCCACTAATCAGTACTGATGGGTGGGAGATTCTAACTCCTTGTCACCTTGTTACAGAAAAGGAAACTATCTAGACTTGGGAAAGTCTTGGGTAAGTTCTCACAGAGGGATGGTGACAGAGCTACACCAACCCCCAGGCTGCTGGAGTCCCCATCCCAATGCCATTTTGCTGCACAGGGCTAGCTCCCAATTGAAAGAGGAAGACTGAGAACAAGGACTGTACAGGTTCCCCTCATACCTGAAAACCATCATCTCCCCCTCCCCTTGCACCCCTGTCCCAGCCAAGCTGAGCTTTCTCTGAAATACTTCCAGTCCTCACTTGGCTGCCACTGTTTTGGCCCCACCTAGCACATTCCAGAAAGCATGCTGACTTCAGAATACAAGGGCTGCCAACCCAGACTATGACTGCACTCCTCATCAGCAACTCCACCACCACCACTCCCAAGTTGTGGATCACATTCCTTTACTCTCCTTTTCCTTGGGAGACTATTTTGAGGGGCCAAAAAAGGTTCAAACAGAAACTTGCCACTGGGGACAAAGAAGCAGAATATGAGTTATTATTTAAAGGAAATGACCTACGAGATGATCTGGAACTGGAATCTACCATTTCTAAAGCCCACAGCCAAGGTCCACTCTCAAGACCATTTGTTCATGTCCTGAATGAAGGGCTGCTTGGCTTGGCATCCTTTTGTGAAACTATACAGACTCCTGGCAGAGGTACACCCAAGCTACCCCTGCAATCAGATCTCCCCTAACTTGCAGCCTTACCATTAAGGAGCGCCTCAGCTCAAGGCAGTATCCCATAACCTCTAGATGCAGGACAGACCCCAAAATGGGCCTTCTTTCCTTGGATCCCATTTCCCCACCACCAGCCCCTCAAATGAGTTAATATACTCAGCCTAGGGTCTATCTGTTCATCTCTCTCAAATAGACCCTCTCTCATCTTATGGTCACTACATATAGTACAGAGCAGGAGCTCAAACATTGGTTCAACTGAAATCCAATTCAGCTGGAGTTTGTCAGCCCAGAACTAAAATTCCAGCTTCATCCCTTACAAGTGGTGGGGTTTGAGAAATTGACCTAACCTCTCTGAGACTCAAACATCTTATCTAGAAAGTGAAGAAAATGCTACCTATCATGCAGGATTACTGTAAGAATTAGAGATGATAAATGGAAAGGATAAATTGCTCCCTAGTTATTGAGCGGATGTTCAATAAAAGACCCTTGTGTTGGGGCCTCTTGCAGTCACCTTCTCCATTCTAGCTCCTCAGCTGCCAGCCCATGTCCTCTGAGGAGGACACAAGCTGAGCTCCCTCTGGTTTTTCCCTGCCACAACCCTGGAATCCCACCTCTTCCCTCTCCTTCTTCCATCTCCTCCACACCGTTGCCAGATTCATTTTTACAACCCTGATTACAGTGCATCACTCCTCTACTTACCAAATTATTCCACACTATCTACAGGATCAGGGTCAAACCCCTTTCCCTGGCCTTCAAGACTCGCTCTCTCTGCATGCCCCTTGCAGGTTTCCTAGCCTCACTTCTCTACCCTTTACCCCCAAATACATAGGTACCTCTCCAGTCTAGGAGGCATGGTCACCCAGGCATCACTTCTTCCCAGAAACTGGCTTTCCTGGTAAGCCTTTTTGATGCCCCACTTTCTCCTGAGGCTGCCGAGATTCCCTCCCCAGTTTACCTGGAATGATGGGGGTTCTGGGAGCTAAGCCGTCTATTTGCTACTCCCCTCTTAGGCTCCCAAACTTCCTTAGAGAAGAATATATCTGAGGTGGGTGTCATGCTTGCTTACAAGGCTTCTACTACATCAATATTAACCCAGCAAGGGTGACATCAAAGATGGGCGCCATCTCCCCCAACCCAGTTCAGATGAATAAGAGGAGCTAACTCCAGGGAAACAGATGTGACAAGGCAGCTAAGGAAAGCCTGGAGAGAAACAGCTGAGCTAAATGAACAATGGAGACCTTGAACTTTCCCATGTATCCACTTCCCTATATATACTATACCTTATGTAAGAGGCCAGCTAAGGAAACTGAGGCTTGAGAAGGATCAGAATCAGGACATCAGCGTACCTAGAGGAAGAACTCTTGAACTGAGGGGCAAGAGCTTTATGCTCTTGGGTAACCTTGAGCAAATCCCTTCCCTGTTCAGGGCCTCAGTTTCCCCATCTAGAAATGGGAGACTGAACTAGGGACCTGCTTGCCCCAGGCTGTGTGAGAAGCTGGGAGAAGGGTAGTCCTGTGCCCAGTTTTCTAGTGGCTGCAGAAAGAGGAGGCATGATGGGGCCATGTGATTTTGGGGGTCCTAGGCTTCAGTGGGAGCCCTGCATGCCTTACTGGTTGGGCTCGGTACACCACTGCACTACAGCCCAGCCTCACTCCTCATGCCTCTCTCAACAGAACACTGCCCAAGACTTTACTTTTTCAAAATGCATCAGACCTGGCCTGCAAATATTTCCTATATATCCAGAGGGGAGGGAGAACAGAACTGGCCCAGCCCTCTTTCCCCAGAGCAGCCCCCAGCAGGGAGGGCTGAGGAGTCCTGGCTGGAGAAGTATCTGCTGGATTAGTATCTTCTTGGAAGCACAGCAGGGAAAACAAACAAACAAACAAAAAAGCCAACTGTAGGAGATGAAAGCACTGAAGGCTTTGCAATAAGAACTGCAGATCAAAAGGTCCAAAATGCCCCTGCAGCACCAGTATGCCTACCTCTGTTGCCACCAAGCCCTCTCATATTATTTTTTTCATTGTCCATAATCATCCCCTAATCCCAAAAGGGGAGGTGTGGAGAAGAAATATACCCTCACTCAGTGGGAACCTCCTCAGTGGTTTTGGTTTCCTTAACTTTCTTCCTGGAGATACACTTACACATGCACAGGCTTGAAAAATAAGACCAAGGAGAGGAGAAGAAAGGCTCTGTGATTATTTAATTCAGAGAACAGAAGTTGGGAGTGGGGAGAGATGGTTTAATGCTCATGAAATCTCCAGGGCTTTGTTAAGCAGGAGCAATGATAGCCAGCTGCCCCCAACCTCACCCCCCAACACACACACACACACACGTTTGCGCACACGTGTGCAAGCATACAAGGTTTATGTATAGCATGAGAGGCTCAGCTTAAGCCCTGAGAAAGAACTTCCTGGCAGTGTGAGATGTGTGATGGAGGAATGAGTGACACATGGAGGAAATGCCTCCTCTAGAGGCTTTACCTTTATCACCTAGTTTATCTGCCTGGATTGATTTAAGGCAGGGGAACCGATGAAATAACACTGGGCATGCCTTCTTCTAGCCTCAAGTAGCTGATCTGTAACTGAGGAGTCTGGAAGCCCCTTTTCCCTCTTTGTTTCTACAAGCAAGCCAGTGACCTGTCAAGCTTGCTGTTTTTTATTTCCTTATTTTCCTGTACCGGCAGAGCAGGGCTGCCCCCGTGCCTCATACACACACTTTCAGGGAGTGTAAATGTAACAGTTCTTGAGGAATTGTTAACATTTCCACTATACTAAGAGAGAATGATTGGATTTCCAACTTCTTCCAACTACCTCCCCTCCTTCAGAAACTTTCAGCCCCCAGCAGGCTGCAGGCCAAGACCAAGAAGCAAAATAAACATGAAAGGGAAAGTAGAGTTCTCCAGATGGGGCCCTCAAGTTAAACCCAGCACCTCACTCTGGAGGAATGGAAGAGGTGAGGAAGGTTAGAGGTTGGTTAGTAAGATCTTTATTGAACAAAGGCCATTGGAGACAATGGGATACAGTGTAAGAGCCCTTGCACAGGAGGCAGCAGCTTATCCCTAAATGCTGTGTGACCATAAGGAAGTCTCTGTTGCTTTTCAACACTCAGTTTTTCCATCTTATAAGCACAGGAGCCCAAACTGGTGCTTCCTAAAGCCCTGTCCAGTTGGAAGGATGGGGATCAGCAGAGACCTTAGCCTCCACCACTAGGTACCCTCCTTCAATTTCACTCCCCGAAAGGCTTAAAGGAAGCCAACATGATACAACTTCCCTACAAAGATAGCTGCCCCTCAGTTCTACGTCCAGATCCAAAGGTGACCTCTTACAGTTACAACTTACAGCATACTTTCCAATCTCAAAGACCCCTTTCTAAAATCCTATATTATTATGGCATATTTGTACCCACACATAGAAGTATCAAAACCTCCCAATTTTCCATTCTTCAATGGCCCCTTCTCCCATTCTCCCAAGATCAGATGCCCATTCCACAGCCTGGCATTTGAGAATTCCCACCACTGGGCACCAACCTCTTCTCTACCTTAAATACAACAATCTCAAACAGAAAAGACTAAGTCACATCTCTCAGCCTGGCTGCCAACAACCCCCTCCCATTCCTAATTTTGCTTATAGCACTACTATGCCTAGCCAAACTCCTCTACTTTCTGGAAGCTTCCAGGGTGATCACCCTGTATATACAGATTTCTCCTCTCTCTCCACATTAGTTTGTCTCTAGGCTCATGAATTAGCAACCAAAGATATGTGTAGTTTAGGTCTGGGTAGTACAGATCTCGAGTTTGTTGTTAAAGGGAGACATCATGATTTATATTTTTTCTTGTAGTTGAAACCCATCACCCTTCTCCATTCTCACTGGGCATACTCAATAAACATCTGAGCCTTGAGTATCATTTATCTAAGTATTTTTATATGGATCAGGACAAGTGCAACTTGGAGAGATACAGGTCTTCTTGAAAGCTCCACAAAGACAGCAAGTATTTCTAGAGCCTTCATGAACTGCTATGCATTGCTAGGCTTTAAGGGGGTGTGGCTGAGTTCAAAGTTTCATTTACCCCTCTGAGGGGTTCTGAGAGAACCTGGACATTCATGATATCAGGGAGACAAAGTAGAGGCAGGGAAATTTATAGTTTGCCTCCTATTATAATTTAAGCCCCCAAATTTAAGGGAAGCAGGCAAGCCTGTAGGAGTTCTGAGCAAGAAGAGGTCACTATGGGTTGCAAGAGACAGGCAGAAAAGACACCCAGGAGAAGGTGGACCCGGAGCTGGGACCTGAGAGGGAAAAGATTTTGCACAGTGCAGGGTGAGTGGGCTTGGGTGTGAGGAGGGGAGTTATACAGGGAAGGTATATTAGGTGGCTGTTGGTTTGCAGAGAGCAGGTCCAGCCCTGAGCTGGAGATACCCAGCTGCAAATAGAGGGTTGGTTTCCTTTGGTGCCTGGCCAAAGTGGTAAGAAATTACTATAGTGTATTATCTGCAGTCCTGGCTGGTGTCACAAAGGTCTCCAGCTAGCCTTCTCCCAAGTGAGGGATTTACTCCTCTCAAACACCCAGGTTTTGCAGCCCACAGGGTTCTCCACCCTCAGAGGCTGGTCAAAGGTCCAAGAAGAGCCTGCCAGGCCCCTTGGTCACTCCCTCTCTCTTGTTCTTTGCAAAAGCCTAGAGTTTATTGACAGAGGCAAACCGTGGTGCCCTGACTGAGCGGTGGGTGGGGCTGAATGAGGGAAGCTGCATTGCTGGGAGAGGGCTCTGCTAAAATGCCCTCAGGTAGGGCAGGGAGTCCAATAGCACAGTGTCCTCAACCTAGCCCATGCCCATGGCTATGCGGCAAGCCGGCAAAGCCACAGAGGGAAATGTTCCTGTGGGGGAGGAGGCTCCCTTTGACCCTGTGGGCCATGACGAGACTGACCAAACCAAGGCCAGCTCTGCAGGGCCAGTCCAGTTGCTACATGGGCATCTGGACTGTGGAGCACATGGAGGGCACAGCCCCTCTTCACCAGGGAGCCAGGGCAAAATCCTGCAGTCAGGTGGTCACCAGTGTCAGAGGTGTCTGCAGTAGACAATGACAGGGCCTCAGTAGGCTGTGTATTTTAAGCAACTGCAAAGTTGGAGTGTTTGGCTGTCTCTCTAGCTCTCTCACACAGACCCAGTACACAGTAGCATTCTCTACTGCAGTAATTGCTCCCTTGGCCTCTGGCACAGAAATACCCCCCCCCAACACGATGCTTATCGCTATTTTTAAATGGGAGGCGGGAGAGAAAAAAGCGGCCAGTGCTTTCCAAGGGGAGACGAGGCAAAGCAAGTGGGGACAAAGTGGCCTTGCAGATCTAATCCAAGGACTAGCTTGAGCTGCAGCTCTAACCTAAGGTCCAGCAAGAACTCCATTGCCAGCCCGCCTGTCCGCCGGGGCGGACGCCAGATGTGCCTGGAGGCCCAGGAGCAGGGGGTGCGGCTGGTTGGGGCCCGCAAGGCCGAGGTTCCTAAGTGGGCAGCCCATAGGCCCAACTCAGCTCCCTGAGAGAGGAGGCAGATAGTGTGGATAGCCCAATCCACGCCAAACCCAGTATCCATTGGGCCCAGGCCAGGGCGCGGGCTCCATCCGCAGAGGGGAGAAGGAGGCGGGGATGCGCAGGAGAGGGAAGGGGAGGCAGCTGGGCCGCTGGCGTGAGCAATACCCACGTAACACAGCTGTTCCAGCTAATGTGCTATAACAAAGCTGTGGCGCTCCCGGCCTACAAATGCACCGCTGGGGGTGCTGGCTGCTGGCTCCCCTCCCGGGTCAGTGCGGTAGCACGTGCGGGCCCCATCCCCGCCTCCCCCAAGAGCCGGGAGGCATGGCCCAGGCTAGCCTGCTTGCCTGTCCGCCCTCTGTACCCCCTCTAGCTGCAGTCGACCGCGCTCAGGGGACTCTGCTTTGCCCCTCACCAGCCAGTCCTCAAAGCGGATTCCCAGGGGGAAAGGAGAGCGGACCGGATGTCCACTGGCCCAGCCCTTGAAGCCCCTCTTCAGGCGGCCAGAGCGGAGCACGCTAGACTGCACCGGACCGCTGGCAGGCAGAGACTCCCGGCTGCGCGCAACGCTTACCCCGCCGGGTCGGGTTTCCAGCCCGGTTATTGTCTGCTGCGCCGCCCCAGCTGGGGCTCGAGCCTAGACTGCTGAGGCTGAGATCGCCGCCACTGCTGCTCCCGCCACTGCCTCCGCCGCCACCAAGGCTCCAGTCACCTCCTGCACTGGGTCCCCTACCCCAGGCTTGGGGCAGCTCCCCCATACCCACTCCCCATGGACTCCACGGCCACAGGGTGGGGCGTCGGTCCCCTGATTGGCAGGCGTTTGGCCCAATAGCCACGGTGGGAAGGCGTGTCCCGACCCGCCCACTGTTTTCCTTGGTGCATTGCCCTTTAAATGCAAATAAGCGCGGGCGTGGTATTTGCTGGAGACGGAGAGGATGAAGAACCCCTCGCTGGGACTCCCCATTCCCACCCCCACACTGGGCGGTTTGTGGCTGGGTGACCCAGGGAGCTCGCTGGGCCGGTCCCGCCCGGATGGGGCTCCCTGGAGCCCTGGAGTTCGGTTTCGGTTTTGCATACACTCCCATTTCCGTGGACGCTGTGCAATCGTGCTGAGGCGCCCCGGCCGCCACCCGGCAGTTGATTCCAGAGCGACAGGCGGGCGAGGAGAGGCGGGGCGGAGAGGCTGGGTAACCTGGGGTCCTGCAAAGACACTTGGCGCCTCGCTGGGCCCAACCTTAGTTGTAGAGATAGGGCCTCGCAGCGCGTGCCCCAAGGCAACTCAGAGGAGTTACTTAACCTGCCAGGAAAGCCAATTGTAGCGTCCATGCCCCAGCCTTGGCCTCTCAGGCGCACCAGGGCCCTTAGGGACCACTGAAGTCAGTTTGCACCCATTTACCCAAGGGCGTACTGTTGCTCAGAGAAGGGGAAGCACTTCCCTGAGGTCACCTAGCCTTGCAGCGACAGGGGGCAGATTTGGAATTCAGAACCCCAGGCTCCTGTCCTAGGCTGCTTTCATTTTGCTCCTGTGGTTTGTTTCTGCAGTTTTGTTCCTGTAGTTTGACCCTCACCCAAATTTCCCACCTTTCATGGAACAAGAGGGGATCTCCAAGGCCTGTAGAGGGCCCCTCAACCTTTTCATGGTAAACCAGGCTTTGTGCAGTTCCCTATCCCTGAAAAGTTTAGAAATTGAGAGAAAATTCTTGTCTGGGCCCAGGCTGGAGGTCAAAGCTGAAGGTGGAGTGAGGAGGCTTGTATCAGCATTGCTGGCTTCTGTGTTTGAGATGTGGCAGGTGGCCAGCCTGAGCTTGGGTCTTAACTAGCCTGAGGGCAGTAAGTGGTTGCCAAGGACTAACTAGTGAGCTGAGGCAATAAAGAATCCAGTTCTACCACTAGCTCAAGAATATCCAGAAAGTGCTACACTAAAACTCAGAATATCTGAAAAGGGTGGGGGGATTAAGTTGAGGAGAGGGAAGAGATTAGAGACAATGCCTGCTGTTTTTGAATTTCAGAAGGAGTATTCTCTCTTGCTCTACAGGGTCCTGTCTGCCTTGAAAAGATCCAGCTGCTAGAGAGGAAAGAGGAAGACTATTGCCTCTGCATGTGTGGAACGCAGGAACTGACATGGCTTGCTCAGGCTGGGCTCTGGCTCCAGCTCTACCTCAGATTTGCTGTATGACCTTGGCTAGTCCATTTTCCTCTCTGGGACAGTCTATCACCTCATCTCTACAAAGCAGGGTATAAGATTGATCAAGCTCCTTGAACTCTTCCAACTCTGGTCATTGAACTCAATTATTTCTTTAATATTCCATGATGTTCTATGACCTTCCATGACATTCTATACATCTCCAACAAAAATGAGCAACTTGAACATCAGACCTCCTATTCTGGTCCTGGGTCTAGGTAAATGGCAGGTAGTAGGGAGCCTCTAGCTCATTGTGTGACTTTGTTGGGCAACTACCTTCTCCTCCCTAACCTTGGCTTCCCCATCTGATGGCTGAACTATATTTCTTTGGAGCTGTGCTTTCCTGCTTTGCAAAGTCCTGATTCTCATTTGTTGGACCTGATTTGGAAGTGTCTTTTTTCCAGCGCCTCTTCCATATGCTTCTGCAACTGCCTTGTGCCTCTGGTTGCCTGCCATTTGTTCACGTTTCACCTAGAACCCTGATTCTCTGAAGTAGGCCAAATATTACAATTTGAAGAAGACAGTTTCCAAATCTGAAACACAGAGAAAAACAGGGCCAGGGCAGTCTCCACTGTGGGAATAGGGAGAGAGGAACTGTGCAAAGCAGTCAAGTGATGGGCTTGAAATAATCATGAGGCAAGGAGGTTCTCCTGTGCTACTCCTGTCACAGGAGCTAGTCCTCCATGTCCTCTTCCCAGCTGCCAAGCATTCCATTATACCAGTTAGCCCTGGGATGGACAGATATTGAACACTGGTCTGGGTCTAAAAGATACAGGGTTTTAGAAAAACAAAACTTGTATTTGACATGCTAATGAGGTCCTCCAGCTGTGTGCCCTTTTTCTTGGTCCTAAGTCTCAGGATGAGATTGTGTATGTGTGCATTAAGGAAGAAAGAGTGGTGATGTGGTGGCACAAATACTGATATGTATGGTCCATTCTTCTGTAGGGACAGTGTACAGAAAGAACAAGTGTGGGCATAAACTTGTACCTCAAAATGCCTTCTCAAAGAGGGAGTCTTCCAGGCCCCACTTCCACATGCTGACTGACACATGGTCAACTCGTTTGATCACTATAGGGGCTAGTCATCGCGGAGCAAGAATACTTTCTTGCCTTAAGTTTCTTGACCTACAAAATGGAGATAATACCTCTACTGCTTGGTGGCATGGTGGCAGTGAAAAGCTTATGAGAACAGATGTGCAGGCTGTATGGAGGCAATTTCATAAACTCAGGTAGACAAGCTGGTCCACATGAATATAGTGCTTCTAAATGTTCCATGGGTACCTGCTCTATGCCAGGCCTGGTGATAGGCATTGGGAAGAGGGTAACATTGGTAACATTCTGGGAGAATGGGCACTCAGTAGACGGAGTTCTGAGAGGAGCTGAAATCTAGACTAGAAGACTGGCAAAAGTGATCTGGAGCATGAAAGACGAAGAGCTTCTTTCTTTCCAGGGTGGGAAGGGACATCAGAGAAAAGTTCCCTGGAGGGATGACCTTGATGATTATGTCAAGTCAGAAAAGTAGGGAAAGGATTCTTGCCCAGTCCAAAGCCCATCAATGTGAGAGGGTGTAATAGGTTGGGCAAGAGCTAGGATTCTGGACACCTGGGGCTGGTGCATATTGATATAGGGGGAGAGAAAGTATTTGTATATGGGGAAAGAAAGAACTGAAAATTAGGGCCAAAAAAGATAGGTCTGGGGACAAAGTGTATAAGACCATGACTGTCTGGCTAAAAGACTGAGGCTCAGCTAGCTAAGTTTGTCCTTCTAAAAACACCTAGATGTCCATCAACAGATGAATGGATAAAGAAGATGTGGTGTATATATATACAATAGAATACTATGCAGCCATCAAGAGAAACGAAATCTTGCCATTTGCAACAACATGGATGGAACTGGAGGGTATTATGCTAAGGGAAATAAGTCAGTCAGAGAAAGACAATTACCACATGATCTCTCTGATATGAAGAATTTGAGAGGCAAGGTGGGGGGTTGTGGGAGGTGGGGGAGAGAAATGAAACAGGATGGGATGGGGAAGGAGACAAACCATAATAGACTCCTAAACTCACAAAACGAACCAAGGGTGGCTGGGAGGTGGGGGGTAGGGATAGGGTGGCTGGGTTGTGGACATTGGGGAGGGTATGTGCTATGGTAAATGCTGTGAAATATGTAAGCCTGACAATTCACAGACATGTACCCTGGGGCAAATAATACATTATATGTTAATAAAAAAATAAATTAAAAAAAAAAGCAAGCAGAATAGTGTAGTGACTTTGCTACCAGACTACCAGAGCTGGGATGCTGCCTCCATCACTTAGGAGTGGTGTGACCTAAGCAAGTTATTCTACCTCTCTGCATCTCAGTTTTCTCTTCTCCAAAATGGGAATAATAATAGTATCCATGTCACATAACAGGGGTAAGAATTAATTATTTCATTTAAGTATTTCTCACAGAGCCCGATACATCCAAACCCCTGAATAAATGCTAGCTATTGTTGCTGCTATTGTGAGTCTCCTGATCCAATGTACAGATCTTCAAAGTTATAGAACTTATATGACTTTGAAACCATTTTTGATATAAACACAAGATTCTATGATTTATATACAAGTTTCTTTTTTTAAATTGTATTTATTTGAGAGAGAGAGAGAGAGCTTGTGAGCAAGGGAGGGAGGGGCAGGAGAGGGAGAAGCAGACTCCTCGCTGAGCAGGGAGCCCAACACAGGGCTCGATCCCAAGTCCCAAAGCAGACGCCTAACCAACTGAGCCATGTAGGCGCCCCCACAAGTTTCTTTTTGTATGGAGCCAGACCAAATTTCCCAAGGCCATCTTTGTATCCTTAGCACCCAACAGAGAGTTTAGCACAAACTTAATGCTTACCACATGTTTGTTGAACATAGTCAAATGAGGCATCTTCAGGTCTAATATTAAGCTTAGTTGCCAGCATCCACCAGAATGATGTTACCACTCTCTGAGCACTGCTGTGTCGGGCTCTGTATTTAGTGCCACATCCATAACGGTGAACTAGACACAGATTCTGGCCTTAGGGCAGCTAGTGTCGTGGAGGAGGCACATAACCCATTGGATCAATGCCCTGCAGTTTCTGACTTAGGCAAGGCACTGGAAGGTGTTGCCATCCACTGAACTGAGAAATATAGGAAGAGGATTAAGGAAAACGCAACAACATGAATGGAACTAGGGTGTATTATGCTAACCAAAATAAGTCAGTCAGAAAATGTAATGATTCTGTTTAGGACATTCCATATTTGACTTGTCTGAAATCCCAGGGCTTCATACTTGCTGTTAGCTTCTGCCTACAGTGATTGTCTTCTGAATACTGACAAGGTTTGGGTCTCATTTCCTTCACATGTCTGCTCAAATGACACCTTATTAGTGAGACCTTCCCTGGACACTTAAAATATAAAATAGCAATCCCCATTTCTACCCCATTCATTCTCCAATCCCTTAAATGGCCTTTTTTTCTTATCAATAACATATATCAGTCGTGGCATATAAGTTTTTATTGTTATTTATGTTTCTCAATTTTTTTTTTATTTTTTCCAGTAGGAAAAAAGGGCTAAGCTCTGAAACAGGTAGTTTATTAATAAGACATATATTTTTTAAATTATTTCTAATGAAATATAGTTTAAATACAATATTATATTAATTTCAGGAGAACAACATAGTAATTTGACATTTATACACATGATCATCACAATAAATTATCATGACAATAAATTTAGTTACTGTCTGCCACCATAGAAAGCTATTACAATGCTATTATTTTTCCACAAATATATTTATTTTATTTTTTCAGTGTTACAAGATTAATTGTTCATGCACCACACCCAGTGCTCCTTACAATATGTGCCCTCATCAATACCCACCAAAAGACTCATCCAACCCCCTATCATACTCCCCCCCAAAACCCTCAGTTTGTTGCTCAAAGAACACGGTCTCTCATGTGTCATCTCCCCTATGATTTCCCCCCATTCACCCTTCCCTTCCTTCTCACAATTCCCTCTATGTTTTTCCTTATGCTCCACACATAAGTGAGACCATAAGATAATTGGCTCTCTCTGCCTGACTTATTTCACTCCGCGTAACCTCTTCCAGTCCCATCCATGTTGATACAAGAGTTGGATATTCGTCCTTTCTAATGGAGGCATAATATTCCATTGTACCATACCATCCTAGGTAGCTCTATTTTTAATTTCTTAAGGAATCTCCACACTGTTTTCCAAGGTAGCTTCACCAGCTTTCAATCCACCAACAGTGTAAGAGGGTGCCCCTTTCTCCATACCCTCTCCAACATTTGTTGTTGACTATCCTGTTGATTTTGGCCATTCTGACTGGTGTAAGGTGGTATCTCAGTGTGGTTTTGATTTCAATCTCCCTGATGGCTAAAGATGAGGAACACTTTTTCATGTGCCTGTTAGCCATTTGTATGTCTTCTTTGGAGAAGTGTCTGTTCATGTCTTCTGCCCATCTTTTGATGTAATTATTGGTTTTGTGAGTGTTGAGTTTGAGGAGTTCTTTATAGATCTTAGATATCAGACCTTTGTCTGTAGTGTCATTGGCGAATATCTTCTCCCATTCTGTGGGTTGCCTGTTTGTTTTGTTGACTGTTTCCTTCGCTGTGCAGAAGCTTTTTATCTTGATGAGGTCCCAAAAGTTCAATTTCACTTTTGTTTCCTTTGTCTTTGGAGACATGTCCTGAAAGAAGTTGCTGTGGTTGATGTCGAAGAGGTTACTGCCTATGTTCTCCTCTAGGATTTTGATAGATTCCTGCCTCACATTGAGGTCTTTTATCCATTTCGAGTTTATCTTTGTGTATGGTATAAGAGAATGGTCAAGTTTCATTCTTCTACA
>CM053612.1:61750701-61771198 GCA_028646535.1 Procyon lotor | reverse complement strand
GCGCCTGGGTGGCTCAGTCGTTAAGCGTCTGCCTTCGGCCCAGGTCAGATCCCAGCGTCCTGGGATCGAGCCCCGCATCGGGCTCCCTGCTCCGCGGGAAGCCTGCTTCTCCCGCTACCATTCCCTCTGCTTGTGTCCCCTCTCTCGCTGTGTTTCTCGCTGTCAAATAAATAAAATCTTTAAAAAAAAAAAAAAATAGCTGTCCAATTTTCCCAGCACCATTTATTGAAGAGACTGTCTTTTTCTACTGGATATTTTTTCCTGTTTTGTCAAAGATTATTTGACCATAGAGATGCGGGTCCATATCTGGGCTCTCTATTCTGTTCCACTGGTCTATGTGTCTGTTTTTGTGCCAATAACGTGTTGTCTTGTTGATCACCACTTTGTAGTAAAGATTGAAATCAGGCGATGTGAAGCCTCCAGCTCTGGTTTTCTTCTTCAACATTTCCTTAGCAATTCGGAATTTTTCTGGTTCCATACCAATTTTAGGATTGTTTGTTCCAGCGCTTTAAAGAAAACCGGTGGAGTTTTGATCAGATGGGATTGAAAGTATAGATTGCTCTGGGCAGTATAGACATTTTAACAATGTTCATTCTTCCAATCCATAAGCAGGGCAAGGTTTTCGACCTTTTTGTGTGTTCTTCAATATCTTTCATGAGTATTCTGTATTTCTCGAGTACAGATCCTTTACCTCTTTGGTTAGGTTTAGGTTTATTCCCAGGTATCTTATGGTTCTTGGTGCTACACTAAACGGAATTGATTCCCTAATTTCCCTTTCCATATTTTCATTGTTAGTGTATAGAAAAGCAATGGATTTCTGGGCCTTGATTTTGTATCCTGCCACATTCCTGAGTTGCTTTATGAGTTCTAGTATTTTGGGGGTGGTGTCTTTTGGGTACTCCCTGTAAAGTATCATGTCATCTGCGAAGAGAGTTTGATTTCTTCATTGCCAATTTGAGTATCTTTTGTTTCTTTTTGTTTTCTGATTGTTGTCGCTAGGACTTCTGGCAGTATGTTGAGCAAGAGTGGTGAGAGTGGACATCCTTGTCATGTTTCTGATCTCAAAGGGAAGGCTGTCAGCTTTTCCCCATTGAGAATGATATTTGCTTTGGGATTTTCATAGATAGACTTGATGATGTTGAGGAATGTTCCTTCTATCCCTATACTTTGAAGAGTTTTAATCAGGAAAGGATGCTGAATTTTGTCAAATGCTTTTTCTGCATCCATTGAGAGGACCATGCGGTTCTTGTTTCTTCTTTTATTGATTTCTTCTGTCACATTGATTGATTTATGAATGTTGAATGATCCATGCATCCCAGGGATAAATCCCACTTGGTCAGGATGAATAATCTTTTTAATGTGCTGTTCGATCCTATTAGCTAGGATCTTGTTGAAAATCTTGGCTTCCATATTCACCAGGGATATTGGTCTGAAATTCTCATTTTTGATGGGGACTTTGCCTGGTTTGGGGAACAGGTAATCCTGGCTTCATAGAAAGAGTCTGGTAGTTTTCCTTCTGCTTCTATTTTTTGAAACAGTTTCAGGAGAATTGGTATTATTTCTTCCTTGAAGGTTTGGTAGAATTCCCCAGGGAATCCATCAGGTCCTGGACTCTTGTTTTCTGGAAGGTTTTTGATCACTGCTTCAATCTCATTAATAGATATTGGTCTATTCAGGTTGTCAATGTCTTCCTGTTTCAGTCTTAGAAGATTATGGGTTTCCAGGAATGCATCCATTTCTTCTAGGTTGTTTAACTTATTGGCATATATGTGTTGATAATAATGTCTGATGATTGTTTCTATTTCCTTTGGATTATTCGTAATCTCTTCCCTTTCATTCATAATTATGTTAATTTGGGTCCTCTCTCTTTTCTTTTGGATGAGTTTGGCCAGTGGCTTATCAATCTTATTGATTCTTTTTAAAAAAACAATTTCTAGATTCATTGATGCATTCTACTGTTTCTCTAGTTTCTAACTCATTGATTTCTGCTCTGATCTTGATTATTTCCCTTTTTGTGTGTGGGGTTAGCTTAATTTTTTGTTGACTTCCAAGTTCTTTAAGGTGTAAAGAGAGCTGGTGTATTCAGGATTTTTCAATTTTTTTGAGTGACTCTTGAATTGCTATGTATTTCCCCTTGAGGACTGCCTTTGCCATGTCCTATAGGTTTTGCATTGATGTGTCTTCATTCTCATTGGTCTCCATGAATTAAGTTCATCTCTGATTTCCTTGTTGATCCCAGCATTTTTGAGCAGGTTGTTCTTTAGCCTCCAAGTGTTTGAATTCCTTCCAAACTTTTTCTTGTGGTTGAGTTCCAGTTTCAAAGCATTGTGTTCTGAGAAAATGAAGGGAATTATCTCAATCTTTTGGTATTGGTTGAGTCCTGATTTGTTACCCAGTATGTGGTTTATTCCTGAGAACGTTCCATGTGCACTCGAGAAGAAGGAGTATTCTGTTGTTTTAGAGTGGAATGTTCTGTATATATCTATGAGGTCCATCTGTTCCAATGTGTCATTCAAAGCTCTTGTTTCTTTATTGATTTTCTGTTTAGATGATCTGTTTCAGAAAGATGTGTTAAGATCTCCTACTATTAATGTATTCATATCAATATGACTCTTTATTTTGATGAACTGTTGGATTCTGTAGTTGGCTGCTCCTATATTGGAGGCATCTATGTTTACAATTGTTAGATCTTCTTGGAGGATAGACCCTTTAAGCCTGATGTAGTGTCCTTTTGTATCTCTGACTATGGTCTTTAGCTGAAAGCTAATTTATCTGATAGGAAAATCACTACCCCAGCTTTCTTTTGAGGCCCATCGGCATGAAAGATATTTCTACATGCTTTCACTTTCCATCTGGATGTATCTTTTGGTTCCAAATGTGTCTCTTTTAGACAGTATATGGACGGGTTCTGCCATTTAATCCATTCTGCAACCCTGTGCCATTTTATGGGCTGTTTAGGCCGTTGATGTTGAGTGTGATTATTGAAAGATAAGTGTTTATTGACATCATGTTGCCTGTGTGGTCCTTGTTACCTATAGATTGTAAATTTCTGTTCCAAAGGACTCATGAGTTCTTTATACTTTTATATAACCCCCTTTTATATTTCCTGGAGTGCCAGTTTCTTGGTCACATACTCTTTTAGTCTTCACCGGTATTGAAGCTCTTTATCTCTCCATCCATTTTGAATGTCAGCCTTGCTGGATAAGGTATTTTCAGCTTCAGTTTCTTCTCATTTATTGTCCTGAATCTATCATGTCAGCCCTTTCTGGTCTTCCACGTTTCTTTGGACAGTTCTGACATTATTCTAATGGGTCTTTCTCGGTATGTAAGGAATCTCTTCCTCCTAACTGCCCTCAAGACCTTGTGTCTAAGATTATAATTTGCAAATTTCACTATGATGTGTCTTGCTGATTTTCTAGATTCATTGATCTTGGCAGCTGTCCTTTCTGCGTCCAGTACTCGAACCCTTGTTCCATTCCCCAGATTGGAGAAATTTTCATTCAGAATTTGGTCAGCTCTATCTTCTAGTCTTCTGTCTTTCTCTACCCCCTTTGGGATTCCAATAATTCTGACGTTGGAACGTTTCATGGAGTCATTTATTTCCCTAAGTCTCTTCTCATGATTCCTGAGCACTTTGCTGCAGCTCTCCTCCTGCCCTTTCTTCTCTACCATTTTATCCTCTAGATCACTAATTCTATCCTCTGTCTCCATAATTCTAGCTGTTAGAGTATTTAGATTGGATTGGATCTCACTGATAGCACTTCTTACATTGGCTATACTGGTTCTCATTTCTGCCTTTAGAGTTTTTATGTTGTCATTAATGTTTTTCTCAATCCTAGCCAATGCCTGCATAATTGTCAGCCTGAAATCCCTTTCTGACATACTGTTAATGTCCATGTCTAATAGTTCTGAGGGAGAGGGCGCAGTCTCTGGGTTTTTCCTCTGTTGGGTGTTCCTCCTCCTAGTCATTTTGATGAGAAGTGAATGAGAGGATGTATAGCTGGATATAGCGCCCATGATCCAGGCAGAGTACACTCTGGAAGGTTTAGGAGCAATTGGAATTCACCACCAAAATGAAAGAATAAGGATAATAAAAGAGAGAAAGAGTAAAAGAAGAAATCTCAGCCAGCATGGGCCCCAAAAATAAGATTTATAAGGTATGTAGACCAACACGAACAAACATATAGACCGACAAATGCAAATGACAAGAAATAAAAGAACCTAGTCAGAATGAACCCCCGGAATGAGATTTATATAATACCAGAACAAAAGCAAATAGGTAGAAACACTGACAGAAGGATAAGATGAGGGAGTGGTTAGAACTCCTTGTGGGTGAGGAAGGTTATTTCAGGTCTTCCTGAGTTTATGCTTGTATGAAGCCTCTAGTTGCAATTTTAAGTAGTAAAAAAAATAAAAATAAAAATAAAAACAAGCCAAGAAATGCGAAAACGAGTGAATAAAAAAAGTAGAGACTAAGAGAGGGGGGAAAAAACTTATATTTATGAAATATACCGGTTTGACGGTATTATCGGGCTCTTAATTCCTTGATTTCCCCTGATGTTGGGGATTTGAAATTTTATGGAACCTTCTGGTTATAGTCCTTTTGTTTTTTGTTTTTTGTTTTTTGTTTTTTACTTCTCTTCTGGGTGAGGGGCCTGCCATGTTGTTTTCCAGTCAATCTTGCTTGGGTTGAGTCACCCTGCCACCCAATCAAGGGGCTGAGCTCTATGGAAACCAGTTTCTCAGTCTTTAGCTCTCTTAAGGTTTTTGGCCTTTTGTTGCTTTTTCACCTTTTCAGAGTCCAAGCAAGGAATCTGCCTGTACGTACCCTGACCTCCGTGTCACAGAAAGGTCTCAGTCTGCTCCCCTCTGGGTGGTCCAGAACACACACTTCCTTCCACAAAATTCTGTTTACAGTGCAGCCCATCACAGGTGGTGGTCACTCCACAGTTCTCTGGGCTCCAGACCTGCGCAGAATGTGGTCAGATTCCTGCCGGAGATTAGGTCGCCCACCTGCATTCTCTCCGGGGCCTACTGGGAGTGCCAGACCCTGCCATAGACCACGAATGTCTTTTCATTGAGGGTTGCATTCAATCCAGAGAATGAGGCAAGCAGTGAAAAGCTGCTGGCTCCTGGACCACACCAGACTCTCTAAGGAGCTTATGGGAGCGTGCACGCCCCGCCCACAAAATGGTGCATGGAGCTGAAAGCTGCAGGTGCAGGAACCATGGACTGGACCCCCCCCCACCACCAGTCTGTCTTTGAAGTGAGTGTTGTCCTTCCTGGGAGCTTGGGCCCAGGCCCATGCCTGTGATCACCCCCTTCCACTAGTTTCTCCTCAGAACCTTTTGCTCTTTTTAAGTGTTTTTAACTGGACTCTAAGTTATTGTTGCTCCCCAATCACCGGGCACTTTCCTTTGGGGTATTACTGTCCTTGTACTGCTTCTGGTGTCTCCCTCCCCTTTTGTTCATCCTCCAATATCGGTTCGAGTGTTCCCACTTTGTTTTCCCTTTCCACTGCTGTCTTCTGTTCCCTTAGAGATCCAGAAGTAGAAAATCTTGCTCCTCAGGCTGATTTCATGGGTGTTCAGCATGTTCTGGTAGATACCTAGCTCAGTTTTGGGGATGGGTTGCAACATGATCTCCTACTTCTCCAACATCTTGCCCCCCTCAGTTATTACAATATTATTGACTATATTCCTTATGCTGTAAATCATCCCCATGGCTTATTTATTTTGTAAATGGAAGTTTGTACTTCTTAATCCCCTTCACCTATTTCACTCATCCCCTAACCCTCCACCATTTGGCAATCACCAGTTTTTCTCTATATTTAAGAGTCTGTTTCTGTTTGTTTTGTTTATTCATGTGTTTTGTGGATTTTTTAGATTTTATATGTAAGTGAAATCATATGGTATTTGTCTTTGTCTGACTTCTTTACTTAGCATAATATTCTGTAGGTCCATCCATGGTTTTTTTTTTTTTAATTTTAATTTTTTTTTTTTAGTGTTCCAAGCATCCATGTTTTAAGGGTACACTTACTACAATGAGCACTGAGCAATGTGTAGAACTGTTGAATCATTATATTGTATACTTGAAACTAATATACCACTGTATGCTAATTATACTTTAATACAAAATTGACTTTAAAAAGGAATAAAAAGAATGAAATTTATTGCCAATTTTAATTGTCTGTTTCCCATTACAATAATGAAATCTCCATGAAGGCTGACAATGAACAAAATATGTAAGTAAAATATGTAGTATATCAGATGGCAAAAATGTTATGGAGAAAAATAGAGCAAGAAAGGAGTACAGGAAGTATTGGTGAAAGGATGCTATTTTAAAAACGGCAATTGGGATAGGCCTTACCAAAACAGTGACATTGAAGCAAAGATCTAAAGAAACTGAGGGAGCAAACTCTAAGAATATCTGGAGAAAGAGCATTCCAGGCAAAATGAACAGCAACTAAAAAGACCCTGAGGTGGGAACATACTGTAATGTTAGAGGAACAAGGCAACCAGTGCAGCTAGAGCAGAGTAAGTGTGGAGGGAAAGTGGTAAGAGAGGGGTCAGGAAAGACATAAGAAACAGACATATCATAAACTGAAACATCATAAACAGATGGGTTTATGAGTTATTTTAAAGACTTTAGACTTTGCAGAATTTTGAGCTGAGGAGTGGTGTGGTCTTAGTGAAATGTCCAGCGAGCTGTAATAGCAAGAGAGGAAGAAGTGAGATGAAGAAGTAAGCTCCTACAGTGATGTAGGTGAAAGGCAAAGGTAGTCCAGACTAGGGTGAAGGCAGTGAACTGATAAGAGGTTAAATTTTGGATGTATTTGGAAGATAGAACTGGCCAGACTTGGTGATGGCACCTTAGATGAAGGGTGTAAGAGAAGGAGAAGAGTAAGTAACAGGAACCCATAAAACCCTGAGAAGGAGGGATTGACAAGTTGAGAACAGAGCCAAGAGAGCTAGATCTCTCAGAAGCCAAGGAAAACATGGGGATTTTATGGAAAATTGTATTACTTTGAGTGTATGTGTCAGATGCTGCATGAAAGTCCAGCAGAGGTAAAAAAAGATGACTTTGTATGTTTATCTGGGAAGTCACTGATGATGTGGACAAGGCCATTGTGGAGCAGGGGTGAGGGTGTACACCAGACTACAATGGAGTATCAAGAGAATGGTCTGCAAGGAAAGGGAGAATGTATATAACCTTCTTGTTCCAGAAATTTGACTTCTATTGAGATGGTGGCTAAAGGGGACACTAGAGTTAGATTTGTTTTTGTTTTTCTTTTTTTATAAAAGGGAAGGATGTGAGTATACTTATATGATTAGGCGAAAAACCGATCAAGTTTAAGAAACAGGAGACAGGATAATTGATAGGTGGGAGGCCCGGAATAGAGGTAGGGGATGGGCTCCAGAGCCCCTAGAGATGAGTTGGCCTTGATGGGAAAGAGGGACCAAGATAAGAAGGAAGGATGGGTGAATGTAATAGAGTCTATTGCAATGACAAGTTGAAGATGTCATGCCTAATGACCTCTAGGTGCTCCAGGAAGTGGGAGATAAAGTCCCCAAAGTGACAGGAAAACCAGTAGGTTCAAGGAAGCTTGTTAATATTGGACAAGGTTTTAAATAATTAAAACAGAGAATGGGCAAGTTGATAAAGGCCTAACTGGCTTGTAAGCCATGAATATACTGTGATCTCATTCAGTTTTATGAGCTCCTGCTTCCTAGCTGTGTGACCTTGGGCAAGTTACTTTAATATACCTCAGTTTCTTCATCTACAAAGTGGACATGAGTAAAATAAGGTCATTGAATTAAATGAGTTAATCCATGCTTAGCAATTACTGAGCACATTGCTTGGTATATAGTAAGTGTCAAATGTATATTAACTCTTTAGATTTCTTTTTTTTTTCCCAAATACATTTATTTTATTTTTTCAGTGTTACAAGATTAATTGTTCATGCACCACACCCACTGCCCCATGCAATACGTGCCATCCTCAATACCCACCACCAGGATTGCCCAACCCCCCCACCCCTACCCCTCCAAAACCCTGAGTTTGTTGCTCAGAGTCCACAGTCTCTCATGGTTCCTCGCTCCCTCCAATTTCCTCCCATTCACCCTTCCTTTAGATTTCTATGATGATTACTTAACATTTATTTCTTCTATGGTGTTCGTCAGCTCAGGCTTAGAATAAGACATGATGGCTTGAGCCGAAGTTAGTTTGGTACTGGGTGAGAGATTGAGTGATTGAATGAACACAGAATCAAAGATGGACAGGGAAGGACATGAAGACAGGGGCGAGGGGGCAAATGTAGAGAAAGTAGGAAATCTTTGCTGTGCAGAAGCCTTTTATCTTGATGGAGTCCAGAAGATGTATCTTGAAAGAAGTTACTGTGGCGATGTTGAAGAGGTTACTGCCTATATTCTTCTCTAGGATTTTGAAAGATTCCTGTCTCACATTGAGGTCTCTCATCCATTTTGAATTTATCTTTGTGTATGGTGTAAGGCCATGGTCCAGTTTCATTCTTCTGCTGTGGCTGTCAAAATTTCCTGGCACCATTTATTGAAGACACTGTCTTTTTTCTTTATTTTCCCCAAATACGTTGATTTTATTTTTTCAGTGTTACAAGATTAATTGTTCAAGCACCACACCCAGTGCTCCATGAAATACATGCCCTGCTTAATACCCAACACTAGGCTTGCACAGCCCCCTACACCCTCCCCTCCAAAACCCTCAGTTTTTTGCTCAGCGTCCACAGTCTCTCATGGTTCATCTCCTCCTCTGATTTCCCCCCATTTAACCTTCCCTTCCTTCTCACAATTCCCTCCATGTTTTCCCTTATGCTCCACACATAAGTGAGACCATAAGATAATTGGATCTCTCCACCTGACTTATTTCACTCCGCATAATCTCTTCCAGTCCCGTCCATGTTGATACAAAAGTTGGATATTTGTCCTTTCTAATGGAGGCATAATATTCCATTGTATATATGTACCATATCTTCTTTATCCATTCATATGTTGAAGGGCATTTTGGTTCTGTCCAGTTTGGCCATTGTGGCCATTGCTGCTATGAACATTGGGGTACATGTGGCCCTTCTTTGTACTGCACCTGCTTCTTCGGGTTAAATACGCAGGAGTGCAATTGCAGGGTAATAGGGTAGCTCTATTTTTAATCTCTTGAGGAATCTCCACACTGTTTTCCAAAGTGGCTGCACCAGCTTGCGTTCCCACCAAAGGTGGAAGAAGGTGCCCCTTTCTTCATAACCTCTCCAACATTTGTTGTTTATTGTCCTGTTGATTTTGGGCATTCCAACTCGTGTAAGGTGGTATCTCAGCGTGGTTTTGATTTGAATCTCCCTGATGGCTAAAGATGATCAACATTTTTCATGTGTCCGTTAGCCATTTGTATGTCTTCTTTGGAGAAGTGTCTATTCATGTCTTCTGCCCATTTTTTTGACGTGATTATTGGTTTTGTGAGTGTTGGGTTTG
Organism: Procyon lotor; assembly: GCA_028646535.1. Taxonomy (NCBI): domain Eukaryota; kingdom Metazoa; phylum Chordata; class Mammalia; order Carnivora; family Procyonidae; genus Procyon; species Procyon lotor. The sequence continues at coordinate 61,761,701 of CM053612.1, read as the reverse complement.
AGGAATTCTTTATAGATCTTAGATATCAGACCTTTGTCTATAGTGTCATTTGCAAATATATTCTCCCATTCTGTGGGTTACCTGTTTGTTTTGTTGACTGTTTCCTTTTTTTTTTCCACTGAATATTTTTTCCTGCTTTGTTAAAGATTAGTTGACCATAGAGTTGAGGGTGTATTTCTGGGGTCTCTATCCTGTTCCATTGGTCTATGTGTCTGTTTTTGTGCCAATACCATGATGTCTTGGTGATCGCAGCTTTGTAAGATAGCTTGAAACCAGGCAACATGATGCCCCCATTTTGTTTTTCTTTTTAATCATTCCCTTGGTGATTCTGGGTCTTTTCTGGTTCCATACAAATTTCAGGGTTGTTTGTTCCAGCTCTTTGAAAAATGCCAATGGTATTTGAAAAGGGATGGCATTAAAAGTGTAAATTGCTATGTGAAAGCTAGACATTTTAACAATGTTTATTCTTCCAATCCATGAGCAAATGATATTACAGATAAAGGGCTGATATACAAGATCTATAAAGAACTTCTCAAACTCAACACTCAAAAACTAATAACCCAGTCAAAAAATGGGCAGAAGACATGAACAGATACTCTCCAAAGACATACAAATCGTTAACAGACGTGAGAAAATGCTCAACATCATTAGCCATCAGGGAAATACAAACCAAAGACACAATGAGATACTACCTTACATCAGTTAGAATGGCAAAAATTAACAAGAAAGGAAACAACAAATATTGGTGAGGATGTGGCAGAAGGGGAACCCTCTTAAACTGCTGGTGAGAATTCAAGCTGGTACAGTCACTCTGGAAAACAGTATGGAGATTCCACAAGATGTTAAAAATAGAGCTACCCTATGACCCAGAAATTGCACTATTGGGTATTTATCCCAAAGATAGAAGTGTAGTGAAAAGAAGGGGCACATGCACCCCAATGTTCATAGCAGCAATGTCCACAATAGCCACACTGTAGAAGGAGCCAAGATATGGGCATTCATCTGCCCATATGAAGAGCATTCATCTTCCCTTCAACAGATGAATAGATAAAGAAGATATGGTCCATATATACAGTGAAATATTATACCTCTATCAGAAGGGATGAATACCCACCATTTGCATCGACATGGATGGAAATGGAGGGGATTTTGCTAAGTGAAGTAAATCAGGCAGAGAAAAATCATTATCATATGGTTTCGCTCATATGTGGCATAATCATTAACACAGAAGACTGCAGGGGGAGGAAGGGAAATCTGAAGGGGGAGAAATCAGAGAGGGAGATGAACCATGAGAGACTATGGACCCTGGAAAACAAACCGAGGGTCTTAGAAGGAAGAGGATGGGGTGGGGTGGGGTGATAACAGGGTGATTGTTATTAAGGAGGGTATGTATTATGATGTGCGCTGGGTTTTACACATAACTAATGAATCATTGAACACTATATCAAAAACTAATGATGTAGTATACAGTGGCTAAGTGAACATAATAAAATAAACACAGTTCTTTCACTTAAAAAAAAAAAAACTCCTACAACTCAATAGCAAAAACAAAACAATCAATGAGGGAGGAGGCAACATGGCGGAAGTGTAGGGGGCTGAAATAGCGTCAGATCCCAAAGTTCATCTATATATGTATCAAACCATTCTAAAAGCTGGCAAACTCAACAGGAAAGAGAAGAGAAGAAGAACAGCAATTCTAGGAGCAGAAAATGGACCACTTTCTGAAAGGTAGGACGTGTAGAAAAAAAGAGAGACCCCGGGGTGGGGTGGGGGGGTGGATCCCAGCAGCCACAGAGCTGTGGAGCACAAAATCAGAACTTTTAGTATACTTTGCTGAGGGACATCATTCCAGACGGTAAGTGGGGGGTTTAGCCCTCACAGGAACAGTGTGGTTTCAGGACCCATGGAGTCACAGAGGGACCACGGGTGCCCGAGTGCAGCAGAGCTCCCAGGTATGGGGGCAGAGAAGCCGGTGGCAGAGAAGGAATCACACAGTGCCCTGTCAGTTTAGGCTTATCTTGGACTATGATCTGAGACACGGTCAGCCTGCTACTCTTCGAGCGGTGACCCCACAGGAGGCAGCTCCAAAGACACCCCTTCCTTCCTCCTCTGGGAGGAGCAGTGCAGGAGTGCACAGCAGGAATCTGCTGGGTTTGAAGACTCCAGACAGGGCCGTGTGCACCACAGATAGAGGCGCTCCTCCATGGACTAGCTGAGCACAGAGTGGGGGCCACAGACAAGGAAGACAGGAGTGATTGACCATTTTCCTCTGAGGGCGTGCTGAGAAGCCGGGCGCCCAACACTCGGCTCCTCTGGGCTGGAGACTGGGAGGCTGCCATTTTCATTCCTGGCCTCCAGGTTGGTACAGAAAGCATTCAGGGAACAAAGAATCCCAGGAGCGAACCTGAGCAAAGTGCTTGGCCCATCCCTTGACAAGGGAGGTGCAATTCCACCTCAGGCAAAGAAATTTGAGAATCACGGCAACTGCCTCTCCCCTAGAAGATCAATGAGAATATCCAGCCAAGGCCTAGTTAATCAATCAGTGAAAAGTGCAGAACTCCAGAGTATTTTTCTCTCTCACTCATCTACTCTTATCTTGATAAAATGACAAGGCGGAAAAACTCACCACAAAAAAAAAGAAGAGAGAGTACTGATGGCTAGAGACTCAGGCAATTCAGACTAGCAATATGCCAGAAATAGAGTTCAAAATGACACTTATCAAGATGCTAGCAGGGCTCAAAAAAAAAAACATAGAAGATATTAGAGATTTTTTTTCGGGAGAAATAAAGTCCCTTCCTGGAGAAATAAAAGAAATAAAATCGAACCAAGTTGAAATTAAAAAAGCTATGAACGAGGCACAATTAAAAATGGAGGCTCTCACTGCTAGAATAAATGAGACTGAAGAATCAGCGATATAGAAGACCAAATGAGGGAGAATAAAGAAGCTGAGAAAAACAGAAAAAACAACTACTGGACCACGAGGGGAATATTCGAGAGGTAAGTAATATGATAAGACGTAACAATATTAGAAGAATTGGGATCCCAGAAGAAGAGAGACAGGGGTGGAAGGTATATTGGAGAAAGTTATTGTAGAGAATTTCCCTAATCTGGCGAAGGGAACAAGCATCAAAATCCAGGAGGCACAGAGAACCACCCTCAAAATCCATAAAAATAGGTCTACACTCCATCATCTAATAGTAAAACTTACAAATCTCAGTGACAAAGAGAAAATCCTGAAAGCAGCTCGGGACAAGAAGTCTGTAACATACAAAGGCAAAAATGTTAGATTAACAGCAGACCTATCCACAGAGACCTGGCAGGCCAGAAAGGACGGGCATGATATATTCAGAGCACTAAATAAAAAAAATATGCAGCGAAGAATACTATATCTAGCTAGGCTGTCACTGAAAATAGAGGGAGAGATAAAAAGCTTCCAGGACAAACAAAAACTGAAAGAATTTGCAAACACCAAACCAGCCCTATAGGAAATATTGAAAGGGGTCCTCTAAGCAAGGAGAGAGCCTAACAGACCAGGAAGGAACAGAGACAATATACAGTTAACAGTCACCTAACAGGCAATAAAATGGCACTAAATTCATATCTGTCAATAGATACTCTGAATGTAAATGGGCTAAATGCCCCAATCAAAAGACACAGAGTATCAGAATGGATAAAAAAACAAGACCCATCCATAGGCTGTCTACAAGAAACTCATCTTAGACCCAAAGACACCTCCAGATTTAAAGTGAGGGGATGGAAAACAATTTAGCATTCTCACTGACATCAAAAGAAAGCTGGGGTGGCAATCCTTATATCAGATAAATTAGATTTTAAGCCAAAGACTATAATAAGAGATGAGGAATGACACTATATCATACTTGAAGGGACTGTCCAACAAAAAGATCTAACAATTGTAAATATCTATGCCCCTAACATGGGAGCAGCCAATTATATAAACCAATTAATAGCAAAGTCAAAGAAACACGTCAACAGTTATACAATACTAGTAGGGGACTTTAATAACCCCCTCACCGAAATGGACAGTTCAACTAAGCAAAAGACCAACAAGGAAATAGAGCTTCTAGTATCACATGATCTCTCTGATATGAAGAATTTGAGAGGCAGGGCGACAGTTTGTGTGGGGATGGGAGAGAGAAATGAAACAGGAAGGAATGGGGAAGGAGACAAACCATAAGGGACACCTAAACTCACAAAACGAACTAAGGGTGGCTGGGAGGTGGGGATTAGGGACAGGGTGGCTGGATTATGGACTTGGGGGGGTGTATGTGCTATGGTAAGTGCTGTGAAATGTGTAAGCCTGACGATTCACAGACATGTACCCTGGGGCAAATAATACATTATATGTTAATTAAAAACATTAAAAAAATAAAATAAAAAAAAGTCATTAAAAATTGAGCAGCCTCATTTGATTTGTCTCCCTCTCTTATTTCTTCCACTCCAGTTTTCCCTTCCTTCCCATAGGAGACTCCTGACTCCGGAAAACAAACTGAGTGTTGCGGAAAAGGAGGTGGGTGGAGGGAAGTGGTAACTTGGTGATGGGCATTAAGGAGGATACATGATTTTATGAGCACTGGGTGTTATGCACAACTAAGGAATCATTGAACACTACTTTTAAAAACTAATTATGTACTATATGCTGCCTAATCGAACATAATAAAAAATCACAAAGGAGAGAAAATTAAAAAAGAAAATTAAAAAAAGAAAACGTACAGATGTTGAACAAGAGTGGTGAGAGTGGACATTCTTGTCATGTTCCTGATCTCAAAGGAAAGGGTGTCAGCTTTTCCCCATTGAGAATGATATTTGCTGCGGGCTTTTCATAGATAGATTTTATGAAGTTGAGGAATGTTCCTTCTATCTTTATACTTTGAAGACTTTTAATCAGGAACAGATGCTGAATTTCTTCAAATGATTTTTCTGCATCAATTAAGAGGACCATGTGGTTCTTCTCTCTTGTCTTCTTGATTTGTTCTATTACATTGATTGATTTGCGAATTTTTTTTGAAGATTTTATTTATTTATTTGATAGAGAGACCACAAGTAGGCAGAGAAGCAGACAGAAAGAGAAGGGAAAGCAGGCTCCCCGACGAGAAGAGAACCTGATGTGGGGCTCAATCCCAGGACCCTGAGATCATGACTTGAGCCGAAGGCAGAGGCTTTAAACCACTGAGCCACGCAGGAGCCCCTGATTTTCGAATGCTGAAATAGCCTTGCATATCAAGGATAAATCCTAACAGGTCATGATGAATAAACTTTTTAAAGTGCTGTGGATTCTATTAGCTAGGATCTTGCTGAGAATCTTGGCATCCATATTCATCAGGGATATTGGTCTTAAGTTCTCCTTTTTGTTGGGGTCTTTGCCTGGTTTGGGGATCAGGGTAATTCTGGCTTCATAGACAGGGTCTGCAACTTTTTCTTCTTTTTTTTCACAAATACTTTTATTTTATTTTTTCAGTGTTACAAGATTAATTATTCATGCACATCAAGTGCTTCATGCAATATGTGCCCTCCTCAATACCCAACGCCAGGTTCACCCAATCTCCCACCACACTCTCCTTCAAAACCCTCAGTTTGTTGCTCAGAGTCCACACTCTCTCATGGTTCATCAGCCCCTCTGATATCCCCCATCCCCCTTCCTTTCCTTCTCACAGTGTCCTCCATGTTTTTCATTACGCTCAGCACGTAAGTGAGACCATAAGGTAATTGGTTCTCTCTGCTTGACTTATTTCACTCCGCATAATCTCTTCCAGTCCCATCCTTGCTGATACAAAAGTTGGGTATTCACCTTTTCTGATGGAGGCATAATATTCCATAGTATATATGTACCATATCTTCTTTATCCATTCATCTCTTGAAGGGCATTTTGGTTCTTTCCACAGTTTGGTGATTGTGGTCATTGCTGCTATGAACATTGGGGTACATGTGGCCCTTCTTTGTATTGCATCTGCTGCTTTGGGGTAAATACCCAATAGTGCTTTGCAGGGTCATAGGGTAGCTCTATTTTCAATTTCTTGAGGAATCTCCACACTGTTTTCCAAAGTAGCTTCACCGGGTTGCATTACCACCAACAGTGTAAGAGGGTTCCCCTTTCTCCACATCCTCTCCAACGTTTGTTGTTTACTGTCCTGTTGATTTTGGCCATTCCAAATGGTGTAGGTGGTATCTCAACGTGGTTTTGATTTGAATCTCTCTGATGGCTAAAGACGATGAACATTTTTTCATGTGTCTGTTAGCCATTTGTATGTCTTCTTTGGAGAAGTGTCTGTTCATGTCTTCTTCACATTTTTTGATGTGATTATCGGTTTTGTGAGTGTTGAGTTTGAGGAGTTCTTTATAGATCTAGGATATCAGACCTTTGTGTGTAGTGTCATTTGCGAATATATTCTCCCATTCTGTGGGTTGCCTGTTTGTTTTGTTGGCTGTTTCTTTTGTGCTGTACAGAAGCACTGGGTGTGGTGCATGAACAATTAATCTTCTAACACTGAAAAAATAAAATAAACATATTTGGGGGAAAAAAAGCCAAAAAATTAAAAAAATAAAAATTCACACACACAAACAAAAAGAAACTTTTTATCTTGATGAATTCCCAAACTTCATTTTTGCTTTTGTTTCCTTTGTCTTTGGAGACATGTCCTGAAAGAAGTTGCTATGGTTGACGTCGAAGAAGTTACTGCTTATGTTCTTCTCTAGGGTTTTGATAGACTTCTGCCTCATGTTGAGGTCTTTTATCCACTTCAAGTTTATCTTCACGTATGGTTTAAGAGAATGGTCAATCTTCATTCTTCTACATATACATGTCCAATTTTCCCAGCACCATTTATTGAAGATAGTGTCTTTTTTCCCCTGGATATTTTTTCCTGTTTTGTCAAAAATTATTTGACCATGACGTTGGGGATCCATATCTGTGCTCTCTATTCTTTTTCACTGGTCTATGTGTCTGTTTTTGTGCCACTACCATGCTGTCATGGTGATCACAGCTTTGTAGTAAAGTTTGAAATGAGGCAATGTGATGCCCCCAGCTTGGTTTTTCTTTTTCAACATTTCCTTAGCAATTTGGGGTCTTTTCTGGTTCCATACAAATCTTAGGATTGTTTGTTCCAGTCCTTTGAAGAAAACCGGTGGAATTTTGATCGGGTTGGTATTTAAAGTATAGATTGCTCTGTGCACTATAAACATTTTAACAATGTTGGGGCACCTGGGTAGCTCATTGGGTTAAGCCTCTGCCTTCGGCTCAGGTCATGATCTCAGGGTCCTGGGATCGAGCCCTGCGTCAGGCTCTCTGCTCAGCAGGGAACCTGCTTCCCCCTCTCTCTGCCTGCTTCTGTGCCTAATTGTGATCTCTCTCTCTCTGTCAAATAAATAAATAAAATCCTAAAAAAAAAAAACCAAACATTTTAACAATGTTTTTTCTTCCAATCCATGAGCATGGAATGCTTTTCCACCTTTTTGTGTGTTCTTCAATATCTTTCATGACCATTCTGTTGTTCCTTCAGTACAGATCCTTTATCTCTTTAGTTAGGTTTATTCCCAGGTATCTTATGGTTCTTGGTGCTACAGGAAATGGAATATATTCTCTAATTTCCATTTCTATATTTTCATTGTTAGTGTATAGGAAAGCAACTGATTTCTGTGCATTGATTTTTTTTTATCCTGACACATTATTGAATTGCTGTATGAGTTTTAGTAGTTTGGCGGTGGAGTCTTTTGGGTTCTCCATATAAAGTGTCATGTCATCTGCGAAGAGAGACAGTTTGACTTCTTCATTGCCAATTTGAATACCTTTTATTTCTTTTTGTTGTCTGATTGCTGTCGCTAGGACTTCTAGTACTATGTTGAACAAAAGTGGCGAGAGTGGGCATCCTTGTCATGTTCCTGATCTCAAAGAGAAGGCTGTCAGATTTCCCCACTGAGAATGATATTTGCTGTGAGCTTTTCATAGATAGATTTTATGTTAAGGAATGTTCCTTCTACTCCTATACTTTGAAGAGTCTTAATCAGGAACGCAAGCTGAATTTTGTCAAATGCTTTTTCTGCATCCATTGAGAGGACCATGTGGTTCTTCTCTCTTCTCTTATTGATTTGTTCTATCACATTGATTGATTTGCAAATGTTGAACCACTCTTGCATCCCAGGGGAAAATCCCACCTGGTCAGGATGAATAATCTTTTTAATGTGATGTTGAATCTTATTAGCTAGGATCTTGTTGAGAATATTGGCATCCATATTCATCAGGGATATTGGTCTGAAATTCTCCTTTTGGATGGGGTCTTTTCTTGTTTTGGGGATCAGGGTAATGCTGGCTTCATCGCAAGAGTCTGGATGTTTTCTTTCTGTTCATATTTTTTGAATCAGTTCTAGGAGAATAGGTATTATTTCTTCCTTTGAAGTTTACTAGAATTCCCCAGGGATTCCATCAGGTCGTAGACTCTTGTTTTTGGGGAGGTTTTTGATGTTATGTAGACATTTGACATGATCATTTCATAATATATACCAATATTAAAGCAATGTTTCACATCTGAAACTCATAAAATGTTATGTGTCAGTTATATTTCAATTTAAAAATATAATGATTCCAGATTTTCTTTGGGAAATCAGAAAACATGTTCTCCATACATTCAACAATTCATTCCTATGACTGTGTATACCCCATTCTAAGAATTGAAATCTTTAAGTCAAAAATACCAGAGTATTCAGGGCCCTCTCCAGTCTAGTCTCCAGCATAACTTTTGTTCAAATATATATACATATATATCTAAAGATTTTATTTATTTATTTGACAGAGAGGAAAGAGATCACAAACAGGCAGAGAGGCAGGCAGTGAGAGAGGGGAAATCAAGCCCCCCACTGAGCAGAAAGCCGGATGCAGGGCTCGATCCCAGGACCCTGAGATCATGACCTGAGCTGAAGGCAGAGACTTTAACCCACTGAACCATGCTGGTCCCCCAACTTGTCAAATATATTGAACTCAAACTAAACTAAACTTGTTAGCCAAACAACTGTCCTTTTTTTTCCTACTTCTGTATCTTTGCTCACAGATTTCCCTCCACTCATAGCTTTTTTTCCCTCTGCTGATTAAAATTCTTTTCACCATTCAAGGCCAAGATCAAATACAACCTCCTCCATCAGGTTTCCTTGTTAGCAATTGAAGGGTATCTCTCTGGCGTCTGAAGTTCAGTGGGCCATTTTGTACTTTGCACTAGTCTTTGAGGTCCACCTTTCTGAATAAAGCAAAAGAATTTTCACATTGCAGGAGAGAACACAAATTAATCAGTGGCAAGAGGTGAGCCAGCCCTAGATTCATGACAATGTCAGGAAGAAAGGGAGAAAAAGAGGGAAAGAAGGAGGAGAGGAGGGTGAGAAGTAGCCTAATGCATCTGAAAGGGTTAAGATATGGCTTCTTGGAAACTGGTAGCTGTTGCCAAGGGAAGTGGGATTATGGTGGTGGTAAGGAGACTGGGTTATTACTTGGGGCCAATACCAACAAGAAACTAAATGCCAAGGGGGAGATTTCACTCCAGGAATGGACACATCACCTCTGCCTCCTCCTCCTCTTCATGCCTCCTAGTGAAAGTTGCCTCAAGAAATTTATCATCATGACCCAAGGCAAGATGGCGGAGGTGTAGGAGGCACGGAGAGCACTGGGATCCAGAAAGAGGCTGAAAACCACTCTAAAAGCTGGCAAACACAATAGGAGAGAGAAGAGAATAAGAACAGCAATTTTAGGAACAGAAAATCGACCACTTTCAGAAGGTAGGACGTGTGGAAAAAGTGAATTTAAAGCGACGGGAAGAGAGACCCCGGGGGTAGGGTCCGGCTGCCAACAGCCACAGAGCCGCAGGGCACAAAATCCGGAACTTCTAGTCCGCTCCGCTGAGGGACCTCGCTCCGGAGGCTAACCGGGGGTTCAGCCCTCGTGGAAACAGGGTGGTTTCAGGACCCACGGGGTCACCGAGGGACCAGGGGAGCCCGAGTGTGGCAGAGCTCCCAGGTATCGGGGCGGAGAAGCCGGCGGCAGAGAAGGAGCCATGCAGCGCCGCATAGGCCTACCTTGGACTATAGGAACTGAGACATATAGTCCATATAGGGCTGCCACACTTCAAGCGGGGACCCCACGGGAGGCAGCTCCGGAGACACCCCCTCCTTCCTCCTCCAGGAGGAGCGGTGCAGGCGCGCGCAGCAGGAATCTGCTGGTCTGGGGACTCCAGACGGGGCCACGCACCACAGATAGAAGCACTCCGCCACGGGCTAACTGAGCACAGAGCGCCAACTGCGGACAAGGGAGATGGGAGTGATAACAGCTTTCCTCTAAGGTCCTGTGGAGGATCGAGGTGCCCAGCACTCAGCTCCTCTGGGCCGGAGACTGGGAGGCCTTCATTTTCATTCCCCACCTCCAGGGCAGTATGGAAAGCGCTCAGGGAACAAAGACTCCCGAGAGCGGACCTGAGCAAAGTGCTTGGCCCATCCCCTGGCAAGGGCAGTACAATTCAGCCTCCGGCAAAGACATTCGAGAACCACGGCAACGGCCCCTCTCCCAGAAGATCAGCGAGAATATCCAGTCAAGACCTAGTTAATCAATCAGTGAAAACTGCGGAACTCCAGAGAATCTTTCTCTCTCACCCATCTACTCTTACCTTGACAAAATGACGAAGCAGAAAAACTCACCACAAAAAAAAGGAGAGGCAGTACCGATGGCGAGAGACCTAGTCAATGTGGACATTAGTAATATGTCGGAAATAGAGTTCAAAATGTCACTTATCAAGATGCTAGCAGGGCTCGAAAAAAGCATAGAGGATATTAGAGAATCTCTTTCGGGAGAAATAAAAGCCCTTTCTGGAGAAATAAAAGAAATAAAATCTAACCAAGTTGAAGTTAAAAAAGCTATTAACGAGGTACAATTAAAAATAGAGGCTCTCACTGCTAGAATAAATGAGACTGAAGAAAGAATCAGCGATATAGAAGAACAAATGACGGAGAATAAA
>CM053612.1:61729407-61750201 GCA_028646535.1 Procyon lotor | reverse complement strand
AGATTCCTCAAGAAATTAAAAATAGAGCTACCCTATGACCCTGCCATCGCACTACTGGGTATTTACCCCAAAGAAGCAGATGCATTACAAAGAAGGGCCACATGTACCCCAATGTTCATAGCAGCAATGGCCACAATTGCCAAACTGTGGAAAGAACCAAGATGCCCTTCAACAGATGAATGGATAAAGAAGATATGGTCCACATATACAATGGAATATTATGCCTCCACTAGAAAGGACGAATATCCAACTTTTGTATCAACATGGATGGGACTGGAAGAGATTATGCAGAGTGAAATAAGTCAAGTAGAGAGAACCAATTACCTTATGGTCTCACTTACGTGCTGAGCATAAAGAAAAACATGGAGGGCATTATGAGAAGGAAGGGAGGGGTGAATGGGGGGAAACCAGCGGGGGAGATGAACCATGAGAGACTGTGGACTATGAGCAACAAACTGAGGGTTTTGGAGGGGAGGGGCGTGGGCGTTGGGCAAGCCTGGTGGTGGGTATTGAGGAGGGCACGTATTGCATGGAGCACTTTGTGTGGTGCATGAACAATAAATCTTGTATCACTGAAAAAAATAAAATAAACGTATTTGTTAAAAAACCCACTAGCAAACCAAATCCAACAATAAATTAAAAAATCATTCACCACAATGAAAAGAAAGATTTGTCTCCTCTGGCAATAGAAAGAAAATAAAAAAATAAACTATAGGGACTATACCAAAATAAAAAAGCTTTTGCACAATGAAAGAAACTTCGCAAAACAAAAAGACACCCCACAGAATGAAAGAAGATACTTGCAAATGACATATGCAATAAATATGATAAATATATATTTATCTTAAAATATATTTTATATATTAACATTTTATATTAGTATACATCATATATGTCATATATAAATAACACATACAAATCAACACCTAAAAACAAATAATTTGATTTTAAAAAGGGCAGAGGCCCTAAACAGACATTTTTCTATGAAAGGCATACATATGGTCATGAGACACATGAGAAGATTCTCAACATGACTAATAATCATCAGGGAAATGTAAATGAAAATACCAATGAGTTGTCACTTTACACCTGCAAGAAATACTAAAATAAAAACTGAAGGAATAACAAATGTTGGTACCACAACAAGTGATGTGGAGAAAAAAGGACTTTGTGTACTGTTTTTGGGAATGTAAATAGGTGTAACCATCAGGAAAGAGAGTGTGGAGATTCCTCAAAAAGTGAAGAACAGAATTACCATATGATCCAGTAGTTCTACTACTGGGTCTTTACCTAAAGAAAGTGAAAATGCTAATTTAATAAGATAAATATGCACCTATGTTTACTGTAGAATTATTTAATTTTTTAGGGGGGTACCAATTTTATTATTTTTATTTTTAACTGTTAAATTAACATTTTCCTTTTTTCCAATTAATTTTATTGTATTTTTTCAGTGTTCCAAGATTTATTGTTCATATACCACATCCAGTGCTCCATGCTATTCGTGCCTTCCTCAATACCCACCACCATGCTCACCCAATTCCCCACCCCCTTCCCCTCCAAAACCCTCAGTGACTAAGAGGAGGAATACCCAACAGGAAAAACCCAGAGACTGTGCCTTATCCCCCAGAACTATTGGATATGGACATAAATAGTATGTTGGAAAGGGAATTCAGGGTAACAGTTATCCTGGCAGTGGTTAGGTTGGAGAAAATCTGTAACAACATAGAATCTCTAAGGACAGAACAGAGAGCTCTTAGGGCAGAAGTTAAAAATGCTATCAATGAGATCCAAATCTAATCTAAATACTTTAACACCATGGTAACCGCAGCAGAAGATAGAATTAGTGAATTAAAGGATAGTTGATAGAGAAGAAAGGTCAGGAGAAGGGCTGGAACAAATTGTCTAGAAGCGATGAAAACAGAATAAAGGAAATAAAGAATGCCATAAAACGTTCCCAATCAGAAGTATCAGAATCCCTGAGGGGGCAGAGAAAGACAGAAGACAAGAAGATAAAGCTGAACAAATTCTGGATGAAAATTTCCCCAGTCTGGGGAATGGAACAAGTGTTCATGTCCTAGAGTGACACCCCCAAGATCAACAAGGCTAGAAAGACACACAGACACTTGATTGTGAGAGTCACAAATCATAATTTTAGACAAGAGGTCCTGGGGCAGCTCGGAGAAGAGATTCCTTACATACAGAGGAAGACCCATCAGAATAACATCAGACATGTCCACAAAACTTGGCAAGCCAGAAAGGGCTGGCTTTCAGGGCACTAAATAATCACGGCAATAAACACGCAACCAAGAATACTTTATCCAGCAAGGCTGTCATTCAAAATGGATGGAGAGATAAAGCACTTCCAAGACAGGTAAGGTTTAAAAGAGTATGTGACCACCAAGCCAATACTACAGGAATGTTAAAGGGGGGGGGGGTTCAATAAAAGAAGTAAGAACCCATGAGGGACATAAAAAAGAAACTTACACAAACAATCTATAGAAATAGGGACTTCACAACTAACATGATGTCAATAAAACCTTACCTTTCAATAAGATAATGGCCTAAATGCTCCCATAAAATGACACAGGGTTGCAGACTGGATAAAATGAAGGACCACTCTATATGCTCTCTACAAGAGACACATTTGGAACCCATAAAATGACACAGGGTTGCAGACTGGATAAAATGAAGGACTACTCTATATGCTGTCTACAAGAGACACATTTGGAACCTAAAGATACATTGAGACTGAAAGTGAAGGGATGGAGAGCCATCTTTCATGCCAACAGCCCTCAAAAGAAAGTGGGGTAGCAATTCTCATATCTGATAAATTTGATTTTCAGCTAAAGACTGTAATCAGAGATACAGAAGGACACTACATCATTCTGAAAGAGTCCATCCTCCTAGAAGATCTAACAATTGTAAACATTTATGCCCCAAATATAGGACCAGCCAACTACATAAGCCAGTTGTTAATCAAAATAGAGTCACACTGATATGAATACATTAATAGTAGGAGACCTTAACACGCCACTCTCAGTAACAGATTATTTAAACAGAAAACCAATTAAGAAACAAAAGCATTGAAAGACACATTGAACCAAATGGACCTCATAGATATATACAGAACATTCCACACCAGAACAAGAAATTACTCAATATTCTCAAAGCTCACATAGAACTTTCCCCAGAATAGACCACATACTGGGCCACAAATCGGGACTCAACCAATAGCAAAAGATTGAGATGATTCCCAGATCACAATGCTTTGAAAACTAGAACTGAACCACAAGAAAAAGTTGGAAGGAATTCCAACACCTGGAGGGTAAAGACCAACCTGCTCAAGAATGCTGGGATCAGGGGTGCCTGGGTGGCTCAGTCGTTAAACGTCTGCCTTTGGCTCAGGTCATGATCCCAGGGTTCTGGGATCGAGCCCTGCATCGGGCTCCCTGCTCAGCGTGAAGCCTGCTTCTCCCGCTACCATTCCCCCTGCTTCTGTTCCCTCTCTCGCTGTTTCTCTCTGTCAAATAAAAGAAAAAAAAAATTAAGAATGCTGGGATCAACCAGGAAATCAAAGATGAACTTAAACAATTAATGAAAACCAATGAGAAAGAAAACACATCAGTCAAAAACCTATGGGATATATCAAAGGCAGTCCAAAAGGGCAAATACATAGCATCCAAGCCTCACTCAAAAAAATGAAAAATCCCGAATACACTAGCTCTATTTACACCTTAAAGAACTGGAAAATCAACAACAAATTGAGCCAAACTCATGCACAAGAAGAAAAATCATCAAGATTAGAGCACAGATCAATGAGTTAGAAACTAGAAATAAAACTGAACTGTTCAATGACTCCAGAGGTTTGTGGTTTTTTTTGGAAGAAAAATAAGATTGACAAACCACTGGCCCAACTATTCCAAAAGAAAAGAGAGAGGACCCAAATTAACAAAATTATTAATGAAAGGGCAGAGATCACGCCCAAGACCAAGGAAATAGAAACAATCATCAGAAATTATCAACAGCTGTATGCTAATACGTTAAGCAACCTAGAAGAAATGAATGCATTCCTGGAAACCTATAAGCCTCCAAGACTGACACGAGAAGAAATTGACAAACTGAATAGGTCACTATCTAGTACTGAGATTGAAGTTGTAATCAAAAAAATCTCCCAAAAAAGGAGTCCAGGAACTGATGGATTCCCTGGGGAATTCCACCAAACATTCAAGGAAGAAATAATACTTATTCTCCTGAAGCTGTTTCAAAAAATAGAAACATAAGAAAAACTTCTAGACTCTTTCTATGAAACCAGCATTACCCTGATCCCCAAACCAGGCAAAGACCCCATCAAAAAGCAGAATTTCAGACAAATATACCTAATCAAATGGACACCAATATTTTCAACAAGATCCTAGCTAAAAGGATTCAACAGCACATTAAAAAGATCATTCATCATGAGCAGGTGGGATTTATCCCTGGAATGCTAGGGTGGTTCAACATTCACAAATCAATCAATGTGATAAAACAAATTAGTAAGAGAGAATACAAGAACCACATGGTCCTCTCAATTATTGCAGAAAAAGCATTTGACAAAATTCAGCATCCATTCCTGATTAAAACTCTTCAAAGTATAGGAATAGAAGGAACATTCCTTAACATCATAAAATCCATCTGTGAAAAGCCTGCAGCATATATTATTTTCAATGGGGAAAAGCTGACAGCCTTCCCTTTGAGATCAGGAGTACGACAAGGATGCCCACTCACACCACTCTTGTCGCACATAGTACTAGAAGTCCTAGAGACAGCAATCATACAGCAAAAAGAAATAAAAGGTATTCAAATTGGCAGAGGTCAAACTCTCTCTCTTCGCAGATGACGTGATACTGTCTATGGAAAACCCAAAACACTCCACCCCCAAACTACTAGAACTTATACAGCAGTTCAGTAATGTGTCAGGATACAAAATCAATGCACAGAAATCAGTTGCTTTCTTATACATTAAGAATGAAAGTATGGAAAGGAAAATTAGAGAATTGATTCTATTTATTATAGCATCAAGAACAACAACATAACTGTGAATAAATCTAACCAATGAAGCAAAGGATCTGTACTGGAGGAACTATAGAAAACCCATGAAAGAAGTTGAAGACACAAAACGGTGGAAAATCTTTCTATGGTCATAAATCGGTAGAATAAATATTGTGAAAATGTCTATATGGCCCAGAGCAATCTATAATTTCAATGCCATCTCAATCAAAATTTCATTGGCATTTTTCAAAGTGCTCAAAACAACAAAAAAATACTAAAATTTGTATGGAATCAGAAAAGACCCCAAATTGCTAAGGAAATGTTGAAAAAACCCAAAAAACAAAAACAAAGCTTGGGGCATCACATTGCCTGATTTCAAGCTTTACTAGAAAGTGGTGGTTACCAAGACAGCATGGTACTGGCACAAAAAACAGACACATAGACCAGTGGAACAGACTAGAGAGTCCAGGGGTGCCTGGGTAGCTCAGTGGGTCGGGGCCTCCCCCTTTGGCCCAGGTCATGATCCCAGGGTCCTGGGATCGAGCCCCGCATCAAGCTCTCTGCTCAGCAGGCGACCTGATTCTCCCTCTCTCTGTCTGCCTCTCTGCCTACTTGTGATATCTCTCCCTCTGTCAAATAAATAAATAAAACCTTAAAAAAAAAGTGGAGAGTCCACATATAGACCTGCAACTCTATGGTAAAATAATCTTCGACAGAACAGGAAAAAATATCTAGTGGAAAAGTGACAGTCTCTTAAATAAATGGTGTTAGGAAAATTGGACAGCCTTATATAAAAATGAAACTTAACCATTCTCTTACACCATATACAGAGATAAACTTAAAATGGATAAAGGACTTCAACTTGAGGCAGGAATCTATCAAACTCCTAGAGGAGAACATAGGCAGTAGTAACCTCTTCAACATTGACTACAGCAACTTCTTTCAAAACATGTTTCCAGGGGCGCCTGGGTGGCTCAATCATTAAGCGTCTTCCTTCGGCTCCGGTCATGATCCCAGAGTCCTGGGATCGAGCCCCGCATCAGGCTCCCTGCTCTGCAGGAGGCCTGCTTCTTGTGCTACCACTCTCTCTGCTTGTGTTCCCTCTCTTGCTGTGTTTCTCTCTGTCAAATAAATAAAATCTTAAAAAAAAAAAACATGTTTCCATCTGTTTCTATTTTTTGGAATAGTTTCAAGAGAATAGGTATTATTTCTTCCTTGAATGTTTGGTAGAATTCGCCAGGGAATCCATCCGGTCCTGGACTCTTGTTTTTTGGAAGGTTTTTGGTCACAGCTTTAATCTCATTACTAGATATTTATCTATTCAGGTTGTTGAATTCTTCTCGTTTCAGTCTTGGAAGATTATGGGTTTCCAGGGATACATTCATTTCTTCTAGGTTGTTTAACTTACTGGTATATAGCTGCTGATAATTTATTTTTCCCAAATATGTTTATTTTATTTTTTCATTGTTATAAGATTAATTGTTCATGCAACAAACCCAGTGCACCATGCAATATGTGCCCTCCTCAATACCCACCACCAGGCTCGCCCAGTCCCCCACTCCACCCCTCCTAAATCCTCAGTTTGTTGCTCAGAGTCCACAGTCTCTCATGGTTTATCCCCTCTCTGATTTCCCCCCATTCACCTTTCTCTTCCTTCTCACAATGCCCTCCATGTTTTTCTTTATGCTCAGCATAAATGGCCGTTAAGGTTGAGAGTGAGTATTGAATAATAATTGTTTATTGACATCATGTTGCTTGTGTAGTCCTTGTTTCTATAGATTGTAAATTTCTGTTCTAAGTCACTCATGAGATCTTTCTTCTTTTATGGAACCCCCTTTTAATATTTCCTGGAGTGCCAGCTTGGTGGTCACATACTCTTTTAATCCTTGCCGGTCTTGGAAGCTCTTTACCTCTCCATCCATTTTGAATGACAAAAGTTTTCTTGGTTGCATGTTTTCTCACTTAGTGCCCTGTAAATACATCATGCCCGCCCATTCTGGCTTGCCAGATTTCTGTGGACAGATCTGATGTTATTCTAATGGACCTTCCTCCATATGTAAGGAATCTCTTCCCCCAGCTACCCTCAGGACCTCTTGTCTAAGATTATAATTTACAAATTTCACTATGATGTGTCTCACTGATTTTTCTAGACTCGTTGATCTTGGCAGGTTTCCTTTCTGCCTCTGGGACACGAACCCTTGTTCCATTCCCCAGATTGGGGAAATTTTCTTTCTTTTTTTCCCCCCAAATATGTTTATTTTATCTTTTCAGTTTTACAAGATTTATTGTTCATGCACCACACCCAGTGCTCCATGCAATACGTGCCCTCAAGACAGCATGGTACTGGCACAAAAAACAGACACATAGACCAGTGGAACAGAATAGAGAGCCCAGATATGGACCGGCAACTCTATGGTCAAATAACCTTTGACAAAACAGGAAAAAATATCCGGTGGAAAAAAGACAGTCTCTTCAATAAATGGTACTGGGAAAATTGGACAGCTATATGTAGAAGAAAGATTGGGGAAATTTTCATTCAGAATTTGGTCAGCTCTATCTTCTAGTCTTCTTTCTCTACCTTCTCCGGGATGCCAATAATTTTGACATTGGAATGTTTCATGGAGTCATTTATTTCCCTAAGTCTCTTCTCATGATTCCTGAGCAGTTTGCTCCAGCTCTTCTCCTGGCCTTTCTTCTCAACCATTTGATCTTCTAGATATCTATTTCTATCCTCTGTCTCCATAACTCTAGCTGTGTTAGACTATTTAGATTGAATTGGATCTCATTGATAGCCCTTCTTACATCAGCTATACTTGTTCTCATTTCTGCCCTTAGAGATTCTATGTTGTCATTAATGTTTTTCTCCATCCTAGCTATTGCCTGGATAATTGTCAGCCTGAATTCCCTTTCTGACATACTGTTTATGTCCATGTCTAATAGTTCTGAGGGAGAGGGCGCAGTCTCTGGGTTTTTCCTCTGTTGGGTTTTCCTCCTCCTACTCATTTTGATGAGAAGTGAATGAGAGGATGTATAGCTGGATATTTCATCCACGATCCAGGCAGGGTGTCTGGTGGAAAGTTTTGGAGCAATTGGGATTCACCACCAAAAAGAAAGTATAAGGATAAAAAAAGGTAGACAGAAGGAGAAAAAGAAGAAATCAGCCAGAATGGGCCCCCAAAAGAAGATTTATAAGATATGTAAACAAGGGCGCCTGGGTGGCTCAGTCGTTAAGCGGCTGCCTTCGGCCCAGGTCAGATCCCAGGGGCCTGGGATCGAGCCCCGCATCGGGCTCTCTGCTCCGCAGGAAGCCTGCTTCTCCCGCTACCATTCCCTCTGCTTGTGTTCCCTCTCTCGCTGTGTTTCTCTCTGTCAAATAAATAAAATCTTTAAAAAAAAAAAAAGATATGTAAACAAATACAAGCAAACATAAAGACCAATAAAAGTAAATGACAAGAAATTAAACAACCTTGTCAGTGTGAACCCCAAGAATAGACAAGCTTATTCTGAAATGTATATAAAAAGGCACAAGCTCTAGCTTAGCTAAAACAATCTTGTTATGGAAGAGTAAAATGGGAGTAATCACTTTTTCCAATAATGAAGCCTATGGTATAACTACTCTGATGAAGACCTGTTACACAGATGTTTATAGAAGCTTTATTCTTAATAGTTAAATATTACATACAACCTAGATGTCTTTCACTGGGTCAGTAGTTAAACATACATACCACAGAATCTCACTCAGTAATAAAAACAAACAAATTTGATACATGCAGCAACTTGGATGAATCTCAAGGGCATGCTAGATGAAAAAAGTGAATTCCAAAAGGTATGGTTTCATTTATATAATTTTGAAATGACAAAATGATAGAAATGGAGAACAGTTTGGGGTCACCAGGGGTTAGGGGCCAAGGTGAGTAGACTGGGAAGGACGTGGATATGGCTAAAAAAAGGCAACATGAAAAAAAATATGCAATATAAGGTATCCTTAATGTGACAGGACAATATTGTATATTGATGTGGTAGTATACACAAGAATTTACATATATGATAAAGTTGTATAACAGTAAATATACACATGTATACAAATTGCTACAAGTAAAATCTGAATAAGATAGGTGAATTTTACAAATGTCAATATCCTACTTGTGATATTGTACTATAGTCTTGCAAAATGTTACCATTAGGGGAAATAGTAAAGTGTACTTTGCATACTTCTTACAACTGCGTCTGAATATACAATTATCTCAATAAAAATTACTACATCAAAAAATTCCTACTAATATTTTCCCTTCTTTCATCTTTAGCATCATAATAGCTTATTGGCTACTAATAAGATTTGCACAAGCCTCAGATAATGAATAGTTATGGGCCACTGGTTCAAACTAACTGAAGCAGATATGCTTTTTGATGTTTCTGATCTTCAGAGTCATTTATCACACCAGGACACTCTTACACTTTCCTAAGAAGTCATCTGACATCCTATGAATTCCGTGGTGCTGTCAATGTGTAAGCAGGCTGCATGACCACTTCATAAGTGTGGTAGACAAGGCTGAAGAAGGGACTGGGTAAATAACATCCTGAAAGAAATAGTTGAAAGAGTTGGACTAGTTTCACTCAGATAAGGTGACATAAAGGATAAGATACTTGAGTTCAGATCCCTAAAGGGCTGTTTGGAGGCAAAGGAAGTGATCGTGTTTTCTGAGGTTCTAAGGGTGAGCAAAGATAGGATCAGCAGTCAACTTCAGAGGTGATTTATAGGTGCAGATATAGTTTTAGCAGAAATAGAAGACTAGCTGAACTGCCCAGTAATGAGATTTTCTGCTTCTGGATGTAAAGAATACCCTATCATTAGAAGCATTTAAGCAGAAGTAATTGAACATGTGTCAGAAATGTGGAAATTTCTTTCCAACGTGAAGATATTAACACCGAAGTAATCATGTGAAGCTGTGTTGCTAGTGCTTTATCTCAACTCATCTCTGGTCCCCTTACTTCTTGTTTTCTTCTTCTTCTTCTTCTTTTTTTTCTAATTGAAACCCTCCTTTCCTTGGTGATCAGAAGGGAAATAGAACTCTGATGTCTTGATATGAGACTGGAATAACTTTGCAAGAAAATGCAAGTTATCATTGTTTGTGGGAGCATGTAGGGACATAGAATCCTGCAGTAACCCTCTGGACTAATTTGGTATACTGGCATGGATGCAGACTAACCTTAGCCAGCTTTTAGTTCTGGCATTTTTGCATTATATGAAATATAGTTGTTTTTACATTTGGTTTTCCTAATAAACTGTGAGCTCCTTTAGGGATACCATGTCTGTATTTTCTGTGTGTTCTTCCTGCATCTAGAACCTTACACATAGTGGCTACTTGATAGTGTCTCCATAAAAAGTTTCTTGGACATTATCAGATTGTTTGTGGCATAGGTTGTATACCAAACACTAGGCTGGTGTTTTTTTCCCAGAGGGAAGAGGGAGCTGCCTCCCAGATTCTTTTGGGTGACACCTAAAACAAATAATGTGACTATTTCTAAAAGTGTCTCTTTATGACCACCTTCATGTAAAGAAACTAGGGTAATAAAATGATACTCTTAAGAACTGAACTTTTGACAAAGTTTCCAGTGCTGGACATATTTGGCCTGATGTCTTAGTTATGAGAAGAGTAAGAGAGGCTGTGGGCATTTTCTTTTCTTTTCTTTTTATTATGTTATGTTAGTCACCAACAATACATCATTAGTTTTTGATGTAGCGTTCCAAGTTTCATTGTTTATGTATAAACATAAACAGTGCTCCATGCAATACATGCTCTCCTTAATACCTACCACCAGGCTCACCCATCCCCCCACCACCATCCCATCTAAAATCCTCAGTTTGTTTCTCAGAGTCCAACAGTCTCTCATGGTTTGTCTCCTGGTTTCCCTCCCTTCGGCAGAACTGAGGTTACTGTATTGGGGAGGCCTTTATAAATGAGCAAGACCTTCTCAAACTTTATTTTAAAAACTTCTTCAACTTTACTGATACATGTTGTGATATGGGAGTCTCTGCTTCTCACTGTCCTCCTCACTCTTGGTAATGGAGGCAAGGTGGTGTGAGAGGAGAATGATGTGTTGCTGGACTTTCAAGAATGGAAAATGAAATTCAGAAAGGCTAGGTTAGAGAGGGAAATAAAAGAGTTCCTGGCCCAGAGGGAGATGTAATAAAGGAGGCTGGGCCTTCTTAGGCCCCTTAGTGGATAGGTAAGAACACTTGAAGTGCAGAAGCCTAGCTCTGTTGCCTGTTTCAATGGTGGGGATGTGTAAGCAAGGACACACTAGAAGCCTGAGGCCTTGTTTCACCAAGCACCTGTCTATCTGTCAGTCAGACCTTCCAGGACTTGCCTGCAAATTCCCCACCCCCATTTGCTGGGATGGCTCCCAGAAAGGCACTAGTAAGATAAGACTGCCCTTGGAAGGGGGTGGAGTATAGCCTAAAATTAGCCCTTGGACTTGATGCCTAGCCTTTAGACAGTGTTGTTAACATTGGAAACCAAGGACCTCGCCTGCTTAAGCCTCAGGGCAAATAGGAGTTCCTTGTGGAGGGGCCACCAGGGCCCAGTGCTTTGAAGAGAGGTAGCAGCTGGCAGTGACTCCGGGCAGCCTGGCCTCAGGCTGAAGTCCAGTGAGTATCTGGAGCCTAAAACCCAATGATGCTGCCAGTGAGGAACGAACCCCTAGGGTTGCAGGCCCATGGACCTGTAACAACCATGCTTCATAGGTCTTTCTTGCTGGATCTGGTTTCTGGGTGCACTTGGGAGATTGGTAGGGAAATCTGCCTACATAGGGAAAGAAGGTTATGATAATGGTTTCCTGTACCAAGAAGGTGTGTGGCTCTGGGGTCCAAATGGACCTACTTCCTGAGGGAAATTGTGTTTATACAATATGGGGAAGGTAAAGATTTGTCTTTGTGTCCTTGTGTATTATTTGTCTGTTTTGTGGGATGCATCTTGCTGGAATCAAGGGCAGAAGGGTGTATGGAGGAAGGTAAAGCTTAAAAATAATCTACTAATGCCTCAAGGACTTTCTAGGGCCTACTAAAACCAACCACTGCCCAGTAGTTCTTAACATGTATTCATAAACCCACAAGAGGGCCTTAGATAGAATTTAAAGGGTACAAAAACATGGATGAGGTAAACAATTACTTTTTTTTTACCTCTAATCTCTAACTGAAATTTGCCATTTCCTTTCAAGAACGAGCATTCAGCAAATGGCTGTAGTATTACCAGTTCCTATAACTTGGTCATCAGAAGAAATCATATTTTATATCGTATTACCCTTGCAAATGAGATCTGAAAATGTCATTTATGCTTACCATCACTTAAAAATTATTAATAGATCTTGGTGGTGCATGAACAATTAATCTTGTAACACTGAAAAATAAAATAAATGTATTTGGGGGCAAAAAGAAAAAAATTATTACTAGATCTTGGTATTTAATGTGCTAATAAAGAACATTTATTACTATATCATGCAGTTTAAAAAACAGTTGTATTTCAATATAATTGGTTTCCTTTAATCTTATGTATTTTATTTTATGTATTAACACTCTGAGAGGGGACAAGAGACTTAACCAAATTGCCGTAGAGGTCAATGTCACAAAAAAAGTTTTAAAACCCCTGCCCTTTTGGGATCAAGAAGGGAATCCTTGCATATAATGGTCACGTAATAACTCTTAGCTTAATAACCACAGCAAGGTGAAGTTATACAATAGACTAATTAGATTTTCTTACCCCCTATCTAATAAGGCACAGTTCACTCAAATGCCCAAGCCAACTAGGGTCCAAGACATCTCCCTGTGGATGCTCATTAGATGGGCCCTGCTATGGACTTCTGGTATGACCTTTGTGAGAGCTTCAGCATTTCCTTCCATGCTCCCTGCCCTCTTCATCTCCCTGGAACCAGCTTCTCCTTCCACAAAATAGTAAGGAAATCCCTACTGGTTGTCAGAAGAAATGATCTATAAAGAAATCTTCCATGATTGAAGTCCCTGGAATTCAGCATATCCTCAAAACTGAGGATTCTGGGAACTGCAATGTAACTCTACTTAAGGCAAGGGAAAAGGGCATGTGTTTTTCAAGTTGCAATAGAAAGAACAAGATGGACAGTAGGGAAACATGTATCTATTTCTGGCTCTGCTACTTCCTTGATGTAAGGCACCTGGCAAATCCTTTCCCTCTCAGACTTCAGTTTTCTTCACCCACAAAAATGAGGATGATACTCCTTTCCCTTCTGTGAAATAGCTTTGAAAAGCACAAGATTATAGGTATGTTCCGGGTTCTTGCTAGCAAGACAATTGACAATAACAGCCATGTGACCTTGGAAAAATTCTCTGCTCTCCTCTGAGCCTTGGGTTTTCTATCTCTAAATTAAGGGAATTAAATGACTTGATGCATTCTAGCTTTGAGGTTATAGGACTTTAAGTAAGGGAGCAATAGTAGAAATTGGAGACCTAGGTAATATTGAGTTACTGACTACAAGATTCAGGTACTATTCTAAACATTTAACTCATTTAATTAATAATTTAAGTATTAACTCATTTAATCCTAACAATAACCCCGTGAAACAGGTACTACTATCATCCTCTCCTTACGGATGAAGAAGCAGGCACAGAGAGAGTAAGTGATCTGCTCTAGGTTACACAAGTACTAAGTAGTGGAGCTGGGATTGAAGTAGAATTCCAGACAATGTCTTACCACTACTTTATATGGCCTCTCATTATGCAGTGGGTGTAAAACAGATCCATATAAAGGAGTTACAAAGCAGTTTCATGGCTGCTATGGTTATATAAGAGTACAGACTGGGTTATATAAGAGTACAGATGGGTTAGAGAAACTAACCCATCAGAAGGAAATGCATGTGATAGAAAGAAGCACGATGTATATGGAGAGCTGTCATTTATTTTCCCTTATTGCTGGATCATGGGGTATAAGTAAAGGAGTAGCAGGAAGTGAGCCTGGAAATGTTGGCCAAGATTTGCTCATAAAGGACCTGTGAGCCAGGCCAAAGTATTTGGGCTATATTCTGAAAGAAAGTGGAACTGTTAAGGGATTTAAAACAGGAGGTTGACACAGACAAGATTTGTATTTTTAAATGATCTTTTTAGTTATAATGTGGAGAAAATATTGAGACAGAAAAAAAGCTAAGAGACAACTACAACAGTTGACACAAAGAATGATAGGGGTTAGGTAAAGCACTGACAATGGGGTAAGTCTAAAGGGGGTAGTCTATAGAGGTCTCTAGAAAGTACAATCCATATTTGATGAGCAATTGGATGAAAGTGGGACAAAGATATAAGAGGACTGAGATGAGTCTTGGGTTTCTGGTTTGGTTGACCGGAGGGATAGTGAGAAACAGATATGGATCGAGTTTGGTGATGAATGGTGATGGTAATGGTGGTGTGATAATGCTGACTTGGAACTATCTGAAGAAACTCAGTGAACACATAATTTTTGCCGAGAAGAGGTCTGGGGGGCTTGGAGTGATAAATTTGAAATAATCAGAATTAACGTGAGAGCTGCAGCTCTGGGACTGGAAAGAAGAGGATCAAAGAGAAGAAAAAGGGGAGCATAACTATTTCAGGGTAGAACATAGGGGAGAAAAATAAGGAAAGTGTGTTGGTCAGGAAACCGATGGAAGAGTTAGTAGGAGAAAGTGGTTAGTGGGGACAGATGTACCAAGAAGGTCACAGAGAGAAAGATGTGAGAAGCCAGCAGATTTAACCACAAGGATGAATTTTTAAAGAAGCATCTCATATGGTTTCACTTATGTGGGGAGCATAAGGAAAAACATGGAAGACATTGGGAGAAGGATAGGCAGGGTGAATTGGGGGAAATCAGAGGAGGAGACGAAACATGAGAGACTGGACTCTGAGAAACAAACTGAGAGTTTTGCAAGGGAGGGGGTTGGAGGTTGGGTGATCCTGGTGGTGGGTATTGAGGAAGGCACATGTTGCATGGAGCACTGGGTGTGGTACATGAACAATGAATCTTCGAACACTGAAAAAATTAAATAAAAAAAAAATAAAGAACCGTCTCAGTGTGCGACTGAGGAAGGGTGGAGCCAGACTGCAGAGGGTGAAGAAATGAATGGGAGATAGGGAAGTAGTCAGTAGACAACTTTTTGGATACGTTCAGTGAAAAAGAGAGAGCTGAAAAGGAAGGTAACTAGAGTGAAAGAAAGGACCATAGAAGTGTTTTGTTTCCTAAGCTGGTTGAGGGGAAAGAGCCATTGAGGAGGCTGAAGGGGCACAGAGAGGAAACTCACCTTTAAACACCTAATATATGTTAACCCTTTTCCTCTGAACAGCCCCGCGAAGCAAGGACTATCATTTCTGTTTTGTAGATGAGGAAACTGAGTCCTGAAGAAGGGAAGAAATTTGCCCAAGTCTTCTCAGCTAGGAACTGGGGGTGTTGAGTTGCAAACTTAGGTTTGTGTGATTTTTAAAATCCTCTACTTATTATTGCATACCTCAAGTAATAAGACCATATATGGAGTTGATGCTAGTGGGTGAGAAGGGGCCTAAAGTTGAGGGAGTCCACACCCACCCACCTCACAGTTTTTTTCTGTGAGGTAGGTACCTGAGGTACCAAGCTAACAAAGAGGGGTGGAGGTAGACAGTGAATAAAAGGAGGTGTGTGGCCCTGAGACTATGGCTGCAGGGTATGGGAGAGTAAGGAGACTTGAGCTCTGAAAAACTTACCAGCTTACCCTGATGACATTACAAACTGAGGTGGGTGACTTTGTCTTTGGAGCACTAAGAACAGGCCAGGTAAGGTCAAAGGGTTAAGTCAGTTATTGGGCCATAGATAATTTTATAAAGCCTGGGGGTAATGGTGAGAGAAGAGTTGAGAGTTGAGGCAAAGGCTCTAAGCTCGATGGGGCAGAGATGATGGGAAAAGGTTTGACTCCATGGAGTGAAATCCATGGGTTCCAAGGATGTGCTGGAAATCAAAGCAGCTTTTGTATTGAAGTGGTCCTGGGGGATAAATCAGTTGTCCACCAAAGAGGACTTGCCCTAGAAATGACTATTTTCTGCCATCTCCTTGATTTAATTTTACTTGAAGTATTCTTTGTAATGTCACCTCTTTATTTAATGAGTAAATGTTACTCAAGACCCATTTCCTGTGTAACTCTGTTGCCTAAGCATGAGGCCTGAGTCTGAGGGGGAGGTATAAAGGACTGTGAGGAGGTTGAACTTCATCTAAAAGGCTGACAGGTGGAATTGAGGGCCTGCCCTATGAGACTAATGTCAGAATGCCTAGGGATGACAACTTGATAACACAAAACAACATTCTGCTGGCCTAGCAACTGCCATACCAGAGCCACCTCATTAGTCTACACATTTTGAACTAAGGAAGATGCCTCTTCCAAATACCCAGTCATGATATAGGTCCTTCTGAGAGTAGAGAAATACAAGATGGTTATAGCATTCCTTATCTTGGAATTTACACACTGAAGCACAAATAAGTGCAAATGCAGTGTGAAAGTTCATAGCTAAAGTCTAGTTGTGATCCTTTGGAATCCCTGAGCAAGAAGAAGAGATTAAGGAAGGCTTCCCAGAAGTAGGAGATTGAAGGTCAAGCAGAACAACATATGCAAAGGCAACAAGCTGTGAAATGGCATGATCTGTTTTGAAAGCCATATCTGAGCCCTAAAATAAGATGAAGTAGGAATTGGAAGAAGGGGGCCCATGAGTGACAAGCCTAATGGTGAAGGGTGGGGGGAAAGGGCTGGTATCCAGGCTTTTTGATGTGGGCCCTCAGTCTTCCTCCAATATTTGTCACCTACAGACCTGGCATATCTTCCTGCTCATAATGAGAATAGTTCTGCTCCAATCAATCAGGATGAACCTCATGGACATCACCAAGATTTTCTCCCTCCTGCAGCCCGACAAGGAGGAGGAGGACACCGACATGGGGGAGAAGCAGGCTCTCAATCAAGCAGTATATGACAATGACTCTTATACTTTGGACCAGCTTTTGTGCCAAGAGCGTTACAAACGTTTCATCAACAGTAGAAGTGGTTGGGGTGTTCCTGGGACACCCTTGCGCTTGGCTGCTTCTTATGGCCACCTCAGGTGTTTGCAGGTCCTCCTGGCACATGGTGCTGATGTTGACAGTTTGGATGTCAAGGCACAGACACCACTTTTCACTGCTGTCAGTCATGGCCATCTAGACTGTGTGCGTGTGCTTTTGGAAGCTGGTGCCTGTCCTGGTGGTAGCATCTACAACAACTGTTCTCCCGTACTCACAGCTGCCCGTGATGGTGCTGCTGCCATCCTTCAGGAACTCCTGGGCCATGGTGCAGAGGCCAATGTCAAGGCTAAACTACCAGTCTGGGCATCAAACATAGCTTCATGTTCTGGCCCCCTCTATTTGGCTGCAGTCTATGGGCATCTTGACTGTTTTCGCCTGCTTTTGCTCCATGGGGCAGACCCCAACTACAACTGTACTGACCAGCACCTATTGGCTCGTGTCCCACGGCCCCGCACCCTCCTGGAAATCTGTCTCCACCATAACTGTGAACCAGAATACATCCAGCTGTTAATTGATTTTGGTGCTAACATCTACCTTCCATCTCTTTCACTGGACCTGAACTTGCAAGATGATAAAGGCACTGCATTGCTGCTACAGGCACGAGGTAAGTTTCAAGCATCTCAGTTCTGTGGACCTTCTGGCTTTGAGGTCCAAGGGGCACAAATCATCCCCCTAAGCGAATCCTTTTATTTTGAGTTGGAGAAACTACCATCTTCCTCCCTCTCCTAGGACCCCATTGGAGAAGATGATTCCTTATTAGGGAAGGGATCACTAAGATAAGGTTGGGGTAGCATTCACAGAATTTCTGGTTCTGGCTCTGTCAATGATTGTTTTGTGGCCTTAAGCATGCCCTAGCTAGGCCTCAGTGTGTTCCTATTGGAACCATGCATTGAGGACAGAGTTGGGGGACGGTTTTTAGAAGGGAGAAAGCAGTTAGGGCTGCAGGAGCCAGGGAAGGGTGGATTCAGGCTTAGATGGGAGAATTACACTGAGAATTGTTTCTTATGACCTCTTTCTCCTTGCTGTAGCCACTCCACGGTCACTACTATCACAGGCCCGTTTAGTTATCCGCAGAGCTCTGTTCCAGGCCAGCCAACCACAAGCCATCGACCAGCTGGATATTCCCCCTGTGTTGATTAGCTACCTCAAACACCAACTGTAATCTTGCAGCCTAACCAGAAACCCACAATGCCTATAAAAACCACCTGGAGATCCAGGTAGCTGGAGGACACTACAGCTCCACCTATTCACCTGGAGCTGCTCTCCTGTATTATCCTCCACAGTAAGATCCTCATCAAAATAAATCCTGGTGGCTGTTCTCCTGTATTATCCTCCACAATAAAATCTTCATCAAAATAAATCCTGGTGGCTTCTATGACTGCTATGTGTGTGGGGGGAGGGTGGTTCACTGGGGAAAGGGGTCTGGTTGGCCAAGGGGAAGGATGATAATTATCTGGCACTTGACAGGCATAGGAGTCCTCATGGCCACTGAAAGAGGAAAAAAAAAGTAACCCAATGACTCACACCTCCTTCAAGATTCTCAAGAAAATTTAGAACTGTGTTTTCCTTAGAAGCAAGGTCCTAAAGAATTCAAGTGGATGCAAGTGTAGCATATACTTGCTCACCCTTGTATCTCCATTCACTTCTCTGACTGCTACAAGGCACCCTTTCTGGGGCTGTCACCCAACCCCCTATTCCTCTGAGTCAAGTAAGGATCCTCCCATTCATTCACCTTAAATCATAAGTCTATGCATACTTATGGATACTGCACTGCATACCCACTAGTCCAGTTTATAGTCAATATGTAACTGGGAAAACAAACTACTAAATATTTATAGTAGAGAATTTAATGCAGGTAGGAAATATATTACACAGAGGATAGGTTGAGA
This sequence comes from Procyon lotor, assembly GCA_028646535.1. NCBI lineage: Eukaryota > Metazoa > Chordata > Mammalia > Carnivora > Procyonidae > Procyon > Procyon lotor. The sequence continues at coordinate 61,731,222 of CM053612.1, read as the reverse complement.
AGCCAAGCAGGTAAGGTAACCCAGAGATTAGTTACAGCAGGATGCCAACACCATCCCTATTCTAAAGGGGTCAGGGAGGAGGTATCATCAGAGTCGTGGGACAGGGGTCACCTGGTGGAAAGTGGAATCATAAACTTGTCCATGGGTGCTAGAACCATAGAAGAAAGATGCTGGTCAAACCATAAGAAAAGAAAAAATACCCTACCCTTTTCTTCATTGCTGCCCTTTAGTCTGTCTCCAATGTCACTCTCATTGGGGGAAACTAGAAGTCAACTAGTGTGAGAGCCTGGGAAACACAGTCCACAAGGGTCAGGCCCCTTGCTGCATAGGGCAGAGCAAGAGAAGGTGAAGAATGGAGGGCCAGTGGGAAAAAGTGGTATGATCTGAACCAGGAGCAGGGAATCACAGAGTAGAATTGGAAGTATATACATTGGGAGCCACAGAAGAGACACTGCAGAGATACCACCAGAGGCACAAAAGGCAGAAGCTAAATACCATGGTTTCTCCATTTTTTCTAATCTCTCACCCAATGCCTCATTGAATCCAGCCAGATGATTGATGAGGGGACCTGGGAAATGCATCCTACAGTAGTTGGTACCCCCATGATGTGGAGAAGAGCAGGAGAAGGAGGCAAACATGTCCTGGACCAGGATAGATAACCACCCAAATTCAGATCTAGACATCTAACAGTACCTTCCTGTATTTCTTTTGCACAGCTGTGGATCAGGATGTGGACAAGTAGTGAAAGAGACACAAGATGAAGGAGTGGAGAAAGAGAGCCCAGATAATCTTTAGATGTTTAGAGCTCTTCGTAGGAGCTGCCTTGACAGTCCCTCTATATCATGATCTCCTATTATGAGAAAATGGAGGCAGAAGATGAGGTCTGGAGCTGACTTGCCTTTCCCCTCCTTACCTCCCTCACTGTCCCTAGCTCCTAGTGCCTGAGAGACTTTAGGAAGGAAGGTAAGAAAATTGGACATCTATCTCCATAGTCCCCTTCCACTCAGCTTCCAGACTTTCACCCTTGTTTTGGAGAGTAATGCAACTGTTTATATAAAAGGAGCAAAAGAATTGAAAGACTTAGCTTTAAACACAGACAGAGGGATTCAAGGAAGACAGCGCTAGCTCTGTTCTACCTTTCTTTCAATCTGGTCTTCTGAGGATTGAAATGTCCTGGACCCCATGCTTGGTTCTGTCTCCCATCCCCTAGGGGCCTTGAGGATTAGGAGTCAACTTCAGCAGTTCCATCTGCTACAGGCCCCTGGGAAAGTACATCCTTCAAATGGGGCCTGGCCAGGGTGACCTCTCCTATAACACTGGGACATGGATTCTCCGGCTGATGCATGAAAGCATATAAATACTCTGGGCATTTCAAAAGGAATTGCATTTGAGAAGGATGTAAGAGCATACCAAATTCTAGGCAGAAAAGAAGGGCTGGAACTCAGATGAGCACTGAGAACCTGACAAAGTCAAGTTCCCATAATGTTCTAGCTCTCCAGACTATCCCTAGCTTTTATTTTTCCAGTTGCCTGTGTTGCTGGTGAACAGAGACAACGTCAAGGCCTGGTGCCTTAGTTTCTTCCCCTCCCCAGGCCTGACCATTCCCATTTGGACAATAGGACAGGGGCTGGAAAGGGTCATCTCAAATTATGATGATAAATTCCTTTTTTTTAATTAATTTTTATTAACATATAATGTATTATCTGCCCCAGGGTACATGTCTGTGAATTATCAGGCTTACACATTTCACAACACTTAACAGCACATACCCTCCCCAATGTCCACAACCTAGCCACCATATCCCTAGGCCCCCCC
>CM053612.1:61711267-61728907 GCA_028646535.1 Procyon lotor | reverse complement strand
TTTCCACAGTTTGGCAATTGTGGCCATTGCTGCTATGAACATTGGGGTACATGTGGCCCTTCTTTGTAATGCATCTGCTTCTTTGGGGTAAATACCCAGTAGTGCGATGGCAGGGTCATAGGGTAGCTCTATTTTTAATTTCTTGAGGAATCTCCACACTGTTTTCCAAAGTGGCTGCACCAGCTTGCAATCCCACCAAATCTTAAAAAATGTTTCTATAACCAATGTCAACGAAATTACTGCCCGTGTTTTCTTATACCAGCTTTATGGCTTCAGGTCTTGCATTTAGGCCTTTAGTCCATTTTGAGTTTATTTTTGCATACTATGTAAAAAAGTGGTCCTGTTTCATTATTTTACATGTAGTTGTCCAGTTTTCTCAGCACCATTTATTGAACAGACTGTCTTTCCCCCATTTTATGTATAGTCTTGCCTCCTTTGTCATAGATTAATATTTAAGCATGGCTTCATTTTGGTTTTCTCTTCTGTTCCATTGTTCTGTGTCTTTTGTGTGCCAATACCATACTGCTTTGAATACCACAGGTTTGTAGTATGTGCCAAAATCTAGGACTATGATACCTCCAGTTTTGTTTCTTTTCAAGATTGTGTAGGAAATATGAGGCCCTTTGTGATTCCATACAAATTTTAGGATAATTGTCCTAGTTCTGTGAAAAATGTTTTTGGTATTTCCAGAAGAATTGCATTAAATCAGTAAATTGGTTTGAGTAGTGTGGATACTTTTTTCCCCAAATGTGCTAATTTTATTTTTTCAATGTTACATGATCGTTCATGCACCACACTCAGTGCTCCATGCAATAAATGCCCTCCTCAATACACACCACCAGGCTTGCCCAAGCCCCCACCAGCTCCCCTCCAAAACCCTCGCTTTGATGGTCAGAGTCCACAGTCTCTCATGGTTCATCTCCCCTTCTGATTTCACCCCATTCCCCCTTCCCTTCCTTCTCAAAATACCCTGCATGTTTTTCATTATGCTCAGCAGGTAAGTGAGACCATAATAAAATTGGCTCCCACTGCTCAACTTATTTAACTGATAATCTCTTCCAGTCCCATCCATGTTGATACAAAAGTTGGATATTCGTCCTTTCTAGTGGAGGCATAATATTCCCATTGTATATATGGACCATATCTTCTTTATCAATTCATCTGTCGAAGGGCATCTTGGGGATTTGGCAATTGTGGCCATTGCTGCTATGAACATTGAGGTACATGTGGCCCTTCTTTGTAATGCATCTGCTTCTTTGGGGTAAATACCCAGTATGCGATGGCAGAGTCATAGGGTAGCTCTATTTTTAATTTCTTGAGGAATCTCCACACTATTTTCCAAACTGGCGGTACCAGCTTGCAATCCCACCAACAGTTTAAGAGGGCTCCCCTTTCTCTACACCCTCTGTAATGTTTGTTGTTTACTTTCTTGTTGATTTAGGCTAGTCTAACTGGTGTAAGATGGGATCCCAATGTGGTTTTGATTTGAATATCCCTGATGGCTAAAGATGATGAACATTTTTTCATGTGTCTGTTAGCCATTTGTATGTCTTCTTTGGAGAAGTGATCGTTCATGTCTTCTGCCCATTTTTTGATGTGATTATTGGTTTTGTGAGTGTTGAGTTTGAGGAGTTCTTTATAGATCTTAAATATCATATCTTTGTTTGTAGTGTCATTTGCAAATATCTTCTCCCATTCTGTGGGTTGCCTGTTTGTTTTGTTGATTATTTCCTTCACTGTGCAGAAACTTTTTATGTTGATAAATCCCAAAAGTTCAATTTTGCTTTTGTTTCCTTTGCCTTTGGAGACATTTCCTGAAACAAGTTGCTGTGGCTGATGTCGAAGAGGTTACTGCCTATGTTCTCCTCTAGGATTCTGATAGATTCTTGCCTCACGTTGAGGTCTTTTATCCATTTCGAGTTTATCTTTGTGTATGGTGTAAGAGAATGGTCAAGTTTTATTCTTCTACATATAGTTGTCCAATTTTCCCAGCAACATTTATTGAAGAGACTGTCTTTTTCCCACTGGATATTTTTTCCTGCTTTGTCAAAGATTATTTGACCATAGAGCTGTGGGTCCATATCTGGGCTCTCTATTCTGTTCCACTGGTCTGGGGGTCTGTTTTTGTGCCAGTACCATGCTGTGTTGGTGATCACTGCCATGTAGTAAAGTTGAAATCAGGCGATGTGATGCCCCCATTTTTTATTTTCTTTTTCAACATTTCCTTAGCAATTCGGGGTCATTTGTTTGTTTGTTTGTTTGTTTGTTTGTTTATTTATCAGTGTTACAAGATTTATTGTTCCTGCTCCACACCCAGAGCTCCATGCAATACATGCCCTCCTCAATACCCACCACCAGGGTTTCCATACTAATTTTAGGATTTTTTGTTCCAGCTTTTTGAAAAAAGCCAGTGGAGTTTTGATCGGGATGGCATTGAAAGTATAGATTACTCTGGGCAGTATAGACATTTTAACCATGTTTATTCTTCTCATCCATGAGGATGGAATGCTTTTCCACCATTTTTTGTCTTCTTCAATTTCTTTCATGAGTATTCTGTACTTATTCGAGTACATATCCTTCACCCCTTTGGTTAGGTTTATTCGCAGGTATCTTATGGTTCTTGGTGCTACAGTAAATGGAATTGATTCTCTAATTTCCCTTTCCATATTTTCATTGTTAGTGTATAGGAAAGCAGCTGATTTGTGTGCATTGACTTTCTATCCTGCCACATTACTGAATTGCTGTATGAGTTCTAGTAGTGAAGTCTTTTGGGTTCTCCATATAAAGTATCATGTCGTCTGTGGAGAGATTTTTTTACTTCTTCATTGCCAATTTGAATACCTTTTTTTCTTTTTGTTGTCTGATTGCTGTCACTAGGACTTCTAGCACTCTGTTGAACAAGAGTGGTGAGAGTGGGCATCCTTGTTGTGTTCCTGATCTCAAAGGTAAGGCTGTCAGCTTTTCCCCATTGAGAATGATATTTGTTGTGAGCTTTTTGTAGATACTCGATGATGTTGAAGAATGGTCCTTCTATCCCTATACTTTGAAGAGTTTTAATCAGGACAGATGCTGAATTTTTTCAAACGCTTTTTCTGCATCCATTGAGAGGACCATGTGGTTTTTCTCTCTTCTCTTATTGATTTGTTCTATCACATTGATTGATTTGTGAATGTTGAAGCACCCTTGCATTCCAGGGGTAAATCCCACTTGGTCATGATGAATAATCTTTTTAATGTGCTTTTGGATCCTATTAGCTAGGATCTTGTTGAGAAATTTGGTCTCTGTATTCGTCAGGGATATTTTTCTGAAATTCTGCTTTTTGATGGGGTCTTTACCTGGTTTGGGGATCAGGGTAAGGCTGGCTTCATAGAAAGTGTCTCGACGTTTTCCTTCTGTTTCTATTTTTTGAAACCATTTCAGGAGAATAGGTACTATTTCTTCCTTGAATGTTTGGTAGAATTCCCCAGGTAATCTATCAGGTCCTGGACTCCTGGTTTTTGGAAGTTTTGATCACCACTTCAATCTCATTACTAGATATTGGTCTATTCAGGTTGTCAATTTCTTCTTGTTTCAGTCTTGGAAGATTATGGGTTTCCAGGAATGCATCCATTTCTTTTAGGTTTTTTAACTTATTGGCACATAGCTGTTGATAATAATCTCTGAAGATTGTTTCTATTTCCTTTGGATTACTCGTGATCTCTCCCTTTTCATTCAAAATGTTATTAATTAGGGTCCTTTTTCTTTTCTTTTGGATGAGTTTGGTCAGTAGCTTATCAATCTTATTGATTCTTTCAAAAAACCAACATCCAGGGTGCCTGGGTGGCTCAGTGGGTTAAAGCTTCTGCCTTCAGCTCAGGTCATGATTTCAGGGTCCTGGGATTGAGACCCGAATAGGGCTCTCTGCTCAGCAGGGAGCTGCTTCCACCACTCTCTCTGCCTGCCTCTCTACCTACATGTGATATCTCTCTCTGTCAAATAAATTAATAAAATCTTAAAAAAAACCACAACTTCCTGATTCATTGATGCATTTTACTGTTTCTCTAGTTTCTAAATCGTTGATTTCTGCTCTAATCATGATTATTTCCCTTCTTGTGCTTGGGGTTGGCTTTTATAGGAGTGTTTAGGTCGTTTACGTTGAGAGGGATTATTGAAAGGTAAGTGTTTATTGACATCATGTTGCCTGTGTAGTCCCTCCTTCTATTGATTGTAAATTTCTCTTCTAAGTCACTCACGGGTTCTTTCTACTTTTATAGAAGCCCCTTTAATATTTCCTGGAGTGCCAGTTTGGTGGTCACATACTCTTTTAATCCTTGGCAATATTGGAAGCTCTTTATCTCTCCATCCATTTTGAATGTCAGTCTTGCTGTATAAAGTATTCTTGGCTGCATGTGTTTTTCATTTAGTGCCTTGAATACATCATGCCAGCCCTTTCTGGCTTGCCAGGTTTCTGTGGACAGGTCTAATGTTATTCTAATGGGTCTTCCTGCATATGTAAGGAATCTCTTCCCACTAGTTGCCCTCAGGACCTCTTGTCTAAAATTATAATTTGCAAATTTTACTACGATGTGTCTCACTGATTTTCTAGACTCATTGATCTTGACAGGTGTCCTTTCTGCCTCTAGGACACAAACCCTTGTTTCATTCCCCAGATTGGGGAAATTTTCATTCAGATTTAGGTCAGCTATACTTTCTAGTCTTCTGTCTTTCTCTAACCCCTCTGGGATGCCAATAATTCTGACATTGGACCATTTCATGGTGTCATTTATTTCCCTAAGGCTCTTCTCATGATTCCTGAGCAGTTTGCTCCAGCTCTCCTCCTGCCCTTTCTTCTCTACCATTTATCTTCTAGATCACTAACTCTATCCTCTTTCTCCATAACTTTATCTGTTAGACTATTTAGATTGGATTGGATCTCACTGATAGCACTTCTTACATTGGCTATACTGGTTCTCATTTCTGCCCTTAGAGATTCTATGTTGTCATTAATGTTTTTCTCCATCCTAGCCATTGCCTGGATAATTGTCAGCCTGAAATCTCTTTCTGACATACTGTTAATGTCCATGTCTAATAGTTCTGAGGGAGAGGGCGCAGTTTCTGGGTTTTTTCCTCTATTGGGTGTTCCTCCTCCTAGTCATTTTGATGAGAAGTGGATGAGAGGATGTATAGCTGGATATTTCGCCCATAAAACAGGCAGGGTGCACTCTGGAAAGTTTTGGAGCAATTGGGATTCACCACCAAAAATATTGTATAAGGATAAAAAAGATAGGGAGAAACAGAAAAAGATGAGATCCAAGTCAAAATGAGCCCCAAAAATAAGATTTATAAGGTATGTAGACCAACAGCAACAAACATACACCGACTAAAGTAAATGACAAGAAATAAAAGAACCTAGTCAGAGTGAACCTCAGGAATGAGATTTATATAATACCAGAACAAAAGCAAATAGGCAGAAACACGGACAGAAGGGTAAGATGGGAGGGTGGTTATAACTCCTGGTGGGAAATGAAGATTATTTCAGGTCTTCCTGGGTTTATCCTTGTATTAAGCCTCTAGTTGTAATATTAAGTAGTTTTAAAAAACAAAATCAAAAACAAACCAGAAATGTGAAAACAAGTGAATAAAAAAAAAGAGAATAAGAAAAAAAAACTGGGGCGCCTGGGTGGCTCAGTCGTTAAGCGTCTGCCTTCAGCTCAGGTCATGATCCCAGGGTCCTGGGATGGAACCCTCCATCGGGCTCCCTGCTCGGCAAGAAGCCTGCTTCTCCCGCTACCATTCCCTCAGCTTGTGTTCCCTCTCTCACTGTGTTTCTCGCTGTCAAATAAATACAATCTTAAAAAAAGAAAAGAAAAAAAATAAACTTGTATCTATGAAATATACAGGGTTGAGGGTATAATCAGACACTTAATATATTGATTTCCCCTGATGTTGAGGGTTTAAAATTTTATGGGGACCCTCTGGTTATTGTCCTTTTGTTGGTTTTTTTTTTTTTTTTTTTTGACTTCTCTTCTGGGGGATGGGCTTGCCACGTTGTTTTCCAGTCAATCTTGCTTGGGTTGAATCACTCTGCCCCCCAATCAAGGGGCCGAGCTTTGTGGAAACCGGTTTCTCAGTCTTTCGCTCTATGAAGGCTTTTTGCCTTTTGCAGCTTTTTCTCCTTTTTGGAGAGTCCAAGTGAGGAATCTGCCTGTCAGTACCCAGACTTCCGCGTCACAGAGAAGCTTCAGCCTGTGCTCCCCTCTGGGTTATCCAGAACACACACTCCCCTTTGCAAATCTCCCAATGCAGCCTGTTACAAGTGGGGAGCACTCAGCAGGGCGGACTCCCCTGCTCTCAGGTCTCCAGGCTCTGGCAGGGTGTGGTCAGATTTCTGCCAGATATTAGCCTGCCTGGTGCCAGCTGGGAACACACAGGCTGCTAATTTCTTGAGGTTGGGGGTGCACAGTCAAGAGAGCACTGTACACAGAGATAAGCTGCTGGCTCCGGGACCACAGCAGACTCTCTAAGGCGCTTGCAGGAGGGCACGCCCATAAAATGGTGCAAGGAGTGGAAAGCTGCAGGTCCCAGAGTCATGGCCTGGACCCTCCCACCAGTTTCTCTTTGAGGTGAGTAGTGTCCTTCCTGGGAGCATGGGCCCAGGCCTGCAACCTGTGCTTGCAACCACTCCCTTCTACTAGTTGCTCCTCAGAACCTTTTGCTCTTTTTAAGTGTTTTTAACTGGACTCTAAGTTATTGCTGCTCCCCAACCACCTGGGGCTTTCCTTTGGGGTATTACTGTCCTTGCACCGCTTCTGGTGGCTCCTTCCCCTTTTTGTTTATCCTCTGATATTGGTACGAGTGTTCTCACTTTGCTTTACCTCTCCGCTGCTGTCTTCTGCTCCTGTAGAGTTCTAGAAGTGAAAAATCTTGCTCCTCAGTCTGATTTCATGGGTGTTCATCATGTTCTGGTAGATATCCAGCTCACTTTTGGGGACAGGTTGCAACAGGATCTCCTACCTCTCAGCCATCTTGCCCCCACTCAGTAGTGCGGATATTTTAATATCAATTCTTCCAATCTATGAGCATGGAATATTTTTCCATGTGTTTGTATCATTTTCAACTTTTTTCATCATTGTTTTATAGTTTCCTAAGTACAGGTCCTTTACTTTTTTAGTTAAATTTATTCTTTTTCTTATTAAATTTTTATTTTATTTTTCAGCATTCTAAGATTCATTGTTCATGCACCACACCCAGTACTCCATGTAATATGTGCCCTACTCAATACCCAACACCAGGCTTACTCAGCCACCCACCCTCTTCCCCTCCAAAATCCTCATTTTGTTTCTCAGAGTCCACAGTCTCTCACGTTTTGTCACCTCCTCCATTCTCTCCCAATTCACTCTTCCTTTTCTTCTCCCAATGTCCTCCATCTTTTTCTTTATGCTCCACAGGTATGTGAATCTGTATGATAATTAACTCTCCCTGCTTGACTTATTTCACTCAACATAATTTCTTCCAGTCCTGTCCACGTTGGTATAAAAGTTGGGTATTCATCCTTTCTGATAGAGGCATAATATTCCATTTTATATATAAACCATGTCTTCTTTATCTATTCATCTGTTGAAGGGCATCTTGGTTCTTTCCACAGTTTGGCAACTGTGGCCATTGCTGCTATGAACATTGAGGTACATGTAGCCCCTCTTTGCACTACATGAGTATCTTTGGGATAAATACCCAGTAGTGCAATTTTAGGGTCATAGCGTAGTTCTATTTTTAATTTCTTCAGGAATCTCCATACTGTTTTCCAAAGTGGCTGCACCAACTTGCATTGCCACCAACAATGTAAGAGGGTTCCCCTTTCTCCACATCATTCTTAGGTATTTTATTATATTTGGTGCAATTGTAAATGGGCTTGTATTCTTAAATCTCTATCTTCTACTTCATTATTAGTGTATAGAATTGCAAAAGATATCTATATATTAATTTTGTATGCTGTGACTTCACTGAGTTCATGATTCAGTTCTGTTAGATTTTTGGTGGAGTCTTTAGAGTTTTTTATACGGTATTATGTCATCTGCAAATAATGACAGTTTTACACCATCCTTACCAATTTGGATGCCTTTTTATTACTCTTTGTTTTCTGATTGTTATGGCTAGGTCTTCCTGTACTATGTTGAATAAAAGTGGTGAGAGTGGTCTTGTTTCTGCTCTTAGGAGAAAGATCTCAGTTTTTCATAATGATGCAATTAGCTGTAAATTTTTCACATACAGCCTTTATTATATTGAGATGTGTTCCCTTTAAACCTATTTGTCAAGAGGGTTTTTTTTTTTTTTAATCATAAATGTACGTGGTGCATTGTCAAATGTTTTTTTCTGCATCTGTTAAGATGATCATATGGTTTTTATCTTTTATCATCTTAATGTGCATTATCATGCTGTTTGGTTTGTGAATATTGAACCCCACTTGCATCTCCAGAATAAACCCCACTTGACTGTGGTGAATAGATTTTTTTAATCTCTTGTTGAATTTTGTTTGTTAATATTTTATTGAGGATATTTACATCTATGCTCATCAGAATTATTAGCTATAGTTTCCTTTTTTTGTAGTGTCTTTGGTCTTAGTATTAGGGTAAATCCAGCATTGCAGAATGAATTTGGAAGCTTTCCTTTCTCTTCTATGTTTGGGAATAGTTTGAGAATAACGTGTATTATTTCTAAATGTTTGGTAGAATTTACCTGTGAATATAGTTGCTTCTGGACGATTGTTTGTCTTGAGTTTGTTGATTACTGATTCAATTTTGTTACTAATATTCTATTCAAATTTTTTAATTCGTCCTGCTATAGTTTTAGAAGAGGAAGAATGTAAAGGAATAAACTCCTTTATCTTTCTGTGGTGATGGTTGTTATTTCTCCTCCCTCATTTCTGTTTTTATTTACTTGGGTATTTTTTAAATGAGTTTCTCTGAAGGTTTATCAATTTTGTTGATCCTTTCAAAGAACCAGCTACTGGTTTCATTTTTCTGTTCTATTTTTGTTTGTTTGTTTCTATTTTCTTTATATCTACTACAATCTTTATTATTTCCTTTCTTCTACTGGCTTTGGGTTTTGTTCTTCTTAGGTCTATTAGATGTAAGGTCAGCTTGTTTACTGAAGATTTTTCTTACTTTGGGGATAGGCTTATATTGCTATAATCTTCCCTCATAAAACAGGCTTTGCTGTATCCCAATGATTCGGACCATTACTTTTTCTTTTCTTTTCTTTTTTTTTTTGGACCATTACTTTTTCATTTTCAATTTTCTCCACGTATTTGTTTTTAATTTCTTCTTTGATTTCTGGTTGGCCCCTTTCATTGCTTTGTATCATGTTATTTAGTCCTTATGTATTTGTGTTCTTTCCAGATTTAGAAAAATCTGTGATTTATTTCGTGTTTCATACCACTATCATTGGAAAAGATGAGTGATATTATTTCAGTACATATTTTTTAAATTATTGAGATGTGTTTTGTAGCCTAACTGCCATCTATTCTGGACACTCTTTAATGTGCACTTGAAAAGAATGTGTATTCCAATGTTTTGGGATGGAATGTTCTGAATGTGACTGTTGGGTGTGTGTGGTGCATCGTCTCTGTCAAAGCCAGTTTTCTTGTTAATTTTCTGTTTGGATGATCTATTGATTTAATTGTGGTGCTAAAGTAGCCGACTATTATTGTGTAATTGTTAATTTCTTCCTTTATGTCTTTTAATTGTTGCTTTTTGTATTTAGGTGTCCCTATGCGGGGACAAAAAATATTTTGATCTTTTATAACATACCCTCTTGTTTGATTTTTCCCTTCATCATTATATAGTATCCTTTGTCTCTTGTTAGTTTTTTTTTTTTTTTAGTATATTTTGTCCCATATAAGTATTGCTGCCCAAGCTTTTTCTTTGCTTCCATTTTCAGAGTAAATATTTTTCAATCCATTCACTTTCAGTCTACATGTTTCTTTAGGACTGAGTCTTTAGGTATCCTAGGCAGCATTTTTTGGGTCTTTCTTTTTTATTCATTCAGTTACCCATTTCTTTTGCTTGAAACATTTAGTCTAATTACATTCACATTGATTATTGGTATGTAAGTACTTTTTGCCATTTTGTTACTTGTTTTATGGTTGTTTTTGTACTTCTCTTTCTTTTCTTCTTGTTCTCTCTTCCCTTGTGGTTTGATGGTTTCTTTAGTGATAAGCTTGGATTTCTTTCTCTCTCTCTCTCTCTATTTATTTATTTATTTATATATCTTCTGTAGAGTTTGGATTCGTGGTTACCCTTAGGTTCATACATAACTTCCTATGCATACTGTAGTCTATACTAAGTAGATGGTCACTTAAATTGGAGCCATTCTAAAAGCATTCAAGTTTTACTCCCCCATACACATATTTTATGTATATGATGTGATACTGCACATTCTTTTCTTTTATGACTACCTGACTGATTTTATAACTATAATTGATTTTACTGTTTTTGTGCTTTAACATCTCCACAGGTTTTCTAAGTGATTAACTTATAAATTTTTTTAAATTTGATTTTATTTGTTCAATGTTCCAAGATTCATTGTTTATGCATGACACCCAATGCTCCATGCAGTATGTGCACTCCTCAATCCCTCATCACCAGGCTCACCCAACACCCCACTCCCTCCCCTCCAAAACCTTCACTTTGTTGCTCAGAGTCCACAGTCTCTCATGGTTCATCTGCCCCTATGATTTCCCCCCCATTCACCACTCCTTTCCATCTCCTAATGTCTTCTATGTTTTCCCTTATATTCCACACCAAAGTGAGACCATAAGATAATTGACTCTCCCTGCTTGACTTATTTCACTAAACATAATCTCTTCCAGTCCCGTCCATGTTGATAACAAAAGTTGGGTATTCATCCTTTGTGATGGAGGCATAATATTCCATTGTATATATGGACCATATTTTCTTCAAACTTTCGTTTTTTGAAAGGTATCGTGGCTCTTTCCACAGTTTGGCAATTATGGCCATTGCTGCTATGAACATTGGGGTACATGTGGCACTTCCTTTCACTGCAGTGTATCTTTGGGGTAAATACCCAGTAGTGCAATTGCAGGGTCATAGGGTAGCTCCAATTTTAATTTCTTAAGGAATCTCCACACTGTTTTCCGAAGTGGCTGCACCAACTTGCATCCCCACCAACAGTGTAAGAAGGTTCCCCTTTCTCCACATCCTTTCCAACACTTATTGTTTACCGTCTTGTTGATTTTGGCCATTCTATCTGGTGTAAGGTAGTATCTCAATGTGGTTTTTATTTGAATCTCTCTGATGGCTAATGATGAATTTTTTTTATATGTCTGTTAGCCATTTGTCTTTTTATATTTTCGTTTACCTGTGAAAATTTTTCCTTTCATAATTTTATCACTCCTGTTTATGGTCCTTTCTTTCCATTCAAATAATTTCCTTTAACATAGCTTGTAATACTGCTTTAGTGGTGATGAACGTCTTAACTTTTGTTATCTGGGAAACTCTGTATCTCCTCGCTTATTCTGTATGACAGCTTTGCTATGTAGAGTATTCTAGGTTGTAGGGTTTTCTTTTTTTTTTTTCTCTCAGCACTTTGATAATATCATGCCACTCTCTTCTGGGCTACAACATTTCTGCTGAAAAAGCTGATAGCTTTATGATGTTTTATTTGTGTATAATTATTTTCTCTTTTCTTGTTACTTTCAAAATTCTATTATGACTTTTTAAAAAGACATTTACTTATTTATTTATGAAAGATATAGAGACAGAGCACAAATGGGGGGGAGAGGAAGAGGCAGAGGGAGAAGCAGACTTCCCGATGAGCAGGGACCCTGATATGGGACTTGATCCCAGAACCCTGAGATCATTATCTAAGGTGAAGGCAAATGCCTAACTGACTGAGTCACGCAGGCATCCTTCTATTACTGCTTTTGCCCTTTTAATTGTGTGTGTTGGTGTGGACCCCTTTGGATTGATTTTATTTGGAGCTCACTATTCCTCCTGGATCTGGGTATCTGTTGTTTTCCCAGATTAAGAAAGTTGTCACTTATTATTTCATCAAATAAATTTTCTGCCCTCTTTTCCTTCTTCTGAGATCCCTAAAAAGCAAATTTTATTACACTTGATGATGTCATTGAGGTCCCTTAACCAAATCTCATTTTTTATTACTAATTTTTCCTCTTTGCTCTTCAGCTTGGTTGCTTTCCAGTTCTCTGTCTTCCAGCTTATGTCTTTCAGCTTCCTTTTATATTTATTTTATTTATTTTTTTAGTTTTATTTTTTCACTGTTTCAAGATTCATTGTTCACGTACCACACCCAGTGCTTCATGCAATATGTGCCCTCCTCAGTACCCAACCTCCTCCCATTCAAAACCCTCAGTTTCTCAGAATCCACAGTCTCTCATGGTTCAATTCCCACTCCAATTTCCCCATTTGACTCTTCCTTTCCTTCTCACAATGTCCTCCATCGTTTTCCTTATGCTCCACATGTAAGGGAAACCATATGATAATTGACTTTCTCTGCTTGACTTATTTCCCTCAACATAATCTGTTCCAGTCCTGTCCATGTTGAGACAAAAGTTGGCTATTCATCCATTCTGATAGAGCATAATATTTAATTGTATATATAAACCATATCTTCTTTTTTTCCCCAAATACTATTAATTTAATTTTTCAGCATTACAAGATTCATTGTTTGTGTACCATACCCAGTGCTCCATGCAATATGTGTTTATCCATTTGCTTGTTGAAGGGCAGCGTGGCTCTTTCAACAGATTGGATGATTGGGGCCATTGCTATTATAAACATTGGGATACATGTAGCCCTTCTTTGCATTACATCAGTGTCTTTGTGATAATTTATCACATAGTAGTGTAATTGCAAGGTCGTAAGGTAGCCTTATTTTTAATTTCTTTCAAAATTTCCATACTGTTTTCCAAGGTGGTTGCACCAACTTGCATTCCAACCAACAGCATTAGAATGTTTCCCTTTCTCCACATCCTCTCCAACATTTGTTGTTTACTGTCTTGTTGATTTTGGCCCTTCCAACAGTTGTAAGGTGGTATCTCAGTGTGGATTCGATTTGAATCTCCTTGATGGCTAAAGATAATGAACATTTTTTTAATGGGTCTGTTAGCCATTTGTATGTCTTCTTTGGAGAAGTGTCTGTTCATGTCTTCTGCCCATTTTATGATGTGATTATCTGTTCAGTTTGAGGAGTTCTTTATAGATCTTAGCTATCAGACCTTTGTCTGCAGTGTCATTTGCGAATATCTTCTCCCATTCTGTGGGTTGCCTGTTTGTTTTGTTGACTGTTTTGCTGTGCAGCTTTTTATCTTGATGAAGTTCCCAAAAGTTCATTTTCACTTTTGTTTCCTTTGCTTTTGGAGACATGTCCTGAAAGAAGTTGCTGTGACTGATATTGAAAAGGTTACTATGTTCTCCTCTAGGATTCTGATAGAGTCCTGCCTCACATTGAGGTCTTTATCCATTTCAAGTTTATCTTCGTGTATGGTGTAAGAAAATGGTCAAGTTTCATTCTTCTACATATAGCTGTCCAATTTTCCCAGAACCATTTATTGAAGAGAGTGTTTTTCCCCCCACTGGATACTTTTTCCTGTTTTGTCAAAGAGTATTTGACCATAGAGTTGTGGGTCCATATCTGGGCTCTCTATTCTGTTCCACTGGTTTATGTGTCTGTTTTTGTGCCAGTATTATGTTGTCTTGGTGAACACAGCTTTGTAGTAATGTTAGAAGTGAGGAAATGGGATGCCCTTAGCTTTGTTTTTCTGTTTCAACATTTCCTTAGCAATTCTGGATCTTTTCTGGTTCCATACAAATTTTAAGATTGTTTGTTACAGTACTTTGAAAAATTCTGTTGGAATTTTGATTAAGATGGCATTCAAAGTGTAGATATCTCTGGGCAGTATAAACATTTTAACAATGTTTATTCTTCTGATCCATGAACATAGAATGCTTTTGCACCTTTTTGTGTCTTCTTCAGTTTCTTTCATGAGTGTTCTGCAGTTCTTCAAGTACAGATCCTTTACTTCTTTGGTTAGGTGTAACTAACAGTTCATTCTAAGTTTTTTTTATTTCTTGTCATTTACTTTTCTTGGTCTTTATGTTTGTGTTTGTTTAAATACCTTATAAATCTTATTAGGGGGCTCATTTTGGCAGGGATTTTTTTTCTCTTTTTATCTTTATTCTTTCTTTTTGGTGGTGAATTCCAAAGTCACGATCCTTGCCTGTATTCCAAGAATCATTGCCACAGTTCTCAAACATGATCTTTGCCTGGATCGTGTGTGATGTATTCAGCTATAAATCTCCTCATTCACTTCTCATCAAAATGTCTAGGAGGCGGAACACCAAACAGAGGAAAAAATCCAGAAAAAGTGCCCTCTGCCACAGAACTGTTAGCTATTGGGGTGCCTGGGTGGCTCAGTGGGTTAAAGCCTCTGTCTTCAGCTCAGGTCATGATCTCAGGGTCCTGGGATCAAGCCCCACATTCGGTGGGCTCTCTCCTCAGTGGGATGCCTGCTTCCCCCCTCTCTCGGCGTGTCTCTGCAGGCTCTCTCTCTCTCTCTCGGTCAAATAGATTAAAAATTTAAAAAAACAAAAAGAACTGTTGGCTATGGACATAAACAGTATGTTGGAAAGTGAATTCAGGGTAACAATTATCCAGGCAATGGCTAGGATGGAGAAAAACATTAATGACAACACAGAATCTCCAAGGGCGGAACTGAGAACCAGTATGGTAGATGTTTAAAATGTTATCAATGAGATCCAATTTAATCTAATTTAACCTCTAGGATTATGGAGAAAGAGGATAGAATTAGTGATTTAGAAGACCAGATGGTTGAGAAGAAAGGTCAGGAGGAGAGCTGGTACAAAGTGCTTAGGAATCATGAGAACAGTCTTAGGGATATAAATGATGCCATAAAACATTCCAACGTCAGAATTCTTGGAATCCCAGAGGGGGGTAGAGAAAGACAGAAGTCTATAAGATATAGCTGAACAAATTCTAAATGAAACTTCTCCAATCTGGAGAATGGAACAAGTGTTCGTGTCCTAGAGATACAAAGGACATCCCCCAAGATCAATGAGTCTAGAAAATCATCTAGACATATCATAGTGAAATTTGCAAATTATACTTTTAGACAAAAGGTCCTTAGGGCAGCTAGGGGGAAGAGATTCTTTACATAAGGAGGAAGACACATCAGAATAAGATCAGATCTGTCTACAGAAACCTAACAAGCCAGAAAGGGCTGGCAAGATATATTCAAGGCACGAAATGAGAAGAACATGCAGCCAAAAATAGTTTATCCAGCAAGACTGACATTCAAAATAGATAGAGAGATAAAGGGCTTCCAAGAGCAGCAAGGTTTAAGATTATGTGACCACTAAGTCAGCACTTCAAGAAATATTAAAGGGAGTTTTATTAAAATAGAAAAAAAAAAACCCATGAGTGACTTAGAACAAAAATTTACAATCTATAGAAACAAGGAGTACGGAGGCAAGATGATGTCAGTAAACACTTAGCTTTCAATAATCACTCTCAACGTGAACTGCTGAAATTCTTCCATAAAATGGCACAAGGTTGCAGACTGAATAAAATGACAAGACCCAACCGTATACTGTCTACAAGAGACACATTTGGAACCTAAAAATATATCCAGACTGAAAGTGAAGGGATGAAGAACCATCTTTCATGCCAACATCCTCAAAAGAAAGCTGGGGTAGTGATTCTCATATCAGATAAGTTAGATTTTAAGCTAAAGTCTGTAGTCAGAGGGACAGAAGGACACTACATCATTCTGAAAGGGTCTATTCTCCAAAAAGATCTAACATTTGTAAACATTTATGCCCCCAGTAGAGGAGCAGCCAACTACATAAGCCAACTGTTAATCAAAATAAAGAGTCACATTGATAGGAATACAATCATAGTAGGAGATTTTAATACACCACTCTCAGTAACAGACAGATCATCTAAACAGAAAATCAATAAAGAAACGAGAGTTCTGAATGACGCATTGGACTAGATGGACCTCATAGATATATACAGAACACTCCACCCTAAAGTAACAAAATATACATTTTTCTCGCTTGCACATGGAACTTTCTCCAGAATAGACCACATACTGGGTCACAAATCAAGACTCAACCAATACCAAAAGAGAGAGATGATTCCCGGCATTTTCTCAGACCACAGTGCTTTGAAACTGAATCTCAACCACAAGAAAAACTTTGGAAGGAATGCAAACAGTTGTAGGCTAAAGACTAACCTGCTCAAGAATGTTTGGATCAATCAGGAAATCAAATAAAACTTAAACGATTCATGGAATCCAATGATAATGAAGACATATCAGTGCAAAACTTTTAGGACATGCAAAGGTGGTCTTCAGGGTGAAATACAAAAGCCTATGGGCCCGCAAAGGCGGTCTTTAGGGTAAAATATATAGCCATCAAAATATCACTTAAAGAAATTGAAGAATCCGGGGAGGAGGCAAGATGGTGGAGGTGTAGGAGGCACAGAGAACCCTGGGAATCAGAAGTCCAGCTAAAGAGGAGGAAATCACTCTAAAAGCCGGCAAACGCAACAGCAGAGAGAAGAGAATAAGAACAGCAATTCTAGGAGCAGAAAATCGACCACATTCAGGAGGTAGGACGTGCGGAAAAGGTGAATTTAAAGCGACGGGAAGAGAGACCCCCGGGGGGAGGGGCCGGCTCCCAGCAGCCGAAGAGCCGCGGAGCACAAAATCCAGAACTTTTAGTCCGCTCCGCTGAGGGACATCGCTCCAGAGACTAACCGGGGGTTCAGCCCTCACGGGAACAGTGTGGTTTCGGGACCCGTGGGGTCACCGAGGGACCAGGGGAGCCCGAGTGCGGCAGAGCTCCCAGGTATTGGGGTGGAGAAGCCGGGGGCAGAGAAGGAGCCGCGCAGCGCCGCACAGGCCTACCTTGGACTATAGGAACTGAGACATATAGTCCATATAGGGCTGCCGCACTTCAAGCAGGGACCCCACGGGAGGCAGCTCCGGAGACACCCCCTCCTTCCTACTCCGGGAGGAGTGGTGCGAGAGCGCGAAGCAGGAATCTGCTGGTCTGGGGACTCCAGACGGGGCCGCGCACCACAGATAGAGGCGCTCCGCCACGGGCTAGCTGAGCACAGAGCACGGACCGCGGGCAAGGGAGACGGGAGTGATAAGGGCTTTCCTCTGACGGTGTGTGGAGGATCGGGGCGCCCAGCACTCTGCTCCTCTGCGCTGGAGACTAGGAGGCCGCCATTTTCATTCACGGCCTCCAGGGCGATAAGGAAAGTGCTCAGGGAACAAAGACTCCCGAGAGCAAACCTGAGCAAAGTGCTTGACCCATCCCCTGGCAAGGGTGGTGCAATTCCGCCTCGGGCAAAGACATTTGAGAACCACGGAAATGGGCCGCACCCCCAGAAGATCAGCTAGAATACCCAGCCAAGACCTAGTTAATCAATCAGGGAAAACTGCGGAACTCCAGAGAATCTTTCTCTCTCACCCATCTACTCTTACCTTGACAAAATGACGAGGCGGAAAAACTCACCACAAAAAAAAGAAGAGACAGTACTGATGGCTAGAGACCTAGTCAATGCAGACATTAGTAATATGTCAGAAATAGA
>CM053612.1:61691411-61710767 GCA_028646535.1 Procyon lotor | reverse complement strand
GAAACCAGAGGGGGAGATGAACCATGAGAGACTGTGGACTCTGAGCAACAAACTGAGGGTTTAGGAGGGGTGGGGGTGGGGGGCTGGGCGAGCCTGGTGGTGGGTATTGAGGAGGGCACGTATTGCATGGAGCACTGGGTGTGGTGCATGAACAATAAATCTTGTAACACTGAAAAAATAAAATAAACATTTTTTGGGGGAAAAAAAAGATATGGTCCAAAAAAAAAAAAAAATACCATAGTATTTGAACTTTCCCATATGGTCACCTACCCTTCAGGTATTTATTGCTACAATCAATATTACACATTAGTGATGACCCTTCTTTTCCTTTCCCATCTTATTCTTTAAGGTTTTTAAAAATGCATCTGTGATTAAAGCTTTTTCCTATTCAAAAGAAACATAAACATAAATGAGTTTTAATAGCTTCCCATTGTCCAAAAAAAAAAAAAAAATATGGTCCATATATACAATGGAATATTATGCCCCCATCAGAAAGCATGAATACCCAACTTTTGTATCAACATGGATGGGACTGGAAGAGATTATGCGGAGTGAAATAAGTCAAGCAGAGAGAGTGTCAATTATCATGAGGTCTCACTTATGTGTGGAGCATAAGGAAAAACATGGAGGGCATTGTGAGAAGGAAAAGAAGGATGAATTGGGGGAAATTGGAGGGGTGAACCATGAGAGACTGTGGACTCTGAGCAACAAACTGAAGGTTTTGGAGGGGTGGGGGGTTGGGCGAGCCTGATGGTGGGTACTGAGGAGGGTATGTATTGCATGGAGCACTGGGTGTTGTACATGAATGATGAATCTTGGAACACTGAAAAAATAATATAAATGTAATTGGGAAAAAATAATGTTGAAAAGTGAACAGGGTGGAAGGGACATGTGTGAGACCATCAAGCATATCAATATACACATAGTGACAGTCCTAGAAGACATAGGAAAAAAAAAGCTATTAAAAAAAAAAGCTATTCAAAAACCTATTGCCCAAAAATTTTCTAAATTTCGGGGCACCTGGGTGGCTCAGTTGGTTAAGTCACTGCCTCTGGCTCAGGTCATGATCTCAAGGTCCTGGGATCAAGCCCCACATCAGGCTCTCTGCTTAGCGGGGAGCCTGCTTTCCCCCTCTCTCTCTGCTTGCCTCTCTGCCTACTTGTGATCTCTCCCTTCTCTGTCAAATAAATAAATAAAATCTTTTTTTAAAAAGAAAATATTCTAAATTTTATGAAAGATATGCATCTACACACCTAAATAGCTCTATAAACTCCACGTAGAATGAATTCTAAGTGATTTACAGTGAAATGTTTTATAATTAAACATCAAAAAAAGAGGACTCAAGGCATATAGGTGGCTCAGTCAGTTAAGCGTCTGTTTTTGCTCAGGTCATGATCCCAGGGTCCTTGGATTGATTCCTGCATCAGGCTTCCTGCTCAGCTAGGAGCCTGTTTCTCACTCTCCCTCTCCCTGCCTCTATGCCTGCTTGTGTTCTTTCACTATCCCTCTCTCTCTTCCCCTGTTTCACTTTCTCACTACTCTCTCTCAAATAAATAAAATCTTAAAAAAATATATTCTTAAAAACAACAAGACAGAATCTGCTCACCACATTAAAGATTCTCAGTAAGAGTAATGGAATGCAACCAAGCAGAACAACAAAAAGAAAACTGGAGTATTAAAAAATGAGAACAATTTAAAGGAACTCAGTTATATCATTAAGTGTAATAAGCTTTCCATTGAATGGATTCCAGAGTAGAAGAGAGAGACAAGGAGGAAAATTTATTTCAAGAAATAATATCTGAAAATTTCCCTAATCTGGGCAAGGAAATCGATTGAGGAATCAGAGAGTTTCTGATAAAATCAACCCAAGCAGGTCCACACCAAAGACATAATAATTAAAAAGGCAAAAACAGTGACAAATTTTAAAGATTTATTTATTTGTCAGAGAAAGAAGGAAAGAGAGCATGAACAGGGGGAGCAGCAGGCAGAAGGAGAAGCAGACTTCCCACTAAGCAAGGAGACCAATGTGAGACTCAATCCCAGGACCTTGGCATCATGATCTGAGCTGAAGGCAGACACTTAACCAACTGAAGCACACAGGCATCCCATGACAAAAAAATTTTCAAGCAGCAAGCAAAATGAAAACCAATCAGGCTATCAGCTGGTTTTTCAGCAGAAACACTGCAAGCCAGAAGCAAGTGGTATGATAAATTCAGCGCTGAAAGTGAAAAAAAAACCCTGAAAACAAAAATACTTTACCTGGTAAGGCTGTCATAAAAAGAGAGGAAGGGATAGAGTTTCCTATACAAAAATTAAAGGACTTCATGACCACTAAACGAACCTTACAAAAAAAGCTAAAGGGAATTCTTGGAGTGGAAAGAAAAAGCCATAATCTGGGGGGAAAATTATGGAAGTAAAAATTTCACAGGTACATACAGACACATTAAATGTAGATTAATTATTGATAAAACCACAATGGAGACCAAAGCATAACAGAACCACCACATGATTCAGAAATTCCACTCCTAGGAAAAAATACAAAAATACAGGTTCAAAGGGGTACATGCACCCTGATGTTCACAGCAGTGTTATCAACAATAGCCAAACAATGGAATGTGCTCCAAATGTCCATTGGCCGATGAACTGATCAAGAAGAGGTCATATATACAAACCATAAGAGACCCCTAAACTCACGAAATGAACTAAAGGTGGCTAGGAGGTGGGGGTATGGAATTGGGTGGGTGTGTTACGGACATTAGGGAGGGTATGTGCTATGGTAAGTGCTGTGAAATATGTAACCCTGACGATTCACAGACATGTACCCTGAGGCAAATAATACATTATACGTTAATTAAAAAAAGAAGAAGAGGTTTTATATATAATCGAATATTACTCGGCCATAAAAAAGAATGAAATCTTCCTATTCACAATGACATGGATGGAGCTAGAATGCATTGTATTAAGTGAAATAAGTCAGTCAGAGAAAGACAAATATCATATGATTCCACTTACATGTGGAATTTAAGAAACAAAACAGATGAATGTAATGGGGGGAGAGAGAAGGAAAGAAACTATAGGAGACTCTTAATGATAGAGAACAGACTAAGGGGTGATGGAGGGATGTGGCTGGGGGATGGGCTAGATTGGTGGTGGACATTTAGGAGGGCACTTGATGTGATGAGCATTGGGTGTTGTATGTAAGTGATGAATCACTGAATTCTATTCCTGAAACTGACATAGCACTATATGTTAACCAACTAGAACTTAAATAAAAATTTGAAAAAATATCAGTAAAATCAAATACATCTATAAAAATCAACCAAGGGACTTAAAATAAAAAGATGTGAAGTATGACATCATATATATAAGATGTGTGGGGGAATAAAAAATTGTTTTAGAATGGATTCAAATTTGTGACCATCAACCTAATACAGACTACTATATGCATGACATGCTATATATGAACTGAATGGGGACCACAAATCAAAAGCCTGTAACAGCTAAAAAAGAAAAAAAGAAAGAAAAAGAAACTCAAGCACAACAATGAAGAAAGTCATCGAACTACAAGGGAAGATAAGAAAGGAACAGAGAAAAACTACAAAACAACCATAAAACAAGAAACAAATTGGCAATAACTGCATACCTATCAGTTATTACTTCAAATGTAAATATACAAAATACTCCAGTCAAAAGACCAAGGGTTACTGAATGGAAAAAAACGCAAGACTAATCTATATCATGTCTACAAGAAACTCAATTCAAACCTAAAGACACAGGCAGAATTGAAAGTGAATGGATGGAAAAGCATTTGCCATGCAAATAAAAGTGAAAAGAAATCTGGGGTAGCAATAGTATCAGACAAAATGAACTTTAAAATAAAAACTGTAATAAGAGAGAAAGAAGGATACTACATAGTTAAGGGAACAAACCAACAAGATGGTACAATAAAAATGCAAAATATTTATGCACCCAACATGTGAGCACCAAAATATGAAAAGCAGCTATTAACACACACAAAGGAAAAAATTGACAGTAATACAGTAATTGTACTGTACTGTAACACTGCACAGATCGACCACACAGAAAGTCAAAAGTAAATAGTGGCTTCAAATGACACCTTAAACTAGATGGACCCAACAGATATATTCAGAACATTCCATCCCAAACAGCAGAATACACATTCTTTTTAACTTTTCCCCCAAATACATTTATTTTTTCAGTGTTAAAAGATTAATTGTTCATGCACCACACCCAGCGCTCTATGCAATACGAGCCCTCCTCAATACCCACCACCAGGCTCACCCAACCCCCCCACCTGCTCCTCTCCAAAACCCTCAGTTTGTTGCTCAGAGTCCACAGTGTCTCATGGTTCATCGCCCCCTCTGATTCTCCTCAGTCACCCTTCCCTTCCTTCTCACAATGCCCTCCATGTTTTTCTTTATGCTCAGCATGTAAGTGAGACCATGAGATAACTGACCCTCTCTGCTTGATTTATTTCACTCTGAAAATATCTTCCAGTCCCGTCCATGTTGATACAAAAGTTGGATATTCATCCTTTCTGATGGAGGCATACTATCCATTGTATATATGGAGCATATTTTATCCATTCATCTGTTGAAAGGCATTCTGGTTCTTTCCCCAGTTTGGCAATTATGGCCATTGCTGCTATGAACATTGGGGTATATGTGGCCCTTCTTGGTACTGCATCTGTTTCTTTTGGGTAAATATCCATTAGTGAAATTGCAGGGTCATACTGTAGCTTTTTTTTTTAGTTTCTTGAGGAATCTCCACAATAACAATGAAAATATGGAAAGGGAAATTAGAGAATCGATTCCATTTACTGTAGCACCAAGAGCCATAAGATACCTGGGAATAAACCAAACCAAAGAGGTAAAGGATCTGTACTCGAAGAACTAGAGAATGGTCATGAAAGAAATTGAAGAAGACACAAAAAAGTGGAAAAGCATTCCATGTTCCTGGGTCAGAAGAATAAACATTGTTAAAATAAAAGTCTATACTGCCCAGAGCAATCTATACTTTCAATGCCATCCTGATCAAAATTCCACTGGCTTTTTCCAAAAGGCTGTAACAAACAATCCTAAAATTGGTATGGAACCAGAAAAGACCCCGAATTGCCAAGGAAATGATAAAAAAAAAAAAAGAACAAGCAAAGCTGGGGGCATCACATTGCCTGATTTTAAGCTTTACTACAAGGCGGTGATCACCAAGACAGCACAGTAGTAGCACAAAAACAGACACATAGACCAGTGGAACAGAATAGAGAACCCAGATAGGGACCCGCAACTCTATGGTCAAATAATCTTTGACAAAACAGGAAAAAATATCCAGTGGAAAAAGACAGTCTCTTCAATAAATGGTGCTGGGAAAATTGGACAGCTCTATGTAGAAGAATGAAACTTGACCATTATCTTACACCATACACAAAGATAAACTCGAAATGGATAAAAGACCTCAACGTGAGGCAGGAATCTATCAAAATTCTAGAGGAGAACATAGGCAGTAACCTCTTCGACATCAGGCAGAGCAACTTCTTTCAGAACATGTCTCTCAAGGCAAAGGAAACAAAAGTAAAAATTAGTTTTTTGGACTTCATCAAGATAAAAAGCTTCTGCACAGCAAAGGAAAAAGCCAACAAGACAAACAGGCAACCCACAGAATGGGAGAAGATATTCGCAAATGACACTACAGACAAAGGTCTGATATCTAAGATCTATAAAGAACTCCTCAAACTCAACACTCACAAAACCGATAATCACATCAAAACATGGGCAGAAGACATGAACAGACACTTCTCCAAAGAAGATATACAAATAGCTAACAGACAAATGAAAAAATGTTCATCTTTAGCCATTAGGGAGATTCAATTCAAAACCACACTGAGATACCACCTTACACCTGTTAGAATGGCCAAAATCAACAGGACAGTAAACAACAAATGTTGGAGAGGGTGTGGAGAAAGGGTGTTAAGTAAGTAAGATACCTCTTACACTGTTGGTGGGAATTCAAGTTGGTGCAGCCATTTTGGAAAACAGTGTGGAGATTCCTCAAGAAATTTAAAAAAATATTTTAACTTTTTATTCAAGTTTCAATTAGTTAACATACTGTGTCATATTAGTTTCAGGTGTACAATTTAGTAATTCAACACTTCTATACAGCACCCAGTGCTCATCACAAAAAATGGACTTCTTTATTCCCATCACCTATTAACCCATCCCCCTACCCACATCTCCTTTGGTAACCATCAGTTTGTTTTCTATAGTTAAGAGTCTCTTTCTTGGTTTGCTTTCCCTCTGTCTTTTTTTCTCTTTTTTCAACTATGCTCATTTGTTTTGGAATAAACATTGTTTTCAAATGTATGTGGAAACTTGTCCAGAACAGGCCACATGTCAACATAAAAAATGTCTCAATACTTTTTTTTCAGCTGTTGGTGAGGATGCAGAAAAAATAGAACCCTCTTACACCATTGGTGAGAATGCAAACTGGTGCAGCCACTCTGGAAAACAGCATGGAGGATCCTCAAAAAATTAAAAATAGATCTACCTTATGATTCAACAATTGCACTATTAGATATTTATCCAAGGGATAAAAACAGTGATTTGAATGGGCACCTGTACCCCAATGTTTATAGCAGCAATGTCCACAATAGCCAAGCTATGGTAAGAGCTGAGAAGTCCATCAACAGATGAATAGATAAAATAGATAAAGAAGATGTGGGATACACACACACACACACACACACACACACACAAACATACACATACGTATACATATACATACAATGGAATATTACTCAGCTATCACAAAGAGTGAAATCTTAACCATTTGCAAAAACATGGATGGAACTAGAGGGTATTATGCTAAGTAAAATAAATCAGAGAAAGACAATTATCATATGATTTCACTAGGTGGAATTTAAGATACAAAACAGATGAACATAGGAGGAAGAAAAATAAAGTAAGATAAAAACAGAGAGTGAGGAAAATCATGAGACTTTATAGGAAACTAAGGGTTGCTGGAAGGGAGGTGGGTGGGAGATGGGGTAATTGGGTGATTGGCATTAAGGATGGCACTTGATGAAATGAGCCCTGGGTGTTATATGCTACTGATGAATCACTAAACTCTACCTCTGAAATTAATAATATACTATATGTTAATTAATTGATTTTAAATTTAAAAAGAT
This sequence comes from Procyon lotor, assembly GCA_028646535.1. Lineage (NCBI taxonomy): Eukaryota > Metazoa > Chordata > Mammalia > Carnivora > Procyonidae > Procyon > Procyon lotor. The sequence goes on along the minus strand of CM053612.1, from coordinate 61,703,566 downwards.
GTCTGAGGAGCACCTGAGTGGCTCAGTGGGTTAAGCCTCTCCCTTTGGCTCACGTCATGATCTCAGGATCCTGGGCTCAAGCTCCGAGTTGGGCTCTCTGCTCAGCAAGGAGCCTGCTTCCCCCTCTCCTTCTGCCCACCTCTCTGCCTACTTGTGATCTGTCTCATTTTCTGTCAAATAAATAAATAAAATCTTAAAAGCAATAAAATAAAATCTAAAAAAATAAAAAGAAATTTAAAAAAAGATGTCTGACTTCAGCTCAGGTCATGATCTCAGGGTTCTGAAATCAAGCCCTTTATGGGGCTCTCCACTCAGCAGGGTGTCTGCTTGTCCCTCTCCTTTTCTTTTCCTCCTCTTCCCTTCCTCTCTCCCTCTTCTTCCACAGCACTTGGGCTCTCTCTCAAATAAAGAAAATCTTTAAAAACAAAGAAACACGAGCACCTGGGTGGCTCAGTTGGTTGGGCAATTGCCTTCAGCTCAGGTGAGATCCGGGATCAAGTCCCACATCGAGCTCCCACCTCCATGGGGAGTTTGTTTCTTCCTCTGACCGTCTCTCCTTTCATGCTCTCTCTCTCTTTCTCTCTCTCTCAATAAATAAATAAAATCTTAAAAAATAAAAAATAAAAACAAACAAAAAACCTAGAAAAGCTATATGACATTATTAAGACAATCACCACAATCTGAATACAATCCATTGATTAGATAAGAATATTTAACTAATGTTAAATTCCCAGGCTTGGATAATTGTGTTCTGATTATATAAAAGAATATTTTGTTTTTAAGAAATACACACAGAAATATTTAGTTAGTAAGCACCACAGCATCTCCAAAGTATTCAAGTGGCTTCTGAGTGATAGGGAAGTATGTGTATGCAAAGAGAATGAGAAAGAAGGTGGAGGGGTGAAAAAGAGAAGGAATGAGGAAGAAAATGATGCAAAAATGTAATTGGTGAAGCTGAGTAAAGAGATACAGAAATTTTGAACAAATATTACATGATATGTCACTAACTAGAACTTAAATAAAAACTTGATGCAAAAAAAGATGTCTCAATACATTTTTTTAAATGTAGTCATATTATGCATCTTTTCTGACTATGATGGTATTAAAAAAGAATTCAATCAGAAGGGAAAATTTGGAAGAACACAAATACATAGAGGCTAAATAACATGCCACTAAATGACAAATGGGTCAAAGAGAAAATTAAAAAAAAAAAATTCATGGATACAAATGAAAATGCAATGATCCAAAAACCTTTACCATGAAAAAGTTGAGTTTTTTAAAAAAGATTTAATTATTTATTTATTTGACAGAGAAAGAGATCACAAGTAGGCAGAGAGGCAGGAAGAGAGAGAGGGGGAAGCAGGCTCTCTGCTGAGCAGAGAGCCCCATGCAAGGCTTGATCCCAGGGACCCTGAGATCATGACCTGAACTGAAGGCAGAGGCTTTAACCCACTGAGCCACCCAGGTGCCCCTGAAAAAGTTATTTTAAGAAGGAAGATCATAGCAATGTAGTCCATCTCAAGAAGCAAGAACAAATCTCCAATAAACAAACTACTTTTATACCTAAAAGAGCGAGAAAAAGAACAAAAAAAAAACCCCCAAAGTCATTAGAATAAAGGAAATAATAAAGATTATAGCAGAAATAAAAGAAATAGAGACCTAAAAAAATAAAAGAGATCAAGGAAACCAGGAGCTATTTCTTTGAATAGATTAACGAACTGGATAAACCTTTAGCCAGACTCATCATAAAAAAGAGGAGACTCAAAAAAATAAAATCAGAAATGAAGGAGAAGAAATAATAACCAACACCACAGAAATAGAAAGGATTATAAGATAATATTTTGGAAAATTATGTGCCAACAGATTGGACAACCTAGAAGAAATAGATGAATTCCTATAAACATAACAGTACAAAACTGAGTCAGGAAGAAACAGCAAATTTGAACAGACCAAGGATTAGCAATGAATTTGAATCAGAAATAAAGAAACACCCAACAAACAAAGGTCCAGGACCAGATGGCTTCATAGGTGAGTGAATTCAACTTAACATTTAAAGAAGAGGTAATACTTATTCTTCTCAAACTATTTCAAAAATAGAAGAGAAAGGAAATCTTCCAAATTCATTCTACAAGGTTACATTACCATGATACCAAAACCAGATAAAGGCAGTACAAAAAAACGAAATTATAAGCCAATATCTATATCCATAATATCAATATTAGCAAACTGAATACAATGATAAAGGTATAACCTCCATTCGTGATAAAAACTCAGTGAAGCATGTCAAGAGGAAACATAATAAAACAAAAAATAATACATAAATATATATTATATATAAATAGTATGTAATAAATATAATATATAATAAATATATAAATTATATAATAAATGTATTATTATATATAAAATATATAAATATATTTAAATAACATAATGTATAAATATGTATATTTTATGTATTTATGTATGTATATATGTAAATTGTGTATGTATTATATATGTGTATTATATGTATGTATATATAATACATATTATATATTATTTAAATAATATATTTATATAAATGTATTAATTATATATTAGCATATAACTGATATATAAAAGCATAGTAAAACATAATAAAAGCCATGTATGGAAAGCCAACAGCTAACATCATACTCAGTAGTGAGAATTAAGAGCTTTTCCTCTAAGATAGGGAACAATCCAAGAATGTCCATTCTTATCACTTTTATTCAATATAGTACTAGAAATCCTAGACACAGCAATCAGACAGAAATAAAAGGCATCCAAACTGGTAAGGAAGAAGTAAACCTGTCACTATATGCAGATGACATGATCCTATATATGTAGAAAACACTAAAGACTCCACCAAAAATCTGCTAGAACTGATAAATGAATTCAGTAAAGTTATATCATGCAATATTGACAATTAAGGCAAAATTTAAAAATTAATATACAGAAATCTGTTGCATTCTGTACATTAATAATGAAGTAGCTGAACAAAAAATTAAGAAAATAATCCTATTTACAATTGCACCGAAAACAGCAAAATACCTAAAAATAAACTTAACCAAGGAGGTGAAAGACCTATACTCCAAAAACTATAAAATATTAATGAAATAAATTGAAGATAACAGAAACAAATGGAAAGATATTCCATGCTTGTGGCTTGGAAGAATTAATATTGTTATAATATCCAAATTACCCAAAGCAAACTACAGATTTAATGCAGTCACTATTAAAATACCAACATTTTTCACAGGACTAGGAAAATAATCCTAAAATTTGTATGGAACCACAAAAGACCCCAAATAGCCAAAACGATCTTGGGAAGGAAGAGCAAAGATGAAGATATTACAATTCCAGGCCTCAAGATATGCTATAAACCTGTAGTATTCAAAACAGTACGATACTGGGACAAGAACAGACACAAAGATCAATGGAACAGACCTGAGAGTTCAGAAATAAACTTACATTTTCATGGTCAATTAATTTACATCAAAGGAGGCAAGAACATACAATGGGGAGAAGACAGTCTCTTCAACAAATGGTGCTGGGAAAACTGGACAGCTTCATGCTGAAGAACAAATGTGAACTGCTTTCTTACACCATACACAAAAAGAAACCAAAAATGAATAAAATACTTAAATTTGATACCTGAAACCATAAAACTGCTAAAAGAAAACATAAGCAGTAATTCTTTGACATAAACCATAGAAACATTTTTCTAGTTATATCTCTTACGGCAAAGGAAACAAAAACAAAATTAAACTATTGAGACTACACCAAAATAAAAACCTTTTGCATACCGAAGGAAACCATCAACAAAACAAAAAGGCGACCTACTGAATGGAAGAAGATATTTTCAAATAACATATCCAATAAGGGGTTAATGTCCAAAATATATAAGTAACACAAAACTCAACATCAAAAAACCCAAATAAACCAATTTAAAAATGGAAAGATGGGGCACCTGGGTGGCTCAGTGGGTTAAAGCCTCTGCCTTTGGCTCAGGTCATGATCTCAGGATCCTGGGATCAAGCCCCACCCCTGCTTCCTCCTCTCTCTCTGCCGGCCTCTCTGCTTACTTGTGATCTGTCTCTGTCAAATAAATAAATAAAACTCTTTTTTAAAAAATGGAAAGAGGACCTTAACAGACATTTTTCCAAATAAGACCTGCAGATGGCCAGCAGACACAAGAAAAATGATTGACATCACTAATCACAGGGAAATGCAAATCAAAACCACAATGAGATATCGCCTCACACTTGTCAAAATAAAAAACACAGAAAGGGGCACCTGAGTGGCTCAGGCGTTAAGCGTCTGCCTTCGGCTCAGGTCATGATCCCAGGGTCCTGGGATCGAGCCCCACATCGGGCTCCCTGCTCTGCGGGAAGCCTGCTTCTCCCGCTACCATTCCCTCTGCTTGTGTTCCCTCTCTCGCTATGTTTCTCTCTGTCAAATAAATAAAATCTTTAAAAAAAAAAAAAAAAAAAAACACAGGAAATAACATGTTGACGAGAATATGGAGACAAAAAAACAAAAAACAAAAAAAAACCTTGTGCCTTGTTACTGGGAATGAAAATTGGTATAGTCACTATGGAGGTTCCTCACAAAATTAAAAATAGAATTACCATATGGTCCAGTAATCCCACTACTGTGTATTTACCCAAGAAAACAAAACTACTAACTTGAAGAAATGTACACACTCCTATGTTTATTGCAGCATTATTTACAATAGCCAAGGATGGAAGCAACCCAAGTGTCCATCCATAGATGAATGGATAAAGAAGATGGGTGTGTGTGTGTGTGTGTGTCTGTGTGTGTGTGTGTGTACAATGGACTACTACTCAGCCACAAAATAGAATGAAATCTTACCATTTGCAACAATATGGATGCACCTAGAGGTATATTGTTGAGAGAAATGAGTCAGTCAGAAAAAGACAAATACATGATTTCAGTCATGTGGAATTTAAGAAACAAAACAAAGAAAGAAAGGTAACCAAAAAAACCCAGACTTTTTGTAGAGAACAATCTGTTGGTTGCCAGAGGGGAGGTGAGTGGGAGGATGAGTAAAATAAAGGAGATTAAGAGTAAACTTATTTACACCAGTTAGAATGGCCAAAATCAACAGGATAGTAAACAACAAATGTTGGAGAGGGTGTGTAGAAAGAGGAACCCTCTTCCACTGTTGGTGGGATTGCAAGCTGGTGCAGCCACTTTGGAAAACATTGTGGAGAGTCTTCAAGAAATTAAAAATAGAGCTACCCTATGACCCTGCCATCGCACTACTAGGTATTTACCCCAAAGAAGCAGATGCATTACAAAGAACCGCCACATGTACCCCAATGTTCATAGCAGCAATGGCCACAATTGCCAAACTGTGGAAAGAACCAAAATGCCCTTCAACAGATGAATGGATAAAGAAGATATGGTACATATATACAATGGAATATTATGCCTCCATTAAAAAGGACGGATATCCAACTTTTGTATCAACATGGACGGGACTGGAAGAGATTATGCGGAGTGAAAGAAGTCAAGTGGAGAGAGCTAATTACTTTATGGTCTCACTTACATGCTGAGCATAAAGAAAAACATGGAGGGCACTGTGAGAAAGAAGGGAAGGGTGAATGTGGGGAAATCATAGGGGGAGATGAACCATGAGAGACTGTGGACTCTGAGCAACAAACTGAGGGTATTGGAGGGGAAAGGGTGGGAGGTTGGGAGAGCCTGGTGGTGGGTACTGAGGAGTGCATGTATTGCATGGAGCACTGGGTGTGGTGCATGAACAATTAATCTTATAACACTGAAAAAACAAAATAAACATATTTGGAGGAAAAAAGTAAACTTATTTTGATGATTACTGTAAAACATAGAGAATTATTGAATCACTATACTGTACACCTGAAAGTAATATAATATTGTATGTTAATTATATTTGATTTAATAAAAATACAATAAGTTAAAAATATATAATTATAAACATACATTCCCTTAACAATGAAGCTTAAAATATATGAAGCAAAAATTGATGGAATTGAAGGAAAAAATATTTGATGGCACTGAAGAGAGAAATAGAAAGTTTTAAAATAGCTGGTAACTTTAATATCCCACTTCCTGTAATGAATAGAACAATGAGGAGAAGAACAATAAGAAAATAAAAAATGTGGAAAACATTATATTAAGTAGAAGTAGCTGAAATACATAAAACACGCCACTTAACAACAGCAGAATAAACATTCTTCTCAAATGATACATATACATCACTGGCAAAATAAATAACATTCTCCAGAATAGAACTATGTTAAGCCATAAAACAAGTTCTTTTTAAATATTTTATTTTTATCTTATTAATTTCTAGCATGCATGCAAGTGGGGGTAGGGGCAGAGAAAGAGAGAGAGAGAGAATTCCAAGAAGACTTTATGCTGAGCACGGAGCCTGATGTGGAGCTTGATCTCATGACCTTGGTCATGACCTGAACCAAAATCAAGAGTTGGATGCTTAACCACCCAGGCTCACCAGCCATAAAATAAGTCTTAATAATTTTAGAAATATTGAAGTTATACATAGTATATTCTTTGACCACAGTAGAATGTGGAAAATGCGTTAGAAATCAATACAGTAACAGAAGAAAAACTAGAAAACTCACAAATATGTGGAAGTCAAACAACACACTCTTAAACAACCAATGGGTCAAAGAAAAAGTCATAAGGCATAAGGAGATTTTAAAAATACTTCAGGACAAATAAAAACAAAAGCACCTCAATTTTGTAGCAGCAATATTAACAACAACCAAATATGGAAAGAGCTCAAATGTCCATTGAAAGATAAATGCATAAAGAAGACGTGGTATGTATGTGTGTGTGTATTTCAAATGTATAAGGAATGTTACTCAGCCAGCAAAAAGAATAAAACCTTACCATTTACAATGATGTGGATGGAACTACAGGGTATTATTCTAAGTGAAATAAGTCAGTCAGAGAAAGACAGTTAGCATATGATTTTATTCATATGTAGAATTTAAAAAAACAAAACAGATGGACATATGGGAAGGGAAGGAAAAATGCAATAGGATGACATCAGAGAAGGAGGCAAACCATAAAAGACTTAACTATAGGAAATAAACTAAGCGTTGCTGGAGGGGAAGTGGATGGGGCGATGGGGTATCTGGGTGATGGGCCTTAAGGAGGGCACTTGAAACAATGAGCACTGGGTGTTATATGCAGCTGATGAATCACTAAACACTACCTCTGAAATAACAATACACTCTATGTTAATTGATTTTAATTTAAAAACAGCATGTAGGAACTTATAGGATACAGAGAAAGCAAGGCTAAGTGGGAAATTTTTGGCTATAAACTCATATATTAAAAAATAAGAAAGATCTCAAATAAATAACCTAACTTCATACCTTATGAAATTAAAAAAGAGCAAATTAAATCCAATGTTAGCAGTAGGAGGACATAATAAAAATTAGTACAAAGATACATAAAGATTAGAAAAAATAGAGAAAATCAATAAACTAAAGTTGGTTCTTTGCAAAGATCAACATATTCAGCAAATCTTTAAGCTAAACTAATTATGAGAAAAGAGTGCTTACTTCAGCAACATATGTACTAAAATTAGAATATTACAAAGATTAGCAAGGTCCCTGTGAAAGGAGAACATGGAAATTTGTGAACCAATCTGTATTTTTGCAATGAGAATGAAGATTAAATGTTCTTGGCATAACAACAACAACAACATAATGGTAATTATGTGAGGTAAAGGATGTGTTAACTAAGCTTATTTTGTTAAAAATTTTGTAATATATACATATATTAAAGCATCACACTGTACATCTTAAACTTATACAATGTTATGTGTCAATTATATCTCGGTAAAGCTGGAAAAATACCCCCCAAACCCTGAAAGCCATAGAAATGTATTATTTGATGTGCACTACCCATTTTATGTACAGTATTTTTTGATATTAAAGAAAGGTATTTTGGCTGTAAAAAAAAGCAAAAAGAGAGATGTCTCAAATTACTAAACTCAGTGAAAGTGGGCACATTACTACTGATCTTACAGACATAAAGATTGAGAAAAAAAAACCAAAGAAATAAAGATTGAGAGAATTCCAACAAATTAAATAGATGAAATGGACAAATTTCTAGGAACACATAAACTATCAAAACTGACTAAAGAAAAATTTTTTTAAAATTGAATAGACCTATAACAAGTGAAGATATTGATTCAGTAATCAAAAACTTTGCAACAAAGAAAAGTCTAGGATCAGCTGGCTTCACTGAATTCTACTATATATTTAAAGAAGAGTTAAGAACAATCTTTCTGGGGACGCCTGGGTGGCTCAGTCATTAAGTGTCTACCTTTGGCTCAGGTCATGATCCCGGCATCCTGGGATCGAGCCCCGCACTGGGCTCCCTGCTTCTCCCGCTACCATTCCCTCTGCTTCTGTTCCCTCTCTCGCTGTGTTTCTCTCTGTCAAATAAATAAAAATCTTTAAAAAAAAAAAAAAAAGAACAATCTTTCTGAAACTCTTCTAAAAAATAAAAGGAAAATAGACTTCCTAAGTTGTTATATGTGGACACCAGTACCTTGATACCAAAGCCAGACAAGGATATCAGAAAAAACCAAAACTATAAATCAATATTATTTATGAGTATCGATGCAAATATTTTCAACAATATACCTGCCAGCCAAATGCAGCAGTACCTGCAGAGTATTATACACCGCAACTGAGTGGATTTTTACCATAGAAAAGGTGTTTCAATATGTGAAAATCACTCAGTGTAATATACCACAGTAACAGAATTAAGGAAAAAATATATAATCATCCACATCTCAACAAAATATAAAAAGCTCTACCATTAACATCATACTGAATGGAGAACGAATGAAAGCTTTTCCCCCAAGATCAGTTATAGAATAAGGATGTCCACTTTTACTACTTCTATTCAATACTGGACATTCCAGACAAGGCAATTAGGCAAGAAGATAAAAGGTATCCAAGTTGGAAAGTAAGAAGAAAAATTATTTCTACTCAGAAATCTTATATATACAAAATCCTAGGGAATACACAAAATGAACCACTAGAGCTATTAAATGTGTTTAGCTACCTTTCAGTCATGATCAATAAACAGAGCAGCCTGTACATTATACTTTTTTTGGAAAAGTATATCAAACAATACCAGCACTATTTCTGTTTTTCTTTCTCTTTGGTAGGGAAAAGGATGGAAAAAAAGAAGATACAGAAGACTAAAAGGAAAGAGAGAACCTCTATCCTGACTGGTTGAATTACTACAAATCAATGGTTATTTCTTATTTCCCTAAGCAAGTAACAAGCCCTGGAAACCAAAAGGAATGTGGTCTTGTTTTCAGAAGCAGCAAGGAATGGGTCTTTTGGAGAGTCAGTGCCTACTCCATAGCCAGGCTTGTGGAGATGATGGCAGCTATACAAGGAGAAGCAAAGGAGGTAGGTCCCTGGGGCCTGCTGTAAGAAAAGGGGGAGAGCTTAGAAACTTACTGAATGTTGTAAGGCACAGTACTAGCACTGTGCACCCCATACCTAGTAAAGCCTTTATAGAGAGGGTTCCTGAAGAACCAAGAAAAGCCATAGGGATTGGGTTTTCTCATAGACTTCGTCAGAAAAGAAAAACAAGCCAAAAAATTAGAAGCAGCAAACAAGTAATCTCAATGGTCTTGTTGAGACCATTGAACCAAGAAAAGCCATAGGGATTGGGTTTTTCTCATAGACTCCGTCAGAAAAGAAAAACAGGCCAAAAAATTAGAAGCAGCAAGCAAGTAATCTCAACGGTCTTGTTGAACTTGATAATCAGCCAAATTTTACTAAAATGTAAACCAACTCAGAGGGACATGATATAAAGAAAATGGAAATAAGTGGCTAGTGAACACTGATAGAGTAACAAATTATCCGAGCTTCAATTTCAACATTTTTTAAATGAATAAGAGGTTAAGTAGAGTTTTGTATTGGAGAGCCGGGGATGCTAAGTCCAGTCTCTGCTGTGGAGTAGCTGTGTGATCTTAGGAATGTCCCTAGATCTTTATGGGCCTGTTTTCTTATTTGTATAATATTACCTAAAAGGTCTCTTCCAAATCTAGGATTCTATGAACTGATGACCTTCCTAGTTTTAAAAAAATCTGGAATTATTTTAAAAACATGGTAAGTTAACAGGTAGTCTAGAGGGTGAATTTCTGGCTCTTTTACAATTTATTTTATTTCAAGCCAGCTTCTCCTCCTCTCAGAAGGCATAAAACAATAAAAGACAATTGGCAAATTATATTAGAAAATATTTGTGAGTTATCCTAGGTGATCAGATAAGAATTGTAGTATTTATATTGGAAGACTAATTCTTATACTTTGACATCATGGGGGCCCTGATCACCTAGCAAGGAAGCCCCTTAGTTAACTCCTCAAAAAGGAAAGGATTAGAAACAAACTGAGGATTTCAGAAGGGAGGGGGGTAGGACGTTGGGTGAGCCTGGTGGTGGGTATTGAAGAGGGCACATATTACATGGAGCACTGGGTGTGGTACATGAAAAATGAATCTTGGCACACTGAAAAAATAAAATAAAATTTTTTAAAAATGCAGAATAAAAAAAAGTAAAGGATCCACTGGTCCCAGTGAGAGCTCCTGCATAACCATGCAAGGAAGGTCATTTGCACACATTTTATCAAAGAAAACTCAAGGAGGAGAAAAAGAGGAGTGGTGATGGTGGTAAGAGCTAAAACTGTGTCTTGTAACTTCCATAATCCTCAGACCATTTCAGTGAAACCAGAGGCTCTATATATCTATCTTTCTCATTTATCTTTTGGTTAAAAACAGGAAAAAAATTGTAGATTTAAGGGCAACTAATATTTGCTGAATATTTATTGTGTCAAACACTGTTTCAGACTCTACCTAAGATATCTCATTAAATTTTCATAATAAAACCCTGTGAAATAGTTTATCCCCAAATTACCAATGAGAAAGTGAGACAAAAAATTAATTTGCTAAAAGTCACATAGCTAATGTGTGATAGAGCCAAAATTTGAAACTAGGTGCCTCTGATTCTAGGGCCCGTGTTTTTCCTTTTGTGAATAAATGATAATTCTTGCTTGTTTTCAGTAAGTTTTAGTATATTAAAATGTTCAACTTTTGTACTTTTATATGGAGATTCAGATTTGTATGGCAAAGAGGTCTAGGATATATTAACTTTATTTTATGAGTGTGGGAAAAAAGTATATAGCTAAGATCTTTGGATTTTAGTACCTACAGAAGCATGTTAGAGACAGAATGAATGTGTCTAAATGTATTTGAGGAGAGGGCAGGAAAGGTCTAGAAGAAATTATGCTGAGTGAAATAAGTCAAGCAGAGAGAGTCAGTTATCAAATGGTTTCACTAAAGTGCGGAGCATAAGGAAAAACATGGAGAACATTAGGAGAAGGAAAGGGAAAGTGAATTGGGGGAAATCAGAGGCGGAACTGAAGCATGCAAGACTGTGGACTCTGAGAAACAAACTGAAGATTTGGGGGTGGGGGGTTTGGTGAGCCTGGTGGTGGGTATTAAGGAGGGCACGTATTGCATGGAGCACCGGGTGTGGTGCATGAACAATGAATCTTGGAACACTGAAAAAATAAAATATTTTAAAAAAAAAAAACTTCTAAAAAAAAAAAGAATGGGTTGTAAGTTAGCTACTTCCCTACTTCTTTTACTCTGCCTCTAAAACAAGAAGAGTACTACTCACGGCAACTCTTTTTGTCAACCTCAAAAAGCATTTATAGTTTATATATTGTAGGGATGTTAGAGTTTAAGTTGGGTATAAATGCTCCTGTAGGAGTTAGGAAGGTATCATTAGAAGTGGGCTGAGAATAAACTATAGGGAGTGAAAACTGTGCCAGATTATTCAGCTCTGATTGTTGGCATAAGAAAATACAGGTCTAACCCACTCCTTCCTCCTCCGGGAGGAGCGGTGCGAGAGCGCGCAGCAGGAATCTGCTGGTCTGGGGACTTCAGACGGGGCCGCGCACCACAGATAGAGGCGCTCCACCACGGGCTAGCTGAGCACAGAGCACGGACCGCGGGCAAGGGAGACGGGAGTGATAAGGGCTATCCTCTGATGGTGTGTGGAGGATCGGGGCACCCACACT
>CM053612.1:61671636-61690911 GCA_028646535.1 Procyon lotor | reverse complement strand
TTTTTTTTCGAAGGGCTGGAACAAACAATCCTAAGATTTGTATGGAACCAGAAAAGACCTCGAATTGATAAGGAAATCCTGAAAGAGAAAAACCAAGCTGGGGGCATCACATTGCCTGATGTCAAGCTTTACTACAAAGCAGTGATCACCAAGACAGCATGGTACTGGCACAAAAACAGACACATAGACCAGTGGAACAGAAGAGAGAACCCAGATATGGACCCGCAACTCTATGGTCAAATAATCTTTGACAAAACAGGAGAAAATATCCTGTGGGAAAAAAAACAGTCTCTTCAACAAATGTTTCTGGGAAAATTGGACAGCTCTATGTAGAAGAATGAAACTTGACCATTCTCTTACACCATACACGAAGATAAACTCGAAATGGATAAAAGACTTCAATGGGAGGCAGGAATCTATCAAAACCCTACAGAAGAACATAGGCAGTAACCACTTCGACATCAGCCACAGAAACTTCTTTCAGGACACGTCTCCAACAGCAAAGGAAACAAAAGCGAAATTGAACTTTTGGGACCTCATTTAGATAAAAAGCTTGTGACTATTGGGTATTTACCCCAAAGAAGCAGATGCGTTACAAAGAAGGGCCAAATGTACCCCAATGTTCATAGCAGCAATGGCCACAATCGCCAAACTGTGGAAAGAACCAAGATGCCCTTCAACAGATGAATGGATAAAGAAGATATGGTCCGTATATACAATGGAATATTATACCTCCTTTAGAAAGGACAAATATCTAACTTTTGTATCAACATGGACGGGACTGGAAGAGATTATGCGGAGTGAAATAAATCAAGCAGAGAGAGCCAATTATCTTATGGTCTCATGTGCTGAGCATAAAGAAAAATATGGAGGGTATTGTGAGAAGGAAGGGAGGGGTGAATGGGGGGAAACCAGAGGGGGAGAGGAACCATGAGAGACTGTGGACTCTGAGCAACAAACTGAGGGTTTAGGAGAGCTGGCGGGGGGGGCTGGGCGAGCCTGGTGGTGGGTATTGAGAAGGGCACGTATTGCATGGAGCACTGGGTGTAGTGCATGAACAATAAATCTTGTAACACTGAAAAAATAAAATAAACATTTTTGGGGGGAAAAAAAAGATAAAAAGCTTGTGCACAGTGAAGGACATAGCCAACAAAACAAATAGGCAACCCACCAAATGGGAAGATATTCGCAAATGACACTACAAAGGTCTGATAGCTAAGATCTATAAAGAACTTCTCAAACTCAACACTCACAAAACAGATAATCACGTCAATAAATGGGCAGAAGACATGAAGAGACACTTCTCCAAAGAAGACATACAAATGGCTAAGGGACACATGAAAAAAATGTTCATCATCTTTAGCCATCAGGGAGATTCCAATCAAAACCACACTGTGATACCACCTTACACCAGTTAGAATGCCCAAATTAACAAGACAGTAAACAACAAATGTTGGAGAGGATGTGAAGAAAGGGGAACCCTCTTACACTGTTGGTGGGAATGCAAACAGGTGCAGCCACTTTGGAAAACATGTGGAGATTCCTCAAGAAATTAAAAATAGGGGCGCCTGGGTGGCTCAGTCGTTAGGCGTCTGCCTTCGGCCCAAGTCAGATCCCAGAGTCTTGGGATCGAGCCCCGCATCGGGCTCCCTGCTCCACGGGAAGCCTGCTTCTCCCGCTACCATTCCCTTTGCTTGTGTTCCCTCTCTCGTTGTGTTTCTTGCTGTCAAATAAATAAAATCTTTAAAAAAAATTTAAAAAAAAGAAATTAAAAATAGAGCGTCCCTATGACCCTGCCATTGCACTACTGAGCATTTACCCCAAAGAAGCAGATGCATTACAAAGAAGGGCCACATGTACCCCAATGTTCATAGCAGCAATGGCCACAATCACCAAACAGTGGAAAAAACCAAGATGCCCTTCAACAGATGAATGGATAAAGAAGATATGGTCCGTATATACAAGGGAATATTATGCCTCCTTTAGAAAGGACAAATATCTAACTTTTGTATCAACATGGACGGGACTGGAAGAGATTATGCGGAGTGAAATAAGTCAAACGGAGAGAGCCAATTACCTTATGGTCTCACTTACGTGCTGAGCATAAAGAAAAACATGGAGGGCATTATGAGAAGGAAGGGAAAAGGGAATGGAGGGAAATCAGAGGAGGAGATGAACCATGAGAGACTGTGGACTCTGAGCAACAAACTTAGGGTTTTGGAGGGGGTGTTGGGCGAACCTGATGGTGGGTATTGAGGAGGGCACGTATTGCATAGAGCACTGGGTGTGGTGCATGAACAATTAATCATGTGATACTGAAAAAATAAATATATTTGGGAGAAAAAAAGTTAAGTATTATAACAATAAAAATAAAAACAAATGGTGTTGGGAAAACTTGATAGCAACAGGCAGAAGAATGAACTGGATCACTTTCTTACACCACACAAAAAATAAATTCAAAATGGGTGAAAGATCTAAATATAAGACAGGAAACTATCAAAATCCTAAAGAACACAGGCAGCAACCTCTTTGACCTCAGCCACAGCAATTTCTTGCTAGACATGACTCCAAAGGTTGGGGCAACAAAAGCAAAAGTGAAACATTGGGAGTTCATCGAGATAAAAAGCTTCTGGGGGTGCCTGTGTGGTTCAGTCGTTAAGTGTCTGCTCTAGGCTCAGGTCGTGATCCTAGGGTCCTGGATCTAGCCTCATGTTAGCCTCCCTGCTCTGCAGGGACCCTGTTTCTCTTTCTCCCACTCCCTGCTTGTGTTCCCTCTCTCGTTATCTCTCTCACTGTGTCAAATAAAATCTTTTAAGAAAAGATAAAAAGCTTTTGTACAGCTAAGGAAAAAAATCAACAAAACTAAAAGGCAGCTTACAAAATGAGAGAAGATCTTTGCAAACTGATAAAGGGTTAGTGTCCAAAATCTATAAAGAACTTATCAAATTCAACAGCCCCCCCAAAAAACCAAATAATCCAGTTAAGAAATGGCCTCAACTTTGGAAACAGTGTGGAGATTCCTCAAGAAATTAAAAATAGAGCTACCTTATGACCCTGCCATCACACTACTGGGTATTTACCCCAAAGAAGCAGATGCATTACAAAAAGGGCCACATGTGCCTCCAATGTTCAGAGCAACAATGGCCACAATCGCCAAACTGTGGAAAGAACCAAAATGCCCTTCAACAGATGAATGGATAAAGATGTGGTCCATATATACAATGGAATATTATGCTTCTATTAGAAAGGACGAATATCCAACTTTTGTATCAACATGAACGGGACTGGAAGAGATTATGCAGAGTGAAAGAAGTCAAGCAGAGAGAGCCAATTACCTTATAGTCTCACTTATCTGCTGAGCATAAAAAAAAACATGGAGGGCACTGTGAGAAAGAAGGGAAGGGGGAATGTGGGGAAATCAGAGGGGGAGATGAACCATGAGAGACTTGGACTCTGAGCAACAAACTGTGGGTTTTGGAGGGGAGGAGGTGGGGGGTTGGGCGAGCCTGGTGGTGGGTACTGAAGAGGGCATGTATTGCATGGAGCACTGGGTGTGGTGCATGAACAATTAATCTTGTAACACCGAAAAAATAAACATATTTGGGGAAAAAAAAAGAAATGGGCAGCAGAAGACATGAATATACACTTTTCCAAAGAAGACATCCAAATGGCTGGCAGACACATGAAAAGACGCTCAATATCACTCATCATCAGGGAAATACAAATCAAATTCAATTATCTTATGGTCTCACTTACATGTGGAGCATAAGGAAAAACATGGAGGGCACTGTGAGAAGGAAGGGAAGAGTGAATGGTGATCACTCCAGATCAAGCTGATGATCTTTGATGATCTCAGAGGGGGAGATGAACCATGAGAGACTGTGGACTCTGAGCAACAAACTGAAGGTTTTGGAGGGGAGGGAGTGGGAGGTTGGGCAAGCCTAGTAGTGTGTATTGAGGAAGGCACATATTGTATGGATCACTAGGTGTGGTGCATGAACAATTAATCTTATAACACTGAAAAAATAAAATAAAAGTATGTGGGGAAAAAAACAGTAAGATACCACCTCACACCTGTCAGAATGGCTAAACTTGTTACAGGTGTTGGCCAGGATGTGGAGGAAGGGGAGCCCTCTTCCACTGTTGGTGGGGATGCAAACTGATACAGCAACTCTGAAGAATACTATGGCAGTTTCTCTGAAAGTTAGGAATAGAGCCACGCTATGATCCAGTAATTTCACTAGTATGTAATTATTTACCCAAAGGATACAAAAATACAGACTTAAGGGGTACGTGCACCCCAATGTTTATAGCAGCATTATTAACAAGAGCAAAACTATGGAGAGAGCCCAAATGTCCATCAATTGATGAATGGATAAGGGAGATGTGCTATATACATATATATATATAATTTTTCAGCCATCAAAAAGAATGAAATTGGGGCGCCTGGGTGGCTCAGTGGGTTAAAGCCTCTGCCTTCAGCTCAGGTCATGATCTCAGGGCCCTGAGATCGAGCCTCGCGTCGGGCTCTCTGCTCAGCAGGGAGCCTGCTTCCCCCTCTCGCTCTGCCTGCCTCTCTGCCTACATGTGATCGCTCTCTCTGTCAAATAAATAAATAAAATCTTTTTAAAAAAATAATGAAATTTGCTATTTGCAACAATGTGGATAGAGGTAGAGTGTATTATGCCAAGCAAAATAAGTCACTCAAGAAAGACAAGTACCATATGATTTCACCCATATGCAGAATTCTAAAAAGAAAACAAATGAACATATGGGATGGTGCAAAAAAAGGGAGAGAGAGAAACAAACCATACGAGACTCTTAATGGTAGAGAACAAACTGAGAGCTGATGGGGGGAGGTGGGCGGAGAATGGGCTAGATGGGTGATGGGTATTAGAGCACTTGTTGTGATGAGCACTGGTGTTGTATGTAAGTGATGCGTCAGTGAATATTCTCCTGATACCAATATTGTACTGTATATTAGCTAAAATTTAAATAAAGATTTAAAATATGCATGTATATGTATAGAGGAAATTACTTTTAATTGATAAAAAAAACATACCCAGTATTATCTTGATTCATTTTGACTCTGCTTATACCTTAAATGAATTTGAAGTGGGTTAGAGTAAAAACAGAACAAAACAAAACGAACAAAAACAAAAAAATAAAAAAAAAACCCACTCAGATCTATAATCAGGTTATTAGAATAGAAAATCAAAGTCACGAAGTGGAGGAGGAAGTAATTACACTAACTACAAGGGCTAATATAGTTAATGTAATTGAACATTAAATATGGTTATTAGTTTCCTGGCAGTCAAGCCAAAAATTATCTTGTTTTAGGAAAGTTTCATGTGAATCATAATCTTGAGAGCAGGTGGGGTAGCTTGAAAAGCATTTTGTAAACAGTAGAATATGATAAAGCATTATTATTATTATTACTATTATTATTATCCAGAATGGCATTCTATACCCATCCGGTACTTCCAATTTTTTGTCTGTTGTTTCAATGGCAATTTCACACAATACATCATAGTCTGAACCTGTTATGTATACTAAACAAAAAAAAAAAGACAACGCTATTTTGCCACTAGCTAGAACCTTGAACAAGAAACTTCAGCAATCTGGGCCTCAGCTTCCACATTTGTGACATGAGAGGTTTTTGGACAATCACTACATGATCTTACTTTTTTTTACTTATTTCTGTATTTATTTGTTAGCAGCTTTATTGAACCTACCATAAAATTCATTTGTGTAAAATTCACTGATTTTTAGTAAATTTACAGAGTTGTATAACCATCACCACAATACATAATTTTATAACATTTACATCATGCTGAGAAAAAACTGCATTCCCATTCCTTACTGAGATCATTTAAGGGTTCCTTTCTAACTTTTATATTCAAGTTTCTAGACTTACCAAGCTTTAGTAACTCTTTGCCACCTGTGCAGTTGACCCTTGAACAACACTGGGGATGAGGAGCACCAAAAACCACACAGCTGAAAATCCACATAAAACTTTTGTCCCCCCCCACAACATAACTACTACTGGAAGCCTTACTAATAATATTAACAGTTGATTAACATATATTTTTATGCTATGTGTATTTTATACTTTATTGTTACAATAAATTAAGTTAGAGAAAATAAAACATTATTAAAAATATCATAAGGAAGAGGGGCACCTGGATGGCTCAGTGGGTTAAGCCTCTGCCTTCAGCTCAGGTCGTGGTCTCAGGGTCCTGGGATCGAGCCCCACATTGGGCTTTCTGCTCAGTGGAGAGCCTGCTTCACCTTCTCTCTCTGCCTACTTGTGATCTCTTTCTGTCTGTCAAATGAATAAATAAGATAACAATAACAACTCCCAATGTCACAATTTGTAAATAACAATTAATGATGGTGATGATAGTAATTGGTATCAAGAACCAGGGACACCTGGGTGGTTCAGTTGGTTAAGCAGCTGCCTTCAGCTCAGGTCATGATCCCAGGGTCCTGGGATCAAGTCCCACATCGGGCTCCTTGCTCAGCAGGGAGCCTGCTTCACCCTCTGCCTCTGCCTCTCTGCCTGCTTGTGTTCTCTCTCTCTCTCTCTCTCACTGTTTCTGACAAATAAATAAATAATTTAAAAAAAAAAAAGAACCAATAATGTGCCATTCACTGTTCTAAGCATTTCTACAAATATTAACTCATTTCATCCCTATAACTCCCCAGTGAGATAGGTACTATTAGTATAACTGCCATTTTACAAAAAAAAAGAAACCGAGGCATAGAGAAGGTACACATTTGCCAAGATAAAAAGGTTAAGAAGTAGAGTTGAGATTTACATTCAGACAG
Source organism: Procyon lotor (assembly GCA_028646535.1). Taxonomy (NCBI): domain Eukaryota; kingdom Metazoa; phylum Chordata; class Mammalia; order Carnivora; family Procyonidae; genus Procyon; species Procyon lotor. Next base: position 61,684,080 of record CM053612.1, on the reverse strand, counting down.
TCTGGCTCTAAAACATACACTCTTAACCACTAGAGTACATTTCTAAGCCAGTTGAAACAATAAATGGTAACTGAAGAAAAAAATCCTCATTAATAAGCTTCCATTCTGGGAAGGAAAGGTAATTAAGAATTCTAGGTGCTGACACAGAAGTAAAAAGGACAAATTCCGATTTGGACAAGAGAGTCACTAAATTTTTGGGTCAGCCCTGAGGTGCTACAAAGACCATTGTTCCCCTAAGATTATAATTTATAAAGATAATTCCCCTCTCATATATAGGTGGTGATAGTGCAAAACTGGTAGTTTCTAATCTAGGTAAATATATGCATACCCTGTGATCCAGAAATTCCATCCCTGTGTTTATCACAACAAAATTGCTTATGTATATCCACACACACACACACACACACACACAAATATTCTACTTGCAATAGCCAGAACTAGAAATTCCCCATCAACAAAAGAATGGATAAATCACATGTGGCATGTTAGCAAAACAAAATATAGCAATGAAAATTATCTATAACTACAAAGAATAATACGGATGAATCTTTCAAATATAATATTGAGCAAAAGAAGCCAGACACAAGGGTATATACTATATGAATCCATGAATAGTAAGTACCCAAAAAAAGGGCAAACTATTCTGTTAGAAGTCAAGATAATGGTTACTCTTGGTAGGAGAATCGAGTAGAAAGGGAATCTGTTTTTCTGATCTGGGTGCTAGTTACACGGGTGTGTGCAATTTGTAAACATTCATGGAGTATACATTTACATTAATAATTTATAATATATTATATTGTGTATACATAAACTTTTCTTTATGTTGTTATGCTTTAATAGTTTTTTAAAAGTCTTTCCAAGAGAGGAAAAAGAGCCAAAAATAAGTCACTTCTACACTTGACATACAGAACCAGTGACTGACAACCTCATGGTTATCTCTTTGTCCTGAGATGGACAAGACAATCTCTTCCTTTTATGGATACAGTGAGTTTAAAAGAGAGGTCATCTTAATTCCTAGCCATAAGTACAACCCTAATCCTTCCCAGGAACTCATAACAATAAAAGAAAAAACAGACTAGTGGCAGCATACCACTTGTGGCACTCAGCTTTACCAGACATAAAATGAAATGCCAATTTTATTTAAGGAACTAAGTTTTCATTTGAAGTTTTTATTTATTGTCCAAGAGTAACAATGCCATCATCCATGCAGGACAAATGGAGTCTGGGCATGATGCCAATCAAAGTTTTATTGAGCATTAACCTCATCTCTACAACAGTCTGAAACTGAGCACTCCTATCTTTACACAACTTACTCACCTCTATGGGTCTGTTTCCTCATCTGTAAGATAGGAAAAATAACAGTACCTCCCATATAGGTTGATATAAGGACTGAAGACCAATTTCATGTAAAGCACTTAGCAGAGTGCCGCCACATAGTTAAATATTCAATGTATTAGCTGCTATTATTATTTAGATATAAGTGGGATAATGGGATCTTCTCCCTTACCATACAGCTAGCCCAGTTTATAGCTTTGATCTCTCCACATGAAGATTTTAATATTTTAACTATTTTAATATTTTAATACTCAAGCAAAAGGGCAGTTCTGCCTCCTTACTATCTCTGAAGACAAATAAGGAGTAATTCTTTTTTTTTATTATTTATTTATTCATTTTGGAGAGAGAGAAAGAGCACACAGGCACAAGGGGGAGGGTGAAAGGGGGACAGAAAGAGGGAATCTCAAACAGACTCCCCACTGAGCATGGAGCCTGAGGCAAGGCTTGTTCCCAGGACTTGAGATCATGACAGGAGCCAGAGCTGAAATCAAGAGTCCTATTCTTAACTGACTGAGCCACCCAAGTACAAAAAGGAGTAATTTTGAGCTAGGCAAGTAGGGTGGGCCAGGGTTAAGTGGGTTGGGAAAAGAAGGAGTCTGGGTAGCGGATGATTTGCTTTGATGATGCCACCTTTCTATATCATGCCAGAGAACCTGGGAAGATGATATGACCTGCAAAGGAAGGGTCGCAAAAAAAAGGTAAGGCTGTATACTACAAAGGATGTTATTCAACAGAGAAAGGACCCAAAGAAGGAGTCATTAAAGGAGAGGTTTGAAGATCGTATTTCGTGCTTTGCCCAACAGGTAGTTAACAAGTAGATAGAACATTTTTCTAGTTACAGAAAGTTTTCACACGTGTCTTTTTATCTAGTCCTCAAAACCATCTTGTGAAGTGAACAGAGAAAATTTCATTATCACCATTTAAAACAGGTAGAAAGAAAGGCTCAGAGAAGTAAAATAATTTGTCCAAAGTTATCAGCTGGTAGCTGTGGGGACCAGCACTCTAATTCAAGTGTTCTGGGTTCAAAAGCCATGTTTTGTTTTTTGTTTTGTTTTGTTTTCAATTGAAACATACTGGACTTCTATGTGGACTTCACTTAGTCTGGGCCACGTTTATTATGATTGAAAGAAAAAAATTCAGCAGAGACTAGTTGTGTAAACTCTTCCTGATCTTCGGTCTCAGATGGCAGAAAGAAAACTGACAGGAAGTAGATGGATTTGGAATAAAAAGAGGCTAGTGAAGGAGGAAGTAGGATCTAAAAAGAAAAGTAGAAGCGACTTTAACTGGGGATTGCTGTAAGCAGGCGCCAACTGGTCTGGCAGTGCTACCTTTTGGGTTTTTCCTCCTGGCTGATCAGGGCCAGGTCTACTGTGCTACACCTCCTTTCACCCATAGCCCAGCTTGGCCTGGAGAGACGCTGTAGTCCCCAAACCCAAAACCACACTGAATCAGGGACTATGGTGGTGGTCTGGGCAGCCGTCGTGGCAGGATAGGGACAGAGCGAGTCAAAAGGAGGGTAGGAAAACGCGAGCTATAGGAAGTAACTCTCTGGGAGGCGACGGCTTGGGGGGTATTTGAGAAAAGCAGTTACAAGCGTGGCGAGTGTGTATTAAGAGGCTGGAGTAAGGGGGTGTGTGAGATTACTGCTGGATGCCAGAAAGAACTGGGGTCGGAAGGACAGGGCAGGGAGGGACCTGGAAGGCGCGCACCCCGCATAGCGTGAGGAGACAGCTGGCGCAGACCCCCGCTCCAACGCGCGGCCACGGGAAGGCTGGCCCTGAGAAAGGTACAACTTGGCTTAAAAGTGGTGTGAACCTCGGAGAACTCGGGTCCCAGGGCGGGAAAAGGGCGTCAAAGAGCTCCCAGGAAAAGTTTGAAAGGGTGTGCCTGGGCTCTCCATTCGATACCTGAAGAGAGCCTGAGGCTCCCAGCCTCTCCTAACTCTCCTCCTTACCTTGGGCACCGTGATATGGTCCATGTTCCCGCCACTTGACGCCCTCAGTATTACTTCGGTTGTCGCTGCCGCCAACGCTCCAGCCGCCTACTTGCTCAACTCAGGCTCTCCCGCCGCCCTCTCTGCCCTGACCCAAGCTCTCGTCACATGACCCTCCAGGAGGTTTTTATCGCGACACTTTGTCTGTGGCCTCTCCCGCCATCTTGCTTCTTGGCAAATGCCCTTTGTGGTGGGAAGCTGGTGGTTTTCTGGTTTGAGCTACAGGTTTGGCCCAGGAGAGAAGTCCCAGATTTGAGTACTATCTCCCTTCTCACACACTTTAATGCTCTAAGGGTTCTGGGCACCTATATATTTCCACTAATCTCTAATGTTAATAGTGATGGCACCCTACTGAAATAGGACAGACAATCCCATTCTGGCAGCTGGGTTTCTAAAAATCTTCCTAGCTGTGAGAACTTGGACAAGTCACAGTAGAATACTTTTTGAAATGATGTATAAACATATCCACCTCTCTCCTTTTTTACTAGTCTACTATCATTAACCTAGTTAAGTCCTGGAGGATTGCAGTAACTTCATAATTTTTGTCATCACAGATGAAAAGTTCACCAGACCACCTCTCAGATGAGGTGCCAACAGGTGGAGTCACACAGTAGTATTCTCTGAATCAGACTTGGGATGGAAAAAATAACTTCTGGGAGTTGGAAAACCTGATATTTTATAAATGTCATTTATTTTTTGTCAACTTTGTGAGGCAGGAACTTTTGTTCACTGATAGATCTCCAAAATCTAGAAAAGACTTGACATACAGTAGGTACTTAATAAATATTTGTTGAATAAATAAATTTTCAAAGCTACCTCAGATTTTAATACGCCATTAACTTTAGTCATTTCTGCTAACATTTCCCCCTTAAGGCAAATTGATATCATTTCAGAGGAAATTAAGGGAGAGGCAGTAGCTTGCCAAAGGTTGCAGAAGAGTCAGAAGTCAAATTGAACCCCCCCACTAAAGTAAATAGAGCCTGGGGTTAAGAGGGAAAATATGGGAAAAGAAAGTATGGTACTCAAAGTATTTGTCTCCCTTATTATGATGTCACTTCCGTGAGGTTTTTCTCTGTTTGCTAATGTGTCCCAGCACTTAGAAAAGTACTTGGCACATAATGAATGCTTGTTAAATACTTGCTGAATGGCTATTTAGAAATGAATATCTCTAGACTCACAGCTGGTGTGGGCCAGAAGATAAACTAGAGGGGAGGAGTCTGGAGGCAGGGAAACCATGAAGAGGCTAGCGTGGTTTTCCCAAAAGGAGCTGTGAACTAGTAAGTCTGTGGGGCTTTTGACTTTGTACCTAGAGCTCAGGCCTCAGCAACATTAGCCAACATCTGAAATGTTAGTTGCTGCAGCAAATCTGTCCTGTTTTATAACCAAACTTCTTACTCTTATGATTGTCCACATATGTTCTACTTTGAGGGCCTTTCCACTGTTTGGGGTTGGTGTTCTTCCCAGGGTATCTTATGGAAGTAAATATACTTTGCTCCATTGTCTAGCTCAATAGCTAGTACAGCCTCAGAAACCTGCTGCCAAAAGTCACCCATGATGTGGTGGATGATGACTATTTAAAGTCACAGAGCCTTTGTGACCTCACTCATGCTCAAGAGGTAGCTTGATAAATCACAACAGAGGGCAGCTGGGCCATAACTTCATACAAGCCACCAAGACCTCCTCCAATTTGCTTCTGGGGAATGGCCATCGGAAACAGACTGTATTTTTAGGTTATTTCAGTCTCAGCTGATCAGTCACCTTAAGCCAACTGCTAACAAACTTCTTTGCAGACTAAATTACTAGAAAGCATCTTTTAAAGAAAGCTTACTTGAATCATGCAGTGCATAGGGGATATCAGCGAAGAGGTCTGGCAAGACTGCATCACCCTTTTCCTACAGACTGGGATGTGCTGTGATGCAGCGATTATCACCAATTCCCCACCCTGGTTGTTAGCTTCTTACCCCGAAGGCAACTTGTTCCAGTTGACCCAGGAAGAAATTCAGATCTTGCTGGCGAGAGAGGGGAGAGAGAAGTTGTTTCTTCAGGGAATCACCCTTGCAGGGACCAAATGCTTGTTGATTCGGGACAACCTTTACACTGAGGGCAACAACACCATGGACCTCCGCACCAAAGGCCAGAGTCGGGGCAGCCAGGCAGTGACTGTAGTTCAGATTGAGTCTGTATACCTTGTGGTGATGGGACAAAAAGGAACAGAAGGAGGGCCTCTCAACCTTAAGGCTTTTGAAATGGCAGGTTACATCAGAGAGGCCATTCATCAACACATGGCCCATTTCTAACTAAATAAAAAGGAATTGGTGTTTGACCTGGAATTTGAATTCAGTGTTATCTGTATTACCTGTTAAGTTAACCTGGTCTTGAGAAAAACAGAAAGAGAGATCCCATGTAAGGTTTGAAGATGTGTGTGTCTGTGTGTGAGTGTGTGTGTGGTCTGTGCATGTGTTGGTAGGGGGGCAGATTGAGGAATAAGTGTTAAGGTATTAAGGCTTCTGGGCCTTTTTTAGACCTAAAACACCATCCTTCCTTAGCACCTGAAGGATAGAGTAGTAGATTGGGAAGTAGGAAATCTTGGCCTCAGTCCCAACTTTTTCCTTACTTACCACGAGATTTTCTCTCTGGATCTCAATTTCCTTAACTACGTAATGGGGAGTACACTATGTCTCTGAGGGCCATTTAACTTCTAGAAAACCACACACAGATCCTCCAAGGCCCAGCTGAAGTACTACCTCCTTAAGGAAGCTTTCTTTACTTTCTTTGGCCTTTGGGCTTGACACTGATTTGAATTCCTAAAGCATTAACTCTCTGGGGCATTTATTTGGCCCTTAATCACACTTTGCCCAACATTTCTTGGGTGACTGTTTTCTGTTCTTGTTAAATTTTTCCACACACAATTTTTTTTTCCCAATTTCATTATAATCTCCTTAAAGGGTACATGATGCGTCTTCTACTTCTCTATATTTGGATAACCCAGCACAAAGCTCTGACAAGGGAATTAGCTACATCACTAAAATTACTTATCAAGAAGAGAGAATTTTTCCAAAATGGAAAGTCTACTGAGTATAGGTGATGTAAGGTGCTTGTGGCTATATTTTCCTTTTTGAATTTGTAGCTCACCTTTGGACCATTTATCTGTTTATTGTTCTCACTGTTAGGGTAGGCATGAAACTAAAAAAGGAGGTGAAAAATTCTAACTATTCAGTCTTGCTTTTTGCTAGCAACTCTGAGGACTAAGGATGAGTGAAGGCAGGAATGAAAAGATGAGGTTAATAACCCATAGTGCTTATTTGACCTGGTACTTATTTAATCCTACTGTCACCAGTCCCCCAGGAGCAGTGATTACAGAGTACCCTCTTCTGTGTTAATTACAAGTACCCACCTATACAACACTCCCAACACATACCTTCACAAACTTGTAAAGCTCAGTGTTTAAACATGAAGCTTGTCAAAATCTCTAGAGCAGTGTTACTTATGCAAATATAATTCTAGTCACATATGTAATTTAAAATTTTTCTGATAGCCACATTAAAAAAGTAAGACAGGTGGACTTAATTTTAAGAATATAATTTATTAAACTCAGTACATCAAAATATTACTATTTAAACATATACTCAATGAAAATATTGCTGATGAGACATTTTACATGTTTCTATGTCAAGGTTTCAAAATCTAGTGGTTTTTTTGTTGTTTTATTTGTTTTTTGGTTTTTTTTTTTTTACATTTACTATTGCAAATATATCTCAATTCAGAAAAACTTCATTTCAAGTTTCCATAGCCACGTGTATCTAGTGGCTGCTGAACTGGGTAGCATGGGTTTAGGCCAACCCCATCTAATGTTTGAAACGCCTCTGCAACATCTCTGACAGGTCACCCAACCATTCATCCAATACATTCCATGCTATGCATTGTCTAGGTAATTAAATGTCAAAAAAGAGGAAAAAAAGTTTCCTTAGATAAGATTTTAGTGGAGACAAGATAAGTGAAAAGATAAATTATAGTACCACGAAGTAAATGTTATGAAGTATTTTGTTTGTTCAAACATGTATTGAGCTCCCACTATGTGTTAGGTACTGTTTTAGTTATATCAGTAGACAAAATACACATGGAGCTTATATTCCAATGAGAAAATCATAATGTGTATCAGGAGATGATTAATGTTATAAAGACAAACAAAGCAGTATAAAGGGAGATAAAGAATGATGAGAGAAACTATTTTGAACAATGAGGTCAGAGGCCGCCTCTCTGGAGAGAAGATATCTCATGCAAAAGCCTAATGAAGTAAAGGAGTAAGCCATGTCAAAAACTAGGGGATGTGTTTCAGGCAGAGAGAAGAGCCCTTTAAAAGCCCTAAAGAAAGAATGTGCCTGGTCTGTTGGGAACTATCAGGAGGCCAATGCAATTGCAGCCTCTCAGGACAATGGCCCTTTCCCTTTTCATCTGCAGCATCCTTAAGCAGGGTGGTGAGGCAGCAGAAGCTGACTCCCGGAGTGGAACAGTAAAGCAGAGCAAACACTTCCATCACCCTCCTTCTGGGCCCTCTCTTTCTAATGAAATTGTCTTAACTTTTTTGACTGCCACATGATACTGCTGACTCACATTGAGCTAGTTAACAAAACTCCTTAGTGCCCTTCATACTGGCAGCTGTTAAAAAAAAAAAAAAAAGGCTTCAAATAGTGGCAAGGCAATAAACCAAAGAAAAATTAAATGTGGAAGGGGGTTACAGAACCTCAATGTAACCTGATTTATATCTCAGAAGGTGGAAAAAAAGGACGTGAGAGGAAGGGTTGAGGTGAATTCTGAAGACAAATGAGTCTCCTACATCATTCTTTGCAGGAGATTTGGATTTCCCAAGCCAAGAGGTATGTTCAGGAAATTGAGCCACTGAGGAAAAATGGCCTTGCCAGGTAGAGGGGCTCAAACATATCCTTCATTGGAGGACAAGCTAAACTACCCAGATACACCATTGAAAAAGAAATTTAGCTAAGTTTATGGCTAACTGAGGCTCAGTGTGTTAAGCTGGGAAGGGAAGAAGAGTCCAGGTAGTTAGCCACCCAGCAAAGATCCTGCCATTTCCAGCCAGAGAAAAACACTTCACTGCTAGACAAGACCATAGCCTTAGCCTTTTACTATGGTAAAGTCTTTCCTTGGAGACTGAATGTGCCTCGCATAAATAAGTTTGAACTGAATGTGGAGAGAAACTCATTCTAGCTGTCCTATTTCCAGAAGGCATTAAGGGAGACCATTATGGGAGGACTCAAGGTTAAAACAAGGGAACTTAAGACTTGTTGGGAGGACCCATCCCCTTTTTCCATCCAACCTCTGTGCTCATCCCTTGTGTTTTGTGTGCTCACAGTGGAAATCAGGAGCTAGACTTAACATATATTCTGCTGCCTTGGTGCCCACTTTTCCTCTTTCACCCCATAGTCCAACCATACTAAACAACTCAAAGTTTTCAGGACATTCTTCACAATTTCCCCCACAGTGTTTTCAGAAATTATCACCACTTGCCCTCCTCCTCTCATTCCCTAACAATCTCAAGCTCATGTCCTACTCATTTTTCTAAGCCCAGGCACTAGGCCCATTCTTATAAAGGTATTACTTATTCCCCAAATTCGGAGGTATTTCTTCCTGCCTTGGAATCCTCTACCTTGTCCTTTGCACCTCTCTCATGGCACTTAACTCTTTGAAATTTCGGTCTTTACTATGTATGTACATTATCTTCTCTCCCTTATTTGCCAACATGTTCCCCTAGCGATGATTATTTCACTGTAACCTCCAATAGCAGGCTTTTGCACTATGAAGTTCTCGATGCATACACAACGTGTTGAATGATTAAATGAATGACAGACATATGAATAGATAAAGGGATGATTTTTCAGGGAAGCCCCTTCCTTAGTTTAAATGAGTGGAGAATGAAAGGAGGTTGTCGATGATTCCTCTCTGATCCTCCTTTTCTCCACTCTCCAGTGGCAGTCACTATCTCCCTTACCTCTAAGCAGTAGAGCAGTTCATTCTGGGAAAACTTTAGCTCTCACTTTGAGGCTTTATGTGATTATGTTCCTCCTGTAGGGTGAGCTCCATGTCAAAAGAATGGTAAACGCAATTAATGGTATAGGAATTGAGTGGAAAAACTCCATTTGGGTATTGTCCTTCCTCATTACTGCATGGAATGTGCATATTCTCTGCCAATTAAGAGATGTACATGCATTGTATTCATTTACTCATATGTTCATTTATTTTTCTTGTTGGGTTGTTTATAAAGGCATTTACAATGAGATGAAAAGTCTTGAATTCTGATACTCCTAATTCCAGCCCTGAGTTAGTACCTATTAGGTATATGATCCTGGGTTAATGACTTACCTCTTTGGGCCTCTGGTTCTTCACCTAGAAAATGGAGATATTGATACTTAGAGGGTTGGTGTGGAGATCAAATAAAAAAAATGTGTGAAAAGTTTTTTGGAAAGTATAAAATGCTTTAGGTATCAGATCACCATAGAAATGGGTGTGGGGATTTAGAGTCCTCTGTCTTCAGGCAGGTACAAGTAGCCCCTGCTTTTCAAAAGTTCATGTTATGCTACCCACTTTTATGAAAGACCTACATTAGTACCTGTTTTCGATAACCAAAGAAATTTGAAGGGATTTTTCACTTTTACAAAAAAAAGATGAAAAACAAAAATAGTGTTCAGCATCTGTTTTGCAGTGAACCACTATAGAGGTATCAGGCACACTTTGGAGGCAGGGTATTGCCACCAAGCTCTTCCCCTGAAAACTATATTCAACATCTCAGATTCAAGTTGCCATAGCTTTGAACTATGTCTGTGCTTCATTCTGATTTATTTTGTGCATCCATTAGCAAGATATGTCCTATGGTATCAGAAAAGTTTAAGAGATTTTTTTTTTGGACCAGAGAATGCTCAGAATATTTTCTGTATAAATTAACTGTAATTTCTTCTTTGCTTTATGTCATTCTGGCTTATGAAAGCTTTCATAGGAATGTTATATGTTCAGATAGCAGGGGAAGCTTGTACTTGGAAATGGGGGGGGGCATAAGCAGATCTCCTATACGTTTGACAATAGAGTTTGAAAATGTTGGGTTGGGTTTAAAGTGCCAGGTACAGCAGAGGTTTTAACTGATTTTGAAGTGGCCAGGTGTGTGAGTGGGGGTAAGAAAAAAGTGTTCTTTCTTGTAGAAAGGGTAGAAGCAGTTCTTAGGAATAACAGCAAGCAGCTTTATTCTTGTGGCCTTAAAGGAAACGAGCCACTTCATAATAATATAGCACTGAGTGCTTTAGAGTTTATAAAAAGCTTTTTTTCTTTTTCAAATTAGTATTCTCATTTTATTTTTTTATTATTTTTTCCCAAATATGTTTATTTTATTTTTTCAGTGTTAAAAGATTAAAGCTTTTCTATTTCATTCATCAAATGTTTATTGAGTGCTTACTATGTACATACTATGAACAAGTAAATTATAATACAATGTAGTCAGAGGTAGTAGAGAGTATATTCATTTATTTATTCAAATATTTACTTAGTACCCATTATGTTTCAGGCACTATTCTAGGTATGAGCAACATAACAGTTAACAAAATATAGAAAAACCCATGCTTTCGTGGAGCTTATGTTCCAGTCTGAGAGACAGAAAATCCATAAAATTTAGTAAAATGCATAGTGCATCAGATGATAATAAGGACCAAGAAAAAAATAATAAAGCAGACAGGGAGCCAGGAAATGTTGGAGTGAAGTAGAGAGCTTAATTATAAGTAAGTTGGTTAAGGAGTGATGTCTTAGTCTTGTTTGGGAAGCTATAAAAAGAATACCAAAGACTGGGTACTTTATGAAAAAAAAACAGGTTTGGAAACCATAAGAGACTCCTAGACTCAAGAAACGAACTAAGGGTGGCCGGGGGGGCGGGGGAGGTGTGGGTGGGTAGGGATAGGGTGGCTGGGTTGTGGACATTGGGGAGGGTATGTGCTGTTAAGTGCTGTGAAATGTGTAAGCCCGACGATTCACAGACATGTACCCTGGGGCAAATAATACATTATATGTTAATAAAAATTTTTTAAAAATAAAATAAATAAATAAATAAATAAATAGATTTGGAGTCAGGGAAATCTAAAATCAAGGCAGCAGCATGATTGTGTCTTCACAAAGATCATTTCCCTGGTTCATAGCCAGCAACTTCTTGCTGTGTCCTCACATGGTGGAAGGTCCTGGGTAGTTTTGTGGGATCTCTTTTATGAGAGCATTAATTTTACTTATGACTGCTCTACCCTTATGACCCAACCACCTCCTAAAGGCCAACCTCCTGGAAGAAAGAGCTAAGATAGCAACATAGTAGGAGGACCCTACACTCCTCTCCTCCCTATAAAGTAACTAGATGACCATCAAATAATTCTCAATACCCAAGAAATCAATCTGAGGATGACAGAAAAAACCCACAACTAAGGACAGAGAAGAAGCTACCTCAAAGAATGTAGGAAGTCCAGAGACATGGCTTAGGGGAGAAACGGATTGCAGATGCTGTAACGTGGAGGGAGCAGTGGTTGTGGAGAAGGGCGAGAGCGGAGCACATAGGGGAACGCAGAAGGAGCATACGTCTCCAAATCCATTGGCTGGATAAATTAGATGGGCTGATTTTCATGAGTTCTTGCAATCAGAGGGGTTCAAGGATTGGAGGTTTTTTTTTGTTTGTTTGTTTTAATTTTATTTTTTCAGTGTTCCAAGTTTCATTGTTCATGCACCACACCCAGTGCTCCATGCAATACGTGTCCTCCTCAATACCCACCACCAGGCTCATCCAACCCCCCACCACCTACCCCTCCAAAAGCTTCAGTTTCTTTATCAGAGTTCACAGTCTTTCATGGTTCATCTCCTACTCCGATTTCCCCAATTCACCCTTCCTTTCCTTCTCACAATGCCTTCCATGTTTTTCTTTATGCTCAGCATGTAAGTGAGACCATAAGGTAATTGGTTCTCTCTGCTTGACTTATTTCACTCCACATAATCTCTTCCAGTCCCATCCATGTTGATACAAAAGTTGGATATTCATCCTTTCTAATGGAGGCATAATATTCCATTGTGTATATGTACCATATCTTCTT
>CM053612.1:61656773-61671136 GCA_028646535.1 Procyon lotor | reverse complement strand
AACAATTGTAAATATCTATGCCCCTAATATGGGAGCGCCAATTATATAAACCAATTAATAACAAAGTCAAAGAAACACATCAACAACAATACAATAATAGTAGGGGACTTTAATATCCCCCTCACCGAAACGGACAGATCCTCTAAGCAAAAGATCAACAAGGAAATAAAGCTTCTAAATGACACACTGGACCAGATGGACATCACAGATATGTTCAGAACATTCCATCCCATAAAGGCAGGGAAGGATATCCAGTGGAAAAAAGACAGTCTCTTCAGCAAATGGTGTTGGGAATCCAAAATGTATAAAGAACTTCTCAAACTCAACGCCCAAAGAACAAATAATCTAATCAAGAAATGGGCAGAAGATATGAACAGACATTTCTGCAAAGAGGACATCCAAATGGGCAACAGACACATGATATATATACAATGGAATAATATGCAGCCATCAAGAGAAACAAAATCTGGCCATTTCCAAAGACGTGGATGGAACTGGAGGGTATTATGCTAAGTGAAATAAGTCAGTCAGAGAAAGACAATTATCACATGATCTCTCTGATATGAAGAATTTGAGAGGCAAGGAGGGAGTTTGGGTGGGGTGGGAGAGGGAAATGAAAAAGGAGGGATGGGGAGGGAGACAAACCATAAAAGACTTCTAGACTCACGAAACGAACTGAGGGTGTCTGGGAGGTGGAGGGGGGTAGGGATGGGGTGGCTGGGTTGTGGACATTGGGGAGGGTATGTGCTGTTAAGTGCTGTGAAATGTGTAAGCCTGTAGATTCACAGACATGTACCCTGGGGCAAATAATACATTATATGTTAATAAAAATTAATTAAAAAAAAATTAGAATGCAAACTCAAGAGGTGTGAGAAATCCTTTCAATGCATAGATATGTATGTTCCCTGGCCATTTGATCAACATAGAGTGTATTATGATTTTCATATGTAGAATGAGTGAATTCATCAGTTCCACCTCACACCCAGTGCTCATGATATCAAGTGCCCCTTTCCTGCCCAACGTTTCATTAATTACCCTTTTCCCCCAATTCCCCAAGGAACCTTACTTTTGTTTTCTGTATTTCAGAGTCTCTTATGGTTTGCTTCTATCCCTGTATTAGTCTCATTTTATTCTTCCTTCCCTTCCCTGAGTTCCTCTAGATGTGTTTTTCTATCTTTGTGGGACCAGCACTTGATTCCCTCACATATGATTCTTCTCTTATAGGATGTCTCACTCATTCGTGCCCACACTTCATGTCATGCTACTCAAGTGTCATCTTGAATTCTCCTCCCAGCTTCATTATCCTTTTATTGTCATCTAAATTTTTGTAATATAATTTTTTACAGAATATCTTGATATACTTTATTTTCTAACCATTTTCACATTTTTACTATAGTCTTATTATGAAAACATTGCATAGCTCAACTCTCAAAACTTTTATATTTAATGAAAGAACTATTAGTTGTAGTCCTTTCCCTGTGGTTTAGATCTATAGAATGCAATATTGAAGCCAGGGGCCACCTCATAGGCTCAGAGACCTGCACTCGTACCCTGAGGAATAAAATATCCACACCAACAAACCACTCTGTGCCCATATGCAACTCTGTCCCAAACTTGTGTTTCAAGGAGACAACTGTCTAGTCACAATGACTCCAGGAAGAAAAATGAATGTTCCATGCTCTGAAATTTAATAAAAAACTATTCTTGGGGAAACCATCCTGCACACAATATCTTTTTCCAAGAAGCTAGATGCGTGGCAAGGTAAGTGGAATGGTGACTAGGCATCTAGGGCAGTGACAGGGACCCAAAGCCAGGTTCTGTAAGGGTGCAAAGTATTGATTCACAAGGAGAGTGCCAAATATTCCAGTGTGTGTGTATATATCAAAACCAAAGTGAAGTGCCATTTGCTTTCCTGTGAGTGATAAGCTTGAGTCAAATGGGACCAACCATCCTTATGACTGTGTTATGCACAGAGAGGGATATCCTGCTTACCTCTAAATGGAAGGCCAAGTAAAGTGCCATGTCATTACCTCCCAGAAACAAGGCTGAAACAGGACCGCCTTTCTCGACCCTAGAAATTTCCTGAGAAAAGAATCACAGGGTGTGTGGGGGATGCCTGAGGAAAGTGACACACAATTCAGGGTGAGCGTCTTTGAGAAAATTTCCCCTCAGACAGCTTGTGACTGGGAGCAGGCGTGTACGTTGTCAAGATCAGGTTCTGCCTCCTGCCAACCCATTGACTGCAATCCTCTCCAGGAGGCACTGTTGTGGGAATGAGAGCAGAACACAGGTTCTGTCCAGTTCAGAGTGTGAAAGGACCAATTTGAGCAGCTGCTAGTCTTTCCACTCGTATAGAGCAGTTGGTTTGGCCATGCCTGTTAAGGCATGAAGAGAGTTCTGTGCTAGATACAACTCTGGAAGAGGCAATGGGTCAGTGAACCACGACTTTCCAGCAAACATTCCTGGGTCACCCAGAGCAGACGGACTGGGAGCTATTGCGAAGGCACAGGTAAAGGGCATTGTCCACTAGAGTCACAGGCTATGCACAGACAATCCAGTCTGTATAAGCTTGTGCCTCCGATCTGACTTCCTGTTTCCTAGAGAAAGTCCTGCTTTCCTTCCGGCATGACTTGGAGCAGAATGATTATCTTGGGGCATGAACATCTAGAAATAGTTATCCTGCACCAAACCTCATCATCCAAGATGTTGGACGCCGTGCAGCCCAAGGGAAATTTCCAGGATATATCTGAGAAATCCATAGAGCCATGAGGTTGACTCCTTTCAGGTCACCAAGTCTTGTTTCACCAAGAGGCAAATGAAGATTTCTAAGAGAAAGGGAGGGTGAGTTTGCTTGTGTGTGTGCATCAGCAAAAAGCCCAACTTCTGCACTGTCAGAAAAAATTTGTGTTGAACACAACCACCCTTGTCTAACCCAGTGTTAGACATCGGCACATTGATGGAAGTCCTGTCAAACCTATATCTGGAAGCCCCAGTAAAGAGGCATGCACTTAGGAGCCACAAAAAAAGCATGAAGTGCAACTGCCTTTCTTGACCTTCCCTCTTTCCTGAGGAAAGATTCGCAGAGTGTGGGGGGATGCCTGAGGAAAGGGACGGACAATTCCGTATGAACTTCTCTGAGAAAATCTCCCTCTCACCCAGCTTGTGTTTAGGAGCAAGAGGGCATGCTGTTGTGGATCTGCTCCTGCCTCCTGGTGTCCCTTTGACTGCAACCCACTCCAGGGCCACTGGTGTGGGACTGAGAGCAGAACACAGACTCCATCTAGTTCAGAGTGTGCAAAGACCAATTTGGGCAACTACCGGTTTCTCTGGCTATCCATAGCATTTGGGTTTGCCCTGCTTGTGAAAGCATGAAGACAGTTTTTGTGCTAGTGAATTCTCTGGAAGAGGTTGGCCGTGAGTTTATCACTCCCTTCCACTAAACATCCCTAAGTCACCCTGAGCCGACCAGCCTTTGGAAATGGTTGTGTGGAAAGACAAGGAAACTGCTACGGGCTGGCCTCAGGGGACACAAATCTGAGATTAGATGGCACACCTCACTGGACCAGAAAGAATAGTTTCTGATGTCCACAGGCCTAGGGAAAGGGAGAAGCCGAGGGCTCCAAAAAAAGGCAATTCAGACGACCATTTCCCACTGAACGTTTCCTCTGAAGACAGGAGCCTCCTTGAAGGTGCAGGCAAAGGGCATTGTCTAGTAGAGTCCTAGGCTCTACACTGACAAACCACTCTTTGCAGCATGTGCCTCCGATTTGACCTCCTTTTTCCTTGATAGAACCCTGTATTCCTTCTTGCCGCTTGGAACAAATGAATGTCTTGGGGCCTGCACACTAAGTAACAGCTCTCTTGCACCGAATCTCTGATGTGTTGCAACCTAAGGGGAATCTCCAGTGTACTTCTGCAAGATTGAGAGGGCCATAAGGCCCACTCTTCTCATATCACAAAGTCGTGTTTCCCCAAGTGGCAAAAGAAGTTTTCAGAGAGAGAGAGAGAGAGAAGAGTGATTGTGTGTGAAAGTATCAGCAAAAGAACCATCTTCCTCCTTGTGAGCAAAAAGACTGTGTTGAATGCAATCCCCCTCCCCTTACCCAGCATTCTGCACAGACATGAAAGTCCTGTCAAACCTATACCTGGAAGCCCCAGTAAAGGGGCATGCACTCTCGTGCCATAAAAAACACTAAAACGGATCCACTTTTCTCGTCGCCTGCTCTCTCCTGAGCAAAGATTCTCAGGATGTGGAAGGGACACTTGAGGATAGTAATGAACGATTTGGTGTGAGCCTCTCTGAGAAAGCTCCCCCTCACCCAGCTTGTGTCTAGGAGCAGGAGGGCATGCTGTCCGGGATCCACTCCTGCCCTCTGCTGTTCCCTCAATTGCAAACTTCTCCAGGAGCCATTGCAACTGGAATGAGAGCAGAACGCAGGCTGCATCCAGTCTGAAGTGTGCTAATAGCAACTTGGACAGTTTCTGGTCTCTTTGCCTATCCATAGCAGTCGGCTTGGCCTTGCCTGTGAAGGCATGAGGAGAGTACTGTGCTAGCGACTTTTCTCAAAGAGGCAACCTGTGAGCAAATCACTCCTTTCCAGCAAACATCCCCGAGTCACCCTAAGTAGAATGGTCTTTGCAAACAGGTGTGTGGAAGCACAAGGAAAGTGCTAGTTGCTGGCCTCGGGGGACAGAAGTCTAGGAAAAATGGCACACCTCACCATGCCTGGAGAGTATAATTTCTGAAGTCCTCAGGCCTAGGGAAAGAGTGAATCCCTGGGCCCCAAGAAGCTGCTGAGTGGAGGAAGGTCTGACACTCAACATTTACTCTGAAGCCAGGAGCTACCTCAAAGGCACCGGTGAAGGCCTTGCCCACTAGATTCCCAGGCTCTGCAGCAACAAACCAGTCTGTGTCAGCATGAGCCCCTGCTTTGACCTCCTCTTTGCTGGAGAGAGCCCTGTTTTCAATCTTGCCACATGAAGCAGAACTAATGTCTTTAGGCCTGAATATTATGAAACAGCTCTCCTGCGCCGACCATCTTCTTCCATGAATCTCGACAGTTTGGGCCTAGGCAGAATCTCCAGTGTACTTCTGCAAGATCAACAAAGTCATGAGGACAACTCTTCTCAGTTTGTCAAGTCTTGTTTCCCCAAGGGGCGAAAGAAGTTTTCAGAGGGGAAGAGGGTGTGAGTGTGTTTCTGTGTGATCGTATCAGCAAAAGTCCCATATCCCTCCTGTGAGCAAAAACTCTGAGTTGAACACAACCACCCTTCCATAACCCAGTGTTCTACACAGAGATGGAGGTCCTGTCAAGCTTATTACTGTAAGCCCCAGTAAAGGGGCATGTACTTAAGTGTCAGAAACAAGCCTGAAACGGAACCGCCTTATTTGATCCCTGCCCTGTGAGCAAAAAGTTTGTGCTGATCGCCACCACACTCTGCAAACTCAATTTTCTTCACAAAGATGAAAGATAAATACAGAGTTCAGAGTCTTTTATGGTTATCTGAACTAAAGGAAACCCACTTAGGGCTGCTGAGCATGGGGCTGTCGGCAGGAAAGGATAGGTTAATTAATTCAGAGGGATGGACCCAAAGGGGGGGCACTTGATCTCATGAGAAAGGATGCTAGGTGGAATTGATGAATTCATTCAATTCTACCCCTGAAACTCATAATACACTCTAATTTGATGAAATGGAATTTCAATAAGACTAACAATCACTTGGGTCACCTCTGTGGCTCAGTGGGTTAAGCCTCTGTTTTAAGCTCCAGTCATGATGTCAGGGTCCTGGGATCTAGCCCCACACTGGCCTCTCTGCTCATCGGGGAGCCTGTTTTCTCTTCTCTCCCTGCCTGCCTCTCAGCTTACTTGTGATCTGTCTCTCTCTGTGTCAAATAAATAAATAAATAAATAAATAAATAAATAAATAAATAAAATCTTAAAAAAAAGAAAAGAATAACAATCACTTACAAAATTCACATACATTATTGTATTATTATTCCAATTATACCATGTCATGAAATGAGAAAGTACACTCTTTCAAATTAAAACAAAACAAAACACTCTGGAACAAAGAAATGCAACATTTTTATGAGAACATGCCAAGCCACTGAACTTTGTGAAAATGTTCTTCAATAGCCAAGAATTATCACCTCGGGCTCATTGGCTCAGAGGATGAATGCCATGCATCCAAAAGACATGAATCTGGTGAAATCTCCAGAGATTTATGATTATATCACAGATCCTTTATGTTTTGTTTTTTGTTTTCTGAAATTGATTTCCTCTGATAATTTCAGCTCATGTAAACATTTCATAATGTCTATGAAATGTTTTCTCATCCCATTGACTGGTATGGGAATTCAGCATTGGATGGCCCTTTCTACAGTATGGTGGACAATACTTGCAGTTTTTTTTTATACCAGAAATGTAGAATCAGGAGCATTTGGGAGATGTTGTTTGTTTGTTTGTTTGTTTTGCTTTAAAAGAATCTTTTTTTTTTAAAATATTTTATTTATTTGACAGAGAGAGACACAGCGAGAGGGGGACCACAAGCAGGGGGAGAAGGTGAGGGAGAAGCAGGCTTCCCGCCGAGCCGGGAGCCCGATGCGGGGCTCGATCCCAGGACCCCAGGATCATGACCTGAGCCGAAGGCAGACGCTTAACGACTGAGCCACCCAGGCGCCCCATAAAAGAATCTTGATTATAAATATTCATGCTTTTGTGAAGCACTATATACGTAAACATTTGTTGAGCATTCAGATCTGCCGTGTGTTGACCAAGAAAAGAAAGGTAAAAAATGTGCAAATAATTGGACAATATATGTGTATCAAAAAATCATGGGATACACATTTATCTTACAGAGCCAACAGCAAGGTAAAGAAGCTGGAGGGACAATTCAGAACGACGCCTGAGTAGCATAACTTGAAGTATGGGCTCTCTGAGCAAGCAACTTCTTGGGACCATAGAGTCTCATGCCTAGGAAGTCAGTCCTGGTACCATACAGATAGAAAAACCCATATAGAGGAACACAGGGGAAGAGAAGGGAAAGAAACATTAAATGAGATAAATACAGAGGGGGGATGCAAAGCATAAGAAACTCTGAACTAAAGGAAACACACTTAGGGTTGCTGAGATGAGGGGGGCAATCAGTGGGAAAGGTTGGATAAATTAATTGGAGTGGATGGACCTGATGGGGGACACTTGATGTCGTGAGTATTGGGTGTTAGATGCTGCTGATGAATTCACCCAATTCTACCCATGAAACTCATAATACACTCTATGTGAACCAAATCGAATTTCTATATGATTAATAATCACTTAAAGGATACAAAACAAAACCAAGTACATTCTTGTAGTGTTATTCCAACTAAACCATGCCATGTAATGAGAAAGTAAACTCTTTCAAAATAGGAAACACCCTGTTACAAAGAAATGCAACATTTTTTTGAGATTATGCCAAGCCAGTGAACTTTTTGAAGAAAGTTCTCCAATATCCAAAAATTCGCACACTGGGCTCCTGCGCTCAGAGTATGGATACCATGCATCCAAAAGACGTGGATCCAGTGAAATCTCTTGAGGTTTAAGATTATCTCTAGGATACTTCATGTTTGACTTTTGTTTTCCGAAATGGATTTCCTCTGATAATTTCAGCTCCTCTGAATGCGTTCTGTCAGTGTTATATTTTCCCACCCTAATGACTGGTATGGAAATTCAGCATTGGATGGCTCTCTCTAAACTATGCTGCATTTCACTTATGGATTGTTTATACCAGAAATGTAAAGTCAGGACCATGTGGGGGATTTTGTTTCTTTGTTTTTTCGTGTGTGTATGTTCGTTTTGCTTAAAAGAAGAATCTTAATTATAAAGATACATGCTTCTTGGAAGCACTCTCTGCTTGCTCAGAACCAGAGAGAGTAACTTGGAAATGTGAGAGAAGAATGGCAAGCATTCTTGTTACATTGGGATTTACTTTCTGATTAGAAATATAACTGAAAAGGCAAAGTACAGGGCAACTTTCTAGGATGCTGGTCCATCCTAGGTCCTAGCTTTGGACAATCTGTTGGCTATCACTCAGTCGACCTTGCTTGGCTGGCCACCAAGAAACAGATGGATAGATAGATATAGATAGAGAGCTCAATTAATTAATTCATAAGGAAAATTCAGTCAATCACTGACTCAATGAATCATTGAATCAACGAGGAGACAGACAGGTAAATAAATCAGTAAACCTGTCAATTAGTAAATACATCACTCAGAGTTGGATTACAGAAGTTAAACCCAGGAAGCAGAAATGTGGGGAGAAAGGTGGGGACGGGAGTCATCCAGTAATGTTAACAGAGTCAATTGACCTTTGAAAAAGAAAATACAGGGGCGCCTGGGTGGCTCAGTCGTTACGCGTCTGCCTTCGGCTCAGGTCATGATGCCAGGGTCCTGGGATCGAGCCCCGCATCGGGCTCCCTGCTCAGCGGGAAGCCTGCTTCTCCCACTTCTATTCCCTCTGCTTGTGTTCCCTCTCTCGCTGTGTTTCTCTCTGTCAAATAAATAAAATCTTAAAAAAAAAAGAAGAAAAAGAAAATACATACATACAAACATACATACATAGTAATGATTCGCGTTGATTTTACAATGGTCAGTGTTTCCTAAAACAGAACAAAGAATACTACTAACAGTTGGAGAAATAGCTAGGGGTTGATGTTAACATTATCAGTCACTCTATGAGGTGTTCTCAGTCATTCACGATAAACTACATCATGACTCATTCCTTGGAGACGGTGACCAGGGAACTCACTCATGAATGCTTTTCCGTATTTTCACTCCTCTTCAATTTGCATTCTCATCCGATGGACACCCAGAGTATAATCTTACAGTTTCAAATAATGGAAAACTTTGTGCTTTGATTTCTTTCTTTCTTTCTTTCTTTCTTTCTTTCTTTCTTTCTTTCTTTCTTTCTTTCTTTCTTTCCTTCTTTCTTTCTTCTTTTTGCTAACTATGGGGTAAATATTTTTCCCCAAATATGTTTATTTTATTTTTTCAGTGTTACAAGATTTATTGTTCATGCACCATACCCAGTGCTCCATGCAATACGTGCCATCCTCAATACCCACCAACGGGCTCGCCCAACTCCCACCCACCAAAACCCCCGATTTCTTAAAGGACAAGGGGCTTAAATATGTTCTGGAGAGGAAAGCATTTCAAGTTAATTACAGCTACATAATAAGCAGATCGAAAACGTAATGGCCAATGTGAAATTTCTGTTGCTAAAGAGGATTCTTCAACAGTCCTTCCCATATTGATTCTCAATGTAGCAGCAAATATTTAATGAGAACTAATAAAAATATACAAAATTCAAACTTGGAATTTTTTTTTCGAATTTTAGTATATGGGTTTCACGCACTCTTTGGAACAGAATTCCGCATTCAGGACAGATGGTGTTAGTATAGAAGTTTGTTTTCTCTCCCTGGTTGTGTCCCAAGCGTCACATGGCACTTTCCTTAGGTTTGCATTCATACACCTGAAAACGCTTCTATCTTCATGAAACCAGACGTTCATTCAATTTAGCATTCTGTACGCACAGGGTCCACCAGGGTAGGAAGTTTTTCTTTTGCTTGCTCTTCCTACACACTTCTGAAAGCACTTCTGTCTTCTGGCAAGAACATGGTAGTCGCAGGACGATTATATTCTGGTTCCTTTTCTCACTGGTAAGGGGAAGACCCTTGTCTTGGGCCTCTATATATACTCTTGAAATCGCTTCTGTCTTCACAAAACTGGCTTTTCTTCTCTTTTTTCTCTTCTCTTCTTTCTCTTCTCTTCTTCCTTTCCTTTCCTTTCCTTTCCTTTCCTTTCCTTTCCTTTCCTTTCCTTTCCTTTCCTTTTCTTTTTTTAGTTTTCTTTTCATTTCTTTTCTTTTCTTTTCTTTTCCCAACTATGTTTATTTTTTCAGAGTTGCAAGATTAATTGTTCATGCACCTCACCAGTGCTCATGCAATATGTGCCCTCCTCAATAACCACCATCAGGCTTTCCCATCCCCCCACCCCTCCCTTCCAAAACACTCAGTTTGTTGCTCAGAGTCCACAGTCTCTCATGGTTCATCGCCGCTTCTGATTTCCCCCCATTCACCCTTCCCTTCCTTCTCACAATGTCCTCCATGTTTTCCCTAATGCTCCACATGTAAGTGAGAACATAAGATAATTGACTGTCTCCACTTGACTTATTTCACTCTGCATAATCTCTCCCAGAGGTGCGTCCATGTTGGTACAAAAGTTGGATATTCATCCTTTTAGATGGAGCGTACTATTCCACTGTATATCTGGACCATATCTTCTTTATCCATTCATCTTTTGAAGGGCATTTTGGTTCTTTCCACAGTTTGGCGACTGTAGACACTGCTGCTATGAACCTTGGAGTACATGTGGCCCTTCTTGGTACTGCATCTGCTTCTTGGGGGTAAATACCAAGTAGTGCAATTGCAGGATCATAAGGTAGCTCTATTTTTAATTTCTTGAGGAATCTCCACACTGTTTTCCAAAGTGGCTGCACCAACTTGCAATCCCACCAACAGCGTAAGAGGGTTCCCCTTTCTCCACACCTTCTCCAACATTTGTTGCTTACTGTCTTGTTGATTTTGGTGATTCTAACTGGTGTAAGGTGGTATCTCAATGTGATTTTGATTTAAATCTCCCTGATGGCTAAAGATGATGAACATTTTTTTCATGTCCTGTTAGCCATTTGTATGTCCTCTTCGGAGAAGTGTCTGTTCATGTCTTCTGCCCACTTTATTCATGTGATTATCGTTTTTGTGAGTGTTGAGTTTGAGGGGTTCTTTAGAGATCCTTGACACCAGACCTTTGTCTCTGGTGTCATTTGCGAATATCTTCTCCCATTCTGTGGGTTGCCTATTTATTTGATTGTTTCCTTTGCAGTGCAGAGGCTTTTTATCTTGATGATCATTCTCATAAGCTTCCTTTGTTTCGTCACCAGGCCTTGGCTCCTACTCATGGGTTATGGATACTGTTATTTGCGCACAGCCACCATTCAGTGGTAGGTGTTAAGATTTCCTTCTGATCCTGTCTTACATCAGAGCATCTCTGACCTCAATCACCACATGCACAGAGCACATACACACCATACACCACACCTGGGCCACACATCAACCTCTCGCACAACACTTGTAGCACACGCCTAAAATAGACATAGAGAACAAACACCACATTCAGTACACACACAACCCATGCCACACGCACAGTGCACACCACACACCTACTCAGCACCCACCAACCAAAAACCGTACACAACAGACATACAGCACACACATTCACTTCATTTACGTCATAGACCCGCAGTCACACCAAAAATGCCCAATATATGAATCACCTTTCCATCACCTACACAGAAGGCCCACCCAGCCCGTATCTTAGAGAAACTCACATGGCACCCCAAACACCACATTCATATCTCACTTGCGTCACTTCCCCCTCTCCTATAGAACATATATACACCACATATATACCTCACATACAAAACACATATGTCACATGCACACAAAATGCCTACGGAAATGTACAACGCAACGATGAAATACACACCATGCAAACCACAAACACAAACACATACACAAACATTCACACAGACATCCCCATAGGCCCTCTTCAAGTATGAATGTATAAACTCCAAACACGGAGAAAACCCACAAATATCATGCAAAGGCCAAACACACATACCATTGTAGTCCTAACAGTCCTGTAACACCAACGCATGTAAATAATACAGAAGTAGAGGACACACATACACCTCCTTCCGACATCCACCATGAAAACACATGAACTCCCCAAAAAGACTCATAGAATACACACCATAAGGACATCAAACACACCACACCTCTAACACAGACACATTATACCTTCAACACATGTCACCCTTACAATGCAAGCACACACCACCCACCTTACAACAAAACATAAAACACATCCTACATGGAAACCATTTGTAATACACACGTGGGACCCGGTGACCCCATGTTCATCCCAAATGTCATATACATAACCCACACAAAACATATCCCACACGCTTACCCAATTCTTATAAACCACATGCAGCATCCTAAACAACATATGCATCACCCTTATTGCACACGTAAGACATACCTCAAAGACAGCACACCTCTAACAAGCACAAAGCCAGCACACTACAAAAACACCGCATCCAAATGTACAAAAACATTTGACATATTCCCCTCCTGCACCCTTCATATGCCAAAAAAATTACCACCACCAGGGACTGAAGAGGGCACATACTGTTTGAAGCAATGAGTGTGATGAATGAGCAATGAATCTTGGAACACTGAAAAAATGAATAAGAATATTAAAAAAGAGAGCAATTGAAAAGATGGTGGAAGATTCAACAATGTAAAAAAATTAAAAGAATAAAATACTCTGTGGAAAACCCTCTGTGGAAGAACTTTGGCCATCCTTGCCATTTCGATCCATTGTTTCTTTTTGCACACCAGGGTCAGCCTTGAGGCCATTCAGATCTAGTGTCTCAGAGGAAGAACATTCAGATCTGGGGTGTGTCCACTGATAAAAGAATGGTAAAAAATGTGGAAATGGCTGAACTATATACGTGTATTAAAGGATCATGGGATTCAATTTCATCTTAAGGCAAAGCTAAAAGCCAACAACAGGGTAAGGAAGCTTGAGGGACAATTCAAGACGACACCTGAGTAGCATGACCTGAAGCGTGGGTTCTTTTGAGCTAAAGACTTCTTGTAACAAAAGGATCATATGTCCAGGAAGCAAGTCTTGGTCCCACACAGAAAGAAAAACCCATCTAGAGGAACACAGGGGAAGGGAAGGAAACATTAAATGCGATAAATACAGAGAGGGACACAATCCGTAAGAGACTCTGAACTAAAAGAAATACACTTACTTAGGGTTTACGGGGAGGGGCCGGTCTGCAGGAAAGGATGGATTAATTAATGGGGTGAGGATGAACCCGAAGGGCGGCACTTGATGTCATGAGTACGAGCAGTTAAGTGCAACTGATGAATTCACTCAATTCTACCCCTGAAACTCATAATACCCTCTATGTTGAACAAATGGAATTTCAATAAGAATAACAATCACTTAAAAGATACAATACAAAAATCAAATACATTATGGTATTTTTACTCCAAGTAAACCATGCCATGAAATGAGAAAGTACACTCTTTCAAAATAAGAAACATACTGGTACATAAATATGCAAAATTTATAAGAACATGTCAAGGCAGCGAAATTTGTGAAGAAAGTTCTGCCATATCCAAGAATTCCTCCACTCAGCTCATGCGTTTGGAGTATGGATGCCATGAGTCCAAACAACAGGAATCCGGAGAAATCTCCTGAAGTTAAGATTATTTCAGTAATCCTTTATAACTTGACTTTTGTTTTCTGAAATTGATTTCCTCTGATAATTTCAGGTCATCCAAATGTTGCGTTCTGTTCATGTAATGTTTATTCATCTTATTGGCTGGTATGAAAATTCAGCATTGGATGTATCTCTCTATATTATGTTGCACTTCACTTGTTATTTTTTATAACAGAAATATAAAATCAGGACCATTTGGGGAATGTTTTTGTTGGTTGGTTGGTTGGTTGGTTTTGCTTAAAAGAAGACTCTTGATTATAAAGATCCATGCTTCTTTGAAGGCCTCTCGGCTTACTCAGAACAAAACAGAGAAAGTAAATTGGAAATGTGGGAGAAGAATGGCAATCTTCTTTGTTATGCAGGAAAATACATTCTGATTAAGAATACAATTGAAAAGGCCAAGTACAGGGCAAATTTCTAGGATGACCCATGTCCTAGGGAGCTTTAGACGATCCCTTCACTATTGTTCAAACAACCTTGCATTGCTTCCCACCAACAAGTAGAAGGATATTTAGATATAAATAGATAGGTTAATTAATTAATTTATTAATTAATAAAAAATCAATAACTCAATGAATCATTAAATCGACAAATAGGTAAATAAATCAGCAGACATTTCCTGTAGTAAATACACCACTCAGATTTGGACTGCACAAGTTAATCCTAGGAAGCAGAAAGTTGGGGAGGAATGTTGGGGACAGAGTCATCCAGGAACATTAACAAGGTCACTGGCACTTTGGGAAAAAATAAATATATATATGCATACATACATACATACATACATACATACATGTATAATGTTCGGTGCTTATTGTGTACTGGCAGTGTTTCCTAAAATAGAACAAATAATACGAAGAGTTGGAGAGATAGTTATGGCTTGATGTTATCGCTATCTCTCTGTCACTATATGGGGCGTTCTCAGTCTTCAAGAGGAAGGGCATTGTAACTCACTCTGTGGAGACGGT
>CM053612.1:61629098-61647365 GCA_028646535.1 Procyon lotor | reverse complement strand
CAAATTATTCCATGCCATCAGATGAAGAAGTGTACTATTTCGAAAGGGGAAACACCCTGGACAAAAAGTGACAAATTTTTATGAGATCTTGCCAAGGCAGTGAAGTTTCTGAAGAAAGTTCTCCAATATCCAAGAATTCCCAAGCTGGGCTCATGCACTCACAGTATGAACACCATGCTACCAAAGTTCTTAAGTCCCAAGAAATTGCCTAAGGGTTAAGGATCCTTCACGTTTTGATTTTTGTTTGCTGAAATTGGTATCCTCTAATAATTTCAGCCTCGTACTCTGTCCACATAATGTTTTCCCATCCAATAGACTGGTATGTAAATTCAGCATTGGATGGCTCTTTCTACACTATGGTACACATCACTTGTGGATTTTTATACTTGAAATGCAAAATTAGGACCAAATGGAGGACATTTTCTGGTTGTTTGTTTCTTTGTTTATTTTCCTTAAAGGAAAAGATCCATGCTTCTTCAAAGGCCTCTGTACTTGCTCAGAACCAGACAGAGTTACCTGGAAATGTGAGAGAAGAATGACAAGCAAATGAAAAGGCCAAGTTCAGGGCAACTTTCTAGGATGCTGTCTGTCCTAGGGAGCTTTGGACTCTCACTTGATTGGCTATCGCTCAATCAATCTTGCTTTGCTGCCCACAAGGAAATAGTTGGATAGTTGGATATAGAGAAATTGATAGACTAATTAATTAGTAAGTAAAATCAATGAATGAATTATTCAATAGTCAGGCAGACACACAGGTAAATAAATCGGCAAATATTTCCTATAGAAATTACATCATGTATGGGGCGTCTGTGTGACTCAGTCATTAAGCATCTGCCTTTGGTTCAGGTCATGATCCCAGGGTCCTGGGATCAAGCCCCGCGTCGGGTGCCTGCTCAGCAGGAAGCCTGGTTCTCCTGCTACCATTCCCTCTGCTTGTGTTTCCTCTCTTACTGTGTTTCTCACTGTCAAATAAATAAAATCTTAAAAAAAAAAAGACATTACATCAGGTAGAATTGGATCGCACAAGTTAAGAAGCAGAAATATGTGGAAGGAAAGGTGGCGGGGGGGGTCACCCAGTAACGTTATTTATTTATACCAAAGTCACTCGGACTTTGGAATAAACAAACAAACAAACAAACAAATAAATAAATAAATAGTTTCAGGGCCCAAGGGCCACTGTTTCCTAAAATATAAGAAAAAATTCTACTAAGAGTTGGAGAGATAGATATGGTTTGATGTTAATGCTATTAGTCAGTCACCATATGGGGCGATCTCACCCAATCATGATCTGCATCTCTAATCTTAAAACAATTGTTGAACTTTCAGATTTGCCCCTGTTCACCCATAGAAGAATGGTAAAAAATGTGGAAATGTTGGAAAATATATGTGTATCAAAGGATCGTGGGATGCACTTTCATCTTCCAGAAAAGTCAACAAAGCCAACAAAAGAGCAAGGAAGCTGGAGGGACAATTCAAGATGACACTTGAGTAGAATGACCTGAAGCATGGGGCTCTTCTGAGCAAGAGACTTCTTGTGACTGAAGGGTCATATGCCTAGGACGCCAGTCCTGGACCCACAAAGTTAGAAAAATACATCTAGAGGAACACAAGGGAAGGGAAGGAAACATTAGATGAGATAAATACAGAGAAGGAGGCAAACCATAAGAGACTCTGAAATAAAGGAAACACACTTAGCATTACTAAGGAGGGGAGGCGTGTTTGGCGGGAAATGATGGGTAAATTAATAGAGGGGATGGACCTGAAGGAGGGCTCTTGATGTCATGAGTACTGGCTGTTAGGTGCAAATGAGGAATTCACCCATTTCTACCCATGAAACATAGACTACTCTATATGTTGACCAAATGGAATTTCAATAAGAATAACAATCACTTAGAAGATACTATAGAAAAATCAAATACATTATTGTTGTGTTTTCCAATTATACTGTACCATGAAATGAGAAAATACACTCTTTCAAAATAGGAAACATAATGGTACAGAGAAATGCAACATTTTTATGACATCGTGGCATGCCAGTGAAATTTGTGAAGAACATTCTCCAATATTCACGTATTCCCACACTAGGCTCACGTGCTCACAGTATGGATGCCATGTGTCCAAGTGACGTGAATCTGGTGAAATCTCCAGTGGATTAAGATTATTTCAAAGATCCATCATGCTTTGATTTTTGTTTTCTGAAAATGATTTCCTTGGATAATTTCAGCTCATCTAACCATTGCGATCTTTCCATGTACTGTTTTCCCATCCCACTGACTGGTGTGGAAATTCAGCCTTGGATGTCCCTCCCTAAGGTATGGTGCATTTCTCTTCCGGATATTTTATACCAGAATCAAGACCCTTTGGAGGATGTTTTTTTCCTTAAAAGAAGAACCTTGATGTTCAGATCCAGGTTTCTTAGAAGGCTTCTCTGCTTTTACAGAACCAAACAGAGAATGTAACTTAGATATGTGGGAGAAAAATGGCAAGCTTTCTTGTTACACTGGGATTTACTTTCTTTTTATTATTATTGTTATTATTATTATTATTTTATTCACAAATAATGTATTATTTGCCCCAAGGTACATGTCTGTGAATCGTCAGGCTTACACATTTCACAGCACTTACCATAGCACATACCCTCCCCAATGTCCAAACCCAGCCACCCTATCTCTAACCCCCTGCCTCCCAGTCACCCTTAGTTCGTTTCCTGAGTCTAGGAGTCTCTTATGGTTTGTCTCCCTCCCCATCCCCTCCTGTTTCATTTCTCTCCCCCACCCCCCAACAAACGCCCGCCTTGCCTCTCAAATTCTTCATATCAGACAGATCATGTGATACTTGTCTTTCTCTGACTGACTTATTTTGCTTACCATAATACCCTCCAGTTCCATTCTCATCATTGCAAATGGCTAGATTCCGTTTCTCTTGATGGCTGTATAGTATTCCATTGTGTGTATATATATATATACCATACCATACCATTCTTCTTTATCCATTCATCTGTTGATGGACATCTAGGGTCTTTCCATAGTTTGGCTATTGTGGACATTGCTGCTATAAACATTCAGGTGCACGTGCCCCTTCAGATCACGACATTTGTACCTTTAGGGTAAATACCCAATAGTGCCATTGCTGGGTCGTAGGGTAGCTCTATTTTCAACTTTTTGGGATTTACTTTCTGATTAAGAATAGAATTTGAATGGTCAAGTACAGGGCAAATTTCTAGGATGCTGTCGAGCCTAGGGAGCTCTGGACAATCACTTGGCTATCACTCTATAAACCTTGCTTTTCTGCCTACCAGGAAATATAGGGATAGATAGATATAGATAGATAGATAGCTTAATTAATTCATAAATTAATATGGAAAATTCAATCAATCACTCAATTGATGAATCATTAAACAGGCGAGCAGACAGGAACAAAATTCAGCAAACATTTCCTTTAGTAAATGCCTCACTCAACATTGCACTACAGATGTTAATCACTACAAACTGGATGAAGCCTGTGTTCTGCTCTCAGTCCAATAGCAGTTGTCCTGGAGAGGTTTGCAGCCTAGGGGAAGGTAGGAGGGAGGAGGCATGGAGAGGTGTGCAGTCTTCGCCAGACTTAAGTCCCCCGAGAAGAGCCTATAACAGTTTCTTTATTACTAATTTATGATTACTTTCCTTATTACTCACAGGAAAGCAGATGGCACTTTGCTTTGTCTTTCACATACACACACACACTGAAATCTTTATCATTCTCCTTGTGAATCAATACTTTGCAACCTTAGAGAAGCTGGCCTTATGTCCCTGTCACTGCCCTAGAAGTCCACTGGCCATTCCCCTTACCTTGCCTTGGAAAAAGATAGGCTGTGCAGGATGGTTTCCCCAAGAACAGTTTTTTATTAACGTTCAGAGAATGGCACTTTCATTTTGCTTCCTGGAGTCAGTGTGACTAGACAGCCTTCTCCTTGAAACATAAGGTCAGGGAAAAGGTGCATGCTGGCACAGACTCGATTGTTGGTATGGATATCATGGTCCTCAGGGTACGAGCCCACATCTCTGGGCCTAGGAGGCGACTCCTGGCTTCAGGTAAATATTTCTGCTCAGTTAAAGGCTGAATTCTATAGATCTAGAACACAGAGAAAAGACTATAGCTAACAGTTACTACACTAAGTGTAAAAATTTTTGAGAGTTGAGATATGCAGTGTTTTCATCGATAAGGCTATAGTAAAAAGTTGAAAATCAATAGAAAATAGAGTATATCAAGATATCCGGTAAAATAATTGTATTACAAAAAGTAGATGACAATAACAGGACAATGAAGAGGAAGGGAGAATTCAAGATGACACTTGAGTAGAATGACTCAGTGTGGAGTCCACACACTCAGTAGAAGTGTGGGCTGTACTGAGCAAGATATCCTATAACAGAATAGTCCTATGGGTGGGAATCAAGCCTGGTTCCAGAAAGGCAGAAAAACACATCTAGAGGAACACAGGGAAGGGAAGGAAGAATAAAACGAGACAAATACAGAGATGGAGACAAAACATAAGAGACTCTGAAATACAGAAAACAAAATTAGGGTTGCTGGGGGGAATTGGGGAGAAAGGGTAATTAATGGGAAGATGGGCACAAAATGGGGCACTTGATATCATGAACACTGGGTCTGAGTTGGAACTGATGAATTCACTCAATTCTACACATGAAAATCATAATACACTCTATGTTGACCAAATGGCCAAGGAACATACTCATCTATGCATTGCAAGCATCTTTCACTCTCCTTCAGAGTTTGCATTCTAATTCCGATGGACAACATAGAGTATATTCTCAAGTTTCAAATAAAGGAATTTTTTTTAAGGACAAGTGGCAGAAACACGTTCTTGAGAGGAAAACATTAAAGGTTAATTCCAAATATACAATAACCAGATGGAAAACGAAATGGCCGATGTGAATCTTTTGCTGCTAATAGGGATCCTTCTATAGTCCATCTCACCTTGATATTCAATGAAGCAGATAATATTTACTGAGCTCTAATAAAACGTTTCGGATTGGAGATGTGGAGGGTAGGGCGAGCCAGGTGGTGGGTATTGAGGAGGGCACATATTGCATGGAGCATAGAGGGCATGTATTGCAAGGAGCATAGAGGGTACGTATTGCATGGAGCATAGAGGGTGCAATGCATGTGGTGCATGAACAATTAATGTAACACTGAAAAAATAAAATAAACATATATGGGGAAAAAGGTTTCAAATCCAAAATTGAAAGGTGTTTTGGAATTTCGATATAAGGATTTGCTTACCTTTTTCACTGAAATGTGCAATCTAAAAAAAACAAAACAAAACAAGAACAAAGATGAAAACAAGACAGGAAGATAAAATAAAACCCTCAAAACTCAGAGAACAATGGGGTAGCCAGGGGTTGTGGGCAGATGATATTGGAATTTGTTTGTCAAAGGTAGACTTTTCCCATTCCGTTCCAGGAGGAATTCTGGAGATCTAGAGCACAGGATGATGACTATAAATTAACAATCCCTGCTGTATACTTAAAACAGTTCTTGAACATTCAGATCATCCGTATGTTAACTGATAAAGGAAGGGTGAAAAATGTGGGAATGAGTCAACAATATACATTTATCAAATGACCATAGGATGCACTTTCATCTTACTGAAAAGTTACAAGGCAACAACAGGGCAAGGAAGCTAGAGGGACAATTCAAGACGCCACCTGAGTAGCATGGCCTGAAGCATGGGCTTTTCTGAGCAACAGACTTCTTGTGACAGAAAGGACCTATTCCACGGAAGTCAGTCCTCATCCCACAGGGATAGAAAAACCCATCTAGAGGAACACAGGGGAAGGGGAGGAAACATTAAATGAGATAAATACACAGAGGGAGGCAAACCATACCAGACTCTAAACTACAGGAAACACACTTAATGTTGCTAGGAGTGTGTGGTTGGGTGGGTGGTGGGAGGAGATGGGGTAATCGATTTGGGGTAGAGGCCCAAAGGAGGGCACTTGATGTCATGAGCCCTGGGTCTGAGGTGCAACTGGTGAATTCACTCAATTCTACCCCTGAATATTCAGAATACACTCTGTATTGACCAAATGGAATTTCAATAAAAATAACAATCAATTAAAGCTTTTAATACAAAGATCAAATATGTTATGGTATTATTCAAATTATACCATGGAATCAAATAAGGAAGTTCACTATTTCAAAATAGGAAACACCCTGGTCAAAGAAGTGACAATTTATTTTATTTTTTCATTTGACAGAGAGAGGGCCCACAAGTAGGCAGAGAGGCAGGCAGAGAGAGAGGGGGAAACAGGCTCCCTGCAGAGGAGAGAGCCCAATGTGGGCTCGATCCCAGGAACCTGAGATCAGGACCTGAGCAGAGGCAGAGGCTTAAACCACTGAGCCACCCAGGCGCCCCAAAAGTGACAAATTTTTATGAGATCTTGCCAAGCCAGTGAATTTCTGAAGAAAGTTCTCCAAAATTCAAGAATTCCCATGCTGGGCTCATGCGCTCATAGTATCAACGCCATGCTCCCAACGTTTGTATGTACCATGAAATCGCCTAAGGGTTAGGGATCCTTCATGTTTTGATTTTTGTTTTCTGAAATTGGTTTCCTCTGATAATTTAAGCTCCTCTAAACGTTGTATTCTGTACATGTAATATTTTCCCATCCCATTGACTGCTATGGAAATTCAGCATTGGATGGCTGTCTCTACACTATGGTAACATCACTTGTGGATATTTTATACTTGAAATGTAGAATTAGGACCATATGGAGGATGTTTTTCTTTTTTGTTGGTTTGTTTGTTTTCCTAAAAAGAAGACTTTTTATAAAGATCTATGCTTCTTCAAAGGTCTCTCCGATTGCACAGAAACAGAGAGAGTTACTTGGAAATGTGAGAGAAGAATGGCGAGCTTTCTTGTTTTATGTGGATTTACATGATGATTAAGGAAATAAATGAACAGGCAAAATACAGGGCAATTCTCTAGGATAGGGTCTGTCCTAGGGAGCTTTGGACTCTGACTTGGCTATTGCTCAAGCAACCTTGCTTTGCTGGGCACCAGGTAATAGTTGGTTAGATAGATATAGATAAATAGATTAATTAATTAACTAATTAATAAGTAAAAATTCAATCAATCACTCAAACAATGAATGAAATATTCCATAGCAGGGCAGAAACACAGGTAAATACATGAGCAAATATTTCCTATAGAAAATATATCACTTAGAATCGGAATGCACAAGTTAATCCAAGGAAGCAGAAATATGTGAAAGGAAAGATGGCAAGGGGACACACTTTCATATTAACAGTGTCACCAGAACTTTGGTATAAATAAATAAATAGATAGATGATAGATAGATAGATAGATAGATAGATAGATAGATAGATAGATAGATACATAGATAGATAGTCGGGTTGATTGTCCAAGGACCAGTATTTCCTAAAACATAAGAAAGAATACTACTAAGAGTTGAGAGAGGTATGGGTTGATGTTAATGCTATCAAGTCAGTCATTATATGGGGTGTTCTCACCCATTCAGGATGATCTGCATCATGACTCATTGCATGGAGGCAGTGGCCAGGGAACTCCCACATCTATGGGGTGCCAGCATTTTTGACTCTTTGATAGTTTGCATTCTCATCAGATGGGAACCCAGAATACATCCTCCAGTTTCAAAGAAAGGAAATTTCAGAGAAAGGAAACCCAGAATATACCCTCCAGTTTCAAAAAAAGGAAATTCCTTTTTTTCTAAAAGAAATAGGGGTTGAAGAGTATTCTCAAGAGGAAAGAATTACAGTTTAATTCCAGACATACTATAACCAGATGGAAAACGAAATGGCCAATGTGAAACATTTGCTGCTAAGGGGGTTCTTCTACAGCCCATCCACACTGATACTCAATGAAGAAGCAAATATTTAATGAGTTCTATTAAATATTATAGAATCCTAATTTGGAAGGTTTTTTAGAATTTCAATATATGAATTTTCTTACCATGCTCTACTGAAATGTACAATTTCAAAAAAACATAATCAAAGATGGAAACAAGAGAAGAAGAAAAAAACGAAATCTTCAAAACTCAGAGGACAATGTGGTTTTCCATGGGCTGTGGGCAGATGATATTGGAAGATATTTGTCAAAGGTAGACTTTTCCCATTCCATTCAAGGATGAATTCTGGAGATCTAGAACACAGGGTGATGACTATAAGCTTATAATTCCTACTGTATACTTAAAACAATTCTTCAGTGTTCAGATCTCCTGTATGTTAACTGATAAAGGAATGGTAAAAAAAATATGGCATTGATTGGACAATATACCTCCATCAAGGGATCATGGGATGCACTTTCAATTTACAAAAAAAGTTACAAATCAACAACAGGGCAAGTAAGCTGGAGGAGGAAAGTTTCGAGATGACACCTGAGTAGCATGACATGAAGCAATGGGCTCTTCTGAGCAAGAGACTTCTTGTGACAGAAAGGTACTATGCCTGAGAAGCCAGTCCTCGTCCCACACAGATAGAAAAACTCATCTAGGAGAACACAGGGAAAGGGAAGGAAACATAAAATGAGATAAATACACAGGGGGAGGCAAACCATAAGAGACTCGGAACTACAGGAAACACACTAAGGAGACTGTGGTAGGGTCGGGCGCTGGAGAGGATAGAGTAACTAATTGGAGGGATGGGCCCAAAGGAGGGCACTTGATGTCATGAGAACTGGGTGTTAGGTGCAACTGATGAATACACTGAATTCTACCCCTGAAACTCACAATACACTCTATGTTAACCAAACGGAATTTAAATTAAAATAACAATCAATTAAAAGACACAATACAAAAATCAAATATATGATTGTATTGTTTTCCCAAATTTACCATGCCATGAAATGAGAAAATACACTCTTCAAAATAGGAAACACCCTGGTACAAAGAAATTATATATTTTTATGAGATCTTGCCAAGCCAGTGAACTTTATGAGAAAGGTTCTCCAATATCCAAGAATTCCCACACTGGGATCATGTGCTTATCGTATGAATGCAACACTACCAAAGGACTTGAGTCCTGGGAAATCCCTTGAGGGTTAAGGATCCCTCATGTTTTGATATGTTTCCAGAAATTGGTTTCCTTTACCAATTTCAGCTCATCTAAAGTTTGCGAGGTGTTCCGGTAATGTTTTCCCATCCAATTGCACGGTATGGAAATTCAGCATTGGATAGCTCTCTCTACACTATTGTGCACTTCACTTATGGATTTCTTATACCAGAAATGTAGAATCAGGACCCTTTGGGGATTTGTTTGTTTGTTTTGCTTAAAAGAAGAAACTTGATAATAAAGATCTATGCTTCTTTGAATGCTTCTCCACTTGCTCAGAACCACAGAGAAAGTAACTTGGAAATGTGAGATTAGAATGGCAAGCTTTCTTTTTACATGGGATTTTCTTTCTGATTAAGAAAATAAATGAAAAGGTCAAGTACAGGACAACTCTCTAGAATGCCCTCCGACCACGGGAGCTTTAGACTATCACTGGGCTATCACTCAATCAGCCTTGCTTTGCTGCCCACCAGGAAATAGATGGATACATAGATATAGATAGATAGCTCAATTAATTAATCAATTGATAAGTAAAACCTCAATAAACCACTCAATCAATCATTGAATCATTCAATAGACAAGGAGACTGGCAAGTACATCAGCAAACATTTCCTTTAGTAAATACATCACTCAGCATTGAACTACACATGTTAATCCCAGGAACCTGAAAGACAGGGAGGAAAGACAGGGACAAGGTTATTCAGTAACGTTAACAGTTTCACTTACTCTTTGGGAAAAAAATAATAGATAAATACATATACATACATACATACATACATACATACATACATACATACATACATTCACCTTCATCGTCCAGTGGCCAGTGTATCCCAACACAGAAGAAAGAATACTACTTAGAGTTGGAAAGCTAGACGTGGGTAGATATTAAGGCTGTCAGTCTGTCACTATATGGATCACTCTCAGGAATTCAGAATGCATTGCATCGTGACTCATTCCCTGGAGAAGGTGGCCAGGGAACACACTCATGTATGCTTTTCGAGCATTTTTCACTTCCCTTCAGTTCGCGTTCTCATGCAATGGACAACCAGATTATATATTCTACTTTCAAGTAAAGGAACTTTTTTTGCTTTCTTTTCTTAAAGGACAAGGGGCTAAAAAATGTTCTGGACTAGAAAGCATTTCAGGTTAATTCCAGATATAGAATAACCTGATGGAAAATAAAATGGCCATTGTGAACCTTTTGCTGATAATGGGAATTCTTCTGCAATCCATCCCACATTATTACTCAATGAAGCAGCAAATATTTAAAGAGATCTAATAAAAAGTTACAAAATCCAAAGTTGGAAGGTTTTTAGATTTTAAATATATGGATTTTTTTACCTTACTCTACTGAAATGTGCAATCCAAAAAACAAGAAACAGAAAGAAGCCAAAAAGAGAAGAAGAAAAATGAAACCCTCAAACCAAAGACAACAAAAGGACTGGAGGGGCTGTGGTGGATAGAAGTGGGAGATGTTCCTCAAAGGTAGACCTTTCCTGTTCAGTTCCAGGATGAATTCTGGAGATCAAGAGCACAGGGAGATGAGTATAAGCTAACAATATCAACTCTAATATATTATTTTACTTATTCTTTTATTTTAATTTTTTCCCAAACATGCTTATTTTATTTTTTCAATGTTACAAGATTAATTGGACATGCACCACACCCAGTGCTCCATGCAATACATGCCCTCCTCAATACCCACCACCAGACTCCCCCAGGCCCCTGTCCTTCCAAAACCCTCAGTTTGTTGCTCAGAGTCCACAGTCTCTCATGTTTCATCTCCCATCTGATATCCCCCATTCACCCTTCCCTTCCTTTTCACAACGTCCTCCAATTTTTCCTCACGTAAGTGAGACCATGAGATAATTGGCTCTCTCCACTTCACTTATTTCACTCCGCATAATCTCTTCCAATCCCATCCATGTTGATAAAAAAGTTGGATGTTAATCCTTTCTGATGGAGGCATAATATTTCAGTGTATATCTGGACCATATCTTCTTTATCCATTCATCTGTTGAAGGGCATTTTGATTCTTTCTAGTTTGGTGATTGTGGCCATTGCTGCTATGAACATTGGGGTACACGTGGCCCTTGCTTGTACTGCATTTGCTTCTTTGGGGTAAATACCCAGGAGTGCAATTGCAGGTTCATAGGATAGCTCTATATTTATTTTCTGGAGGAATCTCCACACTGTTTTGCAAAGTGGCTGCACCAGATTGCAATCTCACCAACAGTGGAAGAGGGTTCCCCTCTCTCCACACCCTCTCCAACATTTGTTGTTTACTGTCCTGTTGATTTTGGCCATTCAAACTGGTGTAAGGTGGTATCTCAGTGTGGTTTTGATTTGAATCTCCCTGATGGCTAAAGATGATGAACATTTTTTCATGTGTCTGTTAGCCATTTGTATGTCTTCTTTGGAGAAGTGTCTGCTCATGTGTTCTGCCCATTTTTTGATGTGGTTATCTGCTTTGTGAGTGTTGAGTTTGAGGAATTCTTTATAGATTTTAGATATCAGAACTTTGTCTGCATTGTCATTTGTGAATGTCTTGTCTCATTCTGTGGGACAAGGGTTAGGGTTTATTAGGGTTTAGGGTGGTTTGTTCCAGCCCCTTGAAGAAAGCCAATAGAATTTTGATCGGAATGGCACAGAAAGTATAGATTGCTCTGGGCAGTGTAGACATTTTAACATTTTTTAAAAATTTTTATTAACATATAATGTATTATTTGCTCCAGGGTACATGTCCATGAATCGTCAGGCTTACACATTTCACAGCACTCAACATAGCACATACCCTCCCCAATATCCACAACATATTAACAATTTTAATAATCTTTATTGTTCTGATCCACAAGTATAGAATGTCCTTCCAAATTTTTGGGTCTTCTTCAATTTCTTTCATGAGCCTTCTGTAGTTCATCGAGTACAGATCCTTTACCTCTTTGGTTAGGTTTACTCCCAAGTTATCTTATGGTTCTTGGTGCCATAGTAAATGGAATCAATCCTCAAATTTCCCTTTCCATATTTTCATTGTTAGTGTATAGGAAAGCAACTAATTTCTGTGCAATGATTTTGTATTCTGCCACATTACTGAATTGCTGTATGAGTTCTAGTACTTTGGGGGTGGAGTCTTCTGGGTTCTCCCTATAAAGTATCATGTCACCTGCCAAGAGAGAGTTTGACTTCTTCATTGTCGATTTGAATACCTTTTATTTCTTTTTGTTGTCTAATTGCTGTCGCTAGGACTTTTAGCACTATGTGGAACAAGAGTGGTGAGAGTGGGCACTTTTTCGTGGTCCCGATCTCAAAGAAAAGGCTGTCAGCTTTTCCCCATTGAGAATGATATTTGCTCTGGGCATTCCATAGATAGACTTCATGATGTTGAGACATGTACCTTCTATCCCCATTCTTTGAATAGTTTTAATCAGGAACGGATGCTGAATTTTGTCAAATGCTTCCTCTGCATCAAATGAGAGGACCACGTGGTTCTTCCATCTTCTCTTATTGATTTGTCCTATCACATGGATTGATTTGCGAATGTTGAACCACCCTTGCATCCCGGGGATAAATCCCACCTGGTTATGCTGAATAATCCTTTTAATGTGCTGTTGGAGCTTATTAGCTAGGATCTTGTTGAGAATCTTGGCATCCATATTCATCAGGGATATTGGTCTGAAATACTCTTTTTTGATGGGATCTTTACCTGGCTGGGGATCAAGGTAATGCTGGCTTCATAGAAAGAGTCTGGAAGTTTTCCTTCTGTTTCTATTTTTTGGAACCTTTTCAGGAGAATAGGTATTATTTGTTCCTTGAATGTTTCCTAGAATTCCCCAGGGAATCTGTCAGGTCCTGGACTCTTGTTTTTTGGGAAGGTTTTGGCCGCTATTTCAGTCTCATTACTAGATATTGCTCTATTCAGGTAGTCAATTTCTTCCTCTTTCAGTCTTGGAAGATTATGGGTTTCCAGGAATGCTTCCATTTCTTCTAGGTTGTTTACCTTACTGGCATATAGCTATTGATAATAATTTTGGATGTTTGTTTCTATTTCCTTTGGATTAGTCATGATATCACCCCTTTAATTCATAAATTTGTTAATTAAGGTCCTCTCCTTTTCTTTTGGATTAATTTGGCCAGTGGCTTATCAATCTTATTGATTCTTTCAAAGAACCAACTTCTGGATTCATTGATGCGTTCTACTGTTTCTCTAGTTTCTAACTCGTTGATCCCTGTTCTAATCTTGATTATTTCCCTTCTTGTGCATGGGGTTAGCTTAATTTGTTGAGGCTTTCCAGTCCTTTAAGGTTAAACAGAGCTGCTGTATTCGAGATAAAATGGTAGAATTGTGGGGGACCACAGGAGACTGCACATGAATGGTTACATGCCTTGCTGAGAACTTGGAGGCTGCGTACCTTATCTAAAAGCCTAGGCCGCTTGCACAGCAGGCCTGAAAACAAGACATCAGTGGAGCTCACAATAAGTACAAACAATGTCTCAAGGACACATGAGAAAAAAACACTGAAAGCAGCAGAATGTAATGCTCTGTTCCTTTGGAGTGATCTGCACAGACTATCTAAGAGAATAGCTAAATAAAGCGGCTGCTACAGTATTCACTGTCAGCCCTCCTGGTTAACTTTCCGTCTTCTTGTCTTTTCTTTCATCCTCACCCCCCACTTTGGGCTTATTCGACTGTCGGCTGGCTGCGACAAGTGGTGCCTGAAGAGGGACCTGAAGAACGGAGGAGACTAGTTCAGGTCAAGGACACCGTGGGATAACTGTGTACATGAAGATGAGTGGCAAGGTGAAATTATTCCAGGAGTAAGGCAACGATGGGCTAAGGCCAAGGTAAGCAAATGTATATACATCTTTATATAATCTTCTTAAAGCTAGAGGTGCTAAAGTAGATATCAGACAGCTTGGAAAATTTCTTGACTTTGTAGAACCAGTTTGCCCCTGGTTTCCTCGGGAGGGCACTATTAATCTGCAAACAAGGGATAAAGTACATCTATGTATACAGGGACATTTTGATGCCCATGGACCCAGTAAAACACCTGTTGATGCTTTCTCTTTGTGGACTTTGATCCGAGATATTTTAGACCCCCGACATGAGGGGCATCGCTCTCCTCCAAATATGAACTTAGGGCACTCCCCTCCTGTGGGGAAGGGACCCCCTCCACAGGATGTAATGTCTTCCCCCACTTGGCAGCCTTTAGCACCCCTTCTGGAACCGCTTGCCATACCAGAGGAGGATTCAGTAAGCCCCCAAGATAAAAAAAATCTAGAGGAGGAAGCCACTCGATATCATGGCAACATTGAGCCCCAAATTTGTTTAGCACAGCATAAGGAGGGCCCAATGGTTAGAAACATAAGTACTAATACTGAGGGGGCTCTTGCCCCTAAAAATGAAGCTCCTACAGGGGAAGAACTTAAAGAGAACATTGAGGAGAATAAGATGGAAGGACTCCCCTTGGTGTCCACCTTCTCTTCGCTTACAGCACGAATGAGAGAAATTCAATTAAAGTTTGCCACCCTTAGTCTGGGTAAAGAGGACCCCAGATGGAGGGAGTTATATGGTGGCCCAGAACAGCTGGAGTCTCCAGTTGTGGTTCCCTTAATCGCCCATGATAATAGCCCCAGGCGTCCACGCCTGCAGGAATCCATTCAACAAGCCTATCTTAAGGGCGAAGATACTGAAGGTTTCATGGCCTTTCCCGTAATCTAACGGCCTGATGGGCAAGGAAACGTTGTGCGGCATCACGCACCCATACCTTTCAAACAGCTCAAGGAACTCAAAGTGGCCTATTCCCAGTATGGGCCCACTGCACCCTTTACCCTTACCCTGGTGGAAACCCTTTCCACTGAGCCCCTGGCTCTGGCAGAATGGATACAATTGGCTAAGGCCTACTTGTCTGGGGGGGGGGGGGATTTCCTGTTGTGGAAATCTGAATTTGTGGAGCTTTGCCAAGCCACCACAGATATCAATAACTCCCAAAATATACCTATTTCTTTTGACATGCTGGCAGGAGAGGGACAATATAGGGAACTAGCCTCTCTGCTTCAACTCAAGCCGGCTGCCTATGTGCAGACCAATGCTGCCACCCGGTGGGCATGGAATAAGCTGCCCAATAATGCCAGTAAGGGCACAGAGGATCTTTCCAAGATTAGACAAGGCCCAAATGAACCATTCCAAGATTTTGTCTCAAGACTCCTAACCACCACTGGCAGGTTACTGGGACAAGGGCTAGTTGACTTCTCTGGACAAATGTTAGTTAAATCCCTTGCATTTGAGAATGCAAACTCAACATGTCAGGCAACGATATGACTTTTTAGAAAAAAGGCCTCTCTACATGACTATGTTAAATTATGCTCTGATATTTCCCCCTCATATATGCAAGGCCTAGCTATGGCGGCAGCTATGCAAGGATAAACTATAAGAGAGGTGTTATTCCAGCAACAGAAGAAAGGGAAGAGAACCTCAGGGCCTCCAGGGAGTTGCTATGGATGTGGACAACTGGATCATATGATCAAAAACTGTCCTCAAAAGGTGACATACAAGGACAAACAAAATTTTTAGGCTCCAGGTTTATGCCCCAAATGTCATAGGGGTGTACATTGGGCCAGGGAATATAAATCAAAATACGATGCCACCGGCAATCCTTTGCCAGGAAATGGGCAAAGGGGCCAGCCCCAGGCCCCAAAACAATGTTGTGGGGCCTTTCAGGAAGTGACTCCCCCAAGAAAATTGTTCAAGACCTATTCCAGGCAACCCCAAGCAGCATAGGACTGGAACTCTGTGCTGCCACCCACACAGTATTAACCCCTGAAATGGGCATACAAGCACTCCCTACTGGGGTGCATGGAACCTTACCTAAAGACACTATGGGATTAATATTGGGTCATAATAGAGTAACGATGAAGGAAATTATGGTATCCGCTGGGGTAATAGGTGCTGATTTTTTTTTTAAAGATTTTATTTATTTATTTGACACACACAGAGAGATCACAAGTAGGCAGGCAGGCAGGCAGGCAGGCAGAGAGAGATGGGGAAAGCAGGCTCCCTGCTGAGCAGAGAGCCCGATGCAGGGTTTGATCCCAGGACCCCGAGACCATGACCTGAGCCCAAGGCAGAGGTGGCTTTAACCCGCTTAGCCACCCAGGTGCCCCAATAGATGCTGATTTTACAGGAGAACTAAAGATCATGACCCATTCTCCATATCATATTTTAGTAATTGAGGCAGGCCAAAGAATAGCTCAACTACTTCTTTTACCTTATACAGATCAAGGGAAAATTAAGAACAAGTCAGAACGAGGAAACGAGGGCTTTGGATCTTCTGATGTTTACTGGGTGCAATCAATAGGTCCCAACCGGCCCTTCCTCACCTTTATGTTAAAAGGGCACAAATTCACAGGTCTACTGAATACTGGGGCCAATGTCTCCATCATCGCTGCCCATCA
The DNA here is from genome assembly GCA_028646535.1 of Procyon lotor. NCBI lineage: Eukaryota > Metazoa > Chordata > Mammalia > Carnivora > Procyonidae > Procyon > Procyon lotor. Next base: position 61,630,820 of record CM053612.1, on the reverse strand, counting down.
CTGGCCACATGCCTGACCTAAACAACCCACTAGTACTCCGTTAAAAGGCATTGGACAAACCAAATCCCCAGAACAGAGTTCAGATATTTTAACTTGGAGTGATTCCGACGGTCATGAAGGAACATCTCAGCCATATATAGTCTATAACCTACCTATTAACTTATGGGGTCGAGACGTTATGAGTAAAATGGGAGTATATTTATTCAGCCCTAACAAAACTGTACCTACACAGCTTCTAAATCAAAGCCTACTCCCCATGCAAGGACTAGGAGAAAGAGGACAAGGAATAAAGGAGCCTATCCTCCCCTCCCAACTACCCGATAAGGTAAGCTTTGACCATTTTTAGAGGGGGCCACTGATGTTCCTGCCCCTCATGCAGATCCCATTAATTGGGAAACAGATGATCCTGTCTGGGTGGATCAGTGGCTCCTTCCCTTAGAAAAGATTCAAACAATCCAACAACTGGTGCAGGAACAGCTGGAGAAAGGGGATATTGCTCCCTCTAATTCACCTTGGAATTCCCCTGTTTTTGTCATAAAAAAGAAATCTAGAAAATGAAGACTATTGCAGGACCTTCGACAAGTTAATGCCACCATGGAGCTTAGGGGAGCTTTACAGCCAGGCCTCCCTGTCCCCTTGGCCATCCCTAAAAACACCTTCAAAATCATAATAGACCTAAAAGACTGGTTTTATACAATTCCTTTGGCCCCTCAAGATTGCCCCAGATTTGCCTTTAGCGTGTGCCTGCTACTAACTTTAAAGAACCCATGAAAAGATATCATTGGCTTGTTCTCCCACAAGTTATGGCCAATAGCCCTACTCTTTGCCAAAAATTTGTAGCCTTTGCCTTATAAACAACAAGATTAACTTATCCTCAGATTTATCTCATGCACTATATGTATGATAATCCACGTGCTAGCCCCCAAGAAGGATTGTTACTTGCTGCCTTCGCACATTTACAAAGCGTATTAAAACACTTTGGGATAATCACAGCCCCAGAAAACATACAGAGGGAAGAAACTTTCTCTTATCCTGGCTATACTCTGTACCCCCGGTTTATTAATACTCAACCTATTCATATTAGGAAGGATTCACTCAAAACACTTAATGACTTCCAAAATTTATTAGGGGCTATTAATTGGCTTCGTCCACATTTAAATCTTACTACTGGGGATTTATGCCCCTTATTCAATATTCTTAAAGGAGACCCTAATCCTGTCTCCTCTAGGTTTTTAACAGCAGATGCTCGCATAGCATTAAATAAAGTGGAAAAAGCCATTTCTTTTTTTGTCCCCCCAAAAATGTATATTTTATTTTTTCAGGGTTACAACATTTATTGTTCATGCACCACACCCAGTGCTCCATGCAATACGTGCTCTCCTCAATACCTACCACCAGGCTCGCACAGACCCCCATCGCCACCCCTCCTAAACCCTCAGTATGTTGCTCAGAGTCCACAGTCTCTCATGGTTCATCTCCCCCTCTGGTTTTCCCCCTTTCCCTTCCTTCTCAGAATGCCCTCCATGTTTTTCTTTATGCTCAGCACATAAGTGAGAGCATAAAGAAATTGGTTCTCTCTGCTTGACTTATTTCACTCCGCATAATCTCTTCCAGTCCCATCTATGTTGATACAAAAGTTGGATATTCGTCCTTTCCAATGGAGGCATAATATTCCATTGTGTATATGTACCATATGTTCTTTATCCATTCATCTGTTGAAGG
>CM053612.1:61605779-61628598 GCA_028646535.1 Procyon lotor | reverse complement strand
AGACACTTCTCCAAAGAAGACATACAAATGGCTAACAGACACATGAAAAAATGTTCATCATCTTTAGCCATCAGGGAGATTCAAATCAAAACCACACTGAGATACCACCTTACACCAGTTAGAATGGCCAAAATCAACAGGACAGTAAACAACAAATGTTGGAGAGGGTGTGGAGAAAGGGGCACCCTCTTACACTGTTTGTGGGATTGCAAGCTGGTGAAGCCACTTTGGAAAACAGTGTGGAGATTCCTCAAGAAATTAAAAATAGAGCTACCATATGACATCGCAATACTGGGTATTTACCCCAAAGAAGCAGATGGACTCTTGTTTTTAGGGAAGTTTTTGATCACTGCTTCAATCTCAGTACTAGATATTTGTCTATTCAGGTTGTCAATTTCTTCCTGTTTCAGACTTGAAGGATTATGGGTTTCCAGAATGCATCCATTTCTTGTAGGTTGTTTAACTTATTGGAATATAGCTGGTGATAATAATTTCTGATGATTGTTTCTATTTCCTTTGCATTGGTCGTGATCTCTTCCCTTTCTTTCAAAATTTTGTTAATTAGGGTCCACTTTTTTTTTCTTTTGGATGAGTTTGGCCAGTGGCTTATCAATCTTATTGATTCTTTCAAAAAACCAGCTTCTGGATTCATTGATGCATTCTATTGTTTCTCTAGTTTCTAACTTATTGATCTCTGCTCTAATCTTGATTATTTGCCTTCTTGTGAGTGGGCGTGGCTTCATTTGTTGTTGATTTTCCAGTTCTTTAATGTGTAAAGAGAGCTGGTGTATTCGAGATTTTTTCCATTTTTTTTGAGTGAGGCTTGGATGGCTATGTATATCCCCCTTAAGACTGCCTTTGCCATGACACTACAGACAAAGGTCTGATGTCCAAGATCTATAAAGAACTCCTCAAATTAAACACTAATAAAAAAAAAAGACTGCCTTTGCTTCGTCCCATAGATTTTGCATCAATGTGTCTTCATTCTCATTGGTCTCCATGAATTGTTTAAGCTCATCTTTGATTTCCTGGTTGATCCCAGTATTCTTAAGCAGGTTGGTCTTTAGCCTCCAAGTGTTTGAATTCCTTCCAAACTTTTTCTTGTGGTTGAGTTCCAGTTTCAGAGCATTGTGGTCTGAGAAAATGCAGGGAACTACTCAATATTTGGTATTCATTGAGTCCTGATTTGTGACCCAGTATGTGGTCTATTCTGGAGAGAGTTCCATGTGCTCTGAGAAGAATGAGCATTCTCTTGTTTTAGGGTGGAATGTTCTGTATATATCTATGAGGTCCATCTATCTGGTCCAATGTGTCATTCAAAGCTCTTGTTTCTTTATTGATTTTCTGTTTAGATGATCTGTTACTGAGAGTGGCGTTTTAAGATCTCTTACTATTATTGTATTCATAGCAATATGACTGACTATTTTGAGTAACAGTTGGTTTATGTAGTTGGCTGCTCCTGTGTTGGGGGCATAAAAGTTTACAATTGTTAGATCTTCTTGGAGGCTAGACCCTTTGAGAATGATGTAGTGTTCTTCTGTATCTCTGACTACAGTCCTTAGCTGAAAATCTAATTTATCTGATAGGAGAATTGCTACCCCAGCTTTCTTTTGAGGCGCTTTGACATTAAAGATAGTTCTCCATCCTTTCCCTTTCAATCTGGATGTATCTTTTGGTTCCAAATGTGTCTCTTGTAGACAGCATATGGACGGGTCCTGTCGTTTTATCCATTCTGCAACCCTGTGCCGTTTTATGGGAGCGTTTAGGCCGTTCACGTTAAGAGTGATTATTGAAAGATAAGTGTTTATTGACATCATGATTCCTGTGTAGTCCTTGTTTCTATTTGTTGTAAATTTCTGTTCTAAGTTACTCATGGGTTCTCTCTACTTTTATAGAACCCCCTTTAATATTTCCTGGAGTGCCAGCTTGGTGGTCACACACTCTTTTAGTCCCTGCTTGTCTTGGAAGCTCTTTATCTCTCCATCCATTTTGATTGTCAGCCTTGCTGAATAAAGTATTCTTGGCTGCATGTTCTTCTCATTTAGTGCCCTGAATATATCATGCCAGCCTCTTCTGCCTTGCCTGATTTCTGTGGACAGGTCTGATGTTATTCTAATGGGTCTTCTTCCATGTGTAAGGAATCTCTTCCCCCTAGCTGCCCTCAGGACCTCTTGTCTGAAATTATAATTTGGAAATTTCACTATGATGTGTCTCTCTGATTTTCTAGACTCATTGATCTTTGCAGGTGTCCTTTCTTCCTCTAGGACACGAACCCTTGTTCCATTCCCCAGATTGGGGAAATTTTCATTCAGAATTTGGTCAGCTATATCTTCTAGTTTTCTGTCTTTCTCTACCCCCTCTGGGATTCCAATAATTCTGACATTGGAATGTTTCATGGTGTCATTTATTTCCTTAAGTCTCTTCTCATGATTCCTGAGCAGTTTGCTCCAGCTTTCCTCCTGACCTTTCTTCTCAATCATTTTATCCTCTAGATCACTAATTCTATCCTCTGTCTCCATAACTCTAGCTGTAATACTATTTAGATTGGATTGGATCTCATGGATAGTGCTTCTTACATCTGCTATACTGGTTCTTTTTTCTATCCTTAGAGATTCTATGTTGTCATTAATGTATTTACCACATTTTCATCCCTGAGTTTAAGCATCACTCAAGCAGAAGGCACATAGAGCACACATCTTGCAAAAACATTCACAACACAAAATCACACTCATTCCACATATATGACACATACACCACTCATATATGACACTGATATGTCACACATACACTTCAGAGATACACTTGTGTAACACACACACCCAAAACATAGACATGCACACCACTAATATTAAATCACACCACATATACCACACTCACACATACATCACTCATGCACCACACAATTACACATCACTCCTGCACTACCCAAACAAAGATAAACCACACATATACTAAACACCCATACCACAAATGAACCAAACTGGGCACACAGTCAATGTAACTCACACAACACATGAAGCACCAACACTACATACATAACACAGATTCTGTACACATACCACACTCACACATGCAGTATGTGGACATAGGTGCACGTCATGGAACACACATAGTACACCCACCAAAAGACACCATATTTATACACCTCCATCACAAATTAATCACACATACAACACACGCCAACCACACAATACAGAACAAAAACACCACACACATCTTACATGTAAATCATTTTTATAACACACACACACACACACACACACACCAGTTTCATATCACACATATTTGACCTTTTTACCACCGGTACATCACAAATAACACATACATGACACACACAACACATACACCACCCATACCTATACACATCACATAAACCACACAACCTTATCTAACACATATACTATCCATATATCCTGTCAAACACATACATCAAACACACACCACACCTATACAAAATAGACACATCTGCAAAAACACAACACATATACACACCACGCATGTAGCAAAAATTCACCACACATACAACCACGCACTGCACATACATACTCCACACACTCTACCTAGCTCACTCACACACTCATACACTACATTCTTACCACAGCAATAGAACATATTGATCACATACAGACACCAGATACACACCAAACTCACATATACCACACAAAAACCAACATACACAAAAATGCTTTACACATAATACACTACAACACAAATGCAACATAAATAACACATCTACTACATACACACAGAACACGTATATGTGCCACATATATAACAGAAAGCCACCACACTTATACCACAGAAAAACACACCAAATGTATACAAAACACACACACTATGCAAACACCAATAGATACACCACACTCCGCACACACTTACTGAACAAAAACACACCAAAATGTGACATGTACATAGCACACAAGTAACCCACATAACACATACACAACAATTATACTACACATATATCATACAGACAGACCACACATACCACCACACAAACACCAGTCATATGCCATACAAAACACATCTTCATCACACACAAGCATATGCATATATGTACACATATAAAATACATGGAGCACACGCCACATAGACACCACTCAATAACAGCACACATACCACATATTTACCACACACACCAAAATATTCAACACACCTCCACCTACCGCACATACACTACACAAGCAAGTGACATTTATCAGACTTACACTCCAACAACACCACACACTTACACTAGACCACACACAGCTGCATATAACGAACACAGACACAGACTTAAACACACATCTGCTTCGTTCTTGGTTGACTGATATAAGCATGGTGAAACATAGCTAGCTTGCTTTCCTTTCCTGGCTGATTGACATGCATTCATTATAAAGAGAAGAAAGTTCACCCATGCACAGAAACCTTCACATCATGGCCAGCACAGAAAGAGCCCTTTTCATGTACTACTGCACCAGAGTCCAGGTAAAATCACTTGAGATTCACCCCCAAAGCACACTTACTCCCCGTGAGCCACTGCCACTGGTATTCATGAGAGGAAGGGCAGGAAAAAAATGCTGAGGCCAGAAGCTTACTCTCTTGTCTTTTAGGAAGAATTCAAGCCTCTGTCTGGCCGGGCTCTCAGGTGTAGCTAATGGAGGTGCCCTTTGCCCAAACCCACAGGTGTTTCTTAGTCTTGATACAGTTAGCTCCTTAGGAAATTGTGCTGTTTGCTTAATTTTTAACATTACTTCATTCTCATCTCTGTTGAAAAATTCTGGCTTTCTGTATCCATTTCCATCCATTTGTCTTTTTTCCATTCTAGGCTCATTCTTGAGGCCATTCAGATCCTGTGTTTCAGAGCAATGTTCTCTCTCTTTTAAAGGGGGGAGTCTGGCCAACTCCTTGGGCCTGGAAGTAAGTTGGGCCACAGGTCATTTTCAATTTGGTTTCAGAAACATATGGACATTGAGAGGCACAGGGCATTTTGATATGCCAGTACAGGCAGTTGTGTGGGCTGGGCCAGAGGTTCGGAGAAAGAAGTGGGAGCCTATCTGCAGCACAGGGGGAAAAAAAATCTCAGCTTGATTTCAATCCCAATCAATTGTAGAACATTGATCCTTCTGGTAGCGATTCTCATAACATTGCTGTACTTCCAACTAGGTCTTGGTTCACGTTCATGGGATATGTAACTGTGGCCCACCCAGTCACGACTGAGGACCAGATGGTTTGGGCAAGAAGAGTATGATATAGGACCTAGTTAAGGCAGAAAGAACCCATTCAAAGAATACTGAAGAAATGCCAAGTTCCCAATACTTGAGTATCAGCAGAGAACACTCACTTGCTTCCCCTGAACCATGGTTTTCTATTCACTGACTTGAAGGGCAGGAAAGATTTTGAGGACCAGGATCTTTTCCTCTATTTCTGAAAGAAGAATGGAAACCTCTTGCTTACTCTCTTCCTGGAGTGACCAGTGGAGATTTTCCAAGTGGTGCGTGATTTGTGTGAGTTCATGAGGTCTGTGAGGGATGGAGATGGGTTTTTCAATTATGTATATTTGGGGTTTCTGGAGGGTATACGAGTAGTGTGTATGTGAGGTGCACATGCAGGGTGTTTGTGGTGTATGTTTACTGCGTGGGGTATCGGAGTTCTTCAGGATGTAAGTGAGGTGTGGTTTTGGGTGGTTTATGTGTGCTGAATATGCTGTACCTATGGGGTGTGCATGGTGGGGGAGATGTGTGCGTCCAACATTGTTATGTATGCAAACTGAAGTACACCGCTTTGTAGATGTCAGCTGTACATGCTCTTGGGGGTCCTATGTATGCTGTTTGTGTTTTGTAGGTTTGGCGTTCTTTTTCGTGGTATGTGTTGTGTGAATTTGTGGTATCGAGGTGGCTTGTGTTTGTCCGAGGTGTAGGGGATGTAGTATAGGCATGAGGTAGACGTAAAATGTGGAATTGTGTAAAGGATTTCTGTGTGTTTCTCTGTAGTTTTGGTGTGAATATTGGCGTACGTCTGGGGTATGTGTGTGAGTGAGGCGTATGTGGAATTCAGGGACAAGCGTGTGGGGATGTGAGGCTAAGGGTGGGTGAGTGGAAGAGATGTTGTAGAGGTGTGTTGGATCTAAGGTAAATTTTTTGGTTGCTTGCAGTGTGTGGGAGGGGAGCGTGGGACGTGGTTGTCCCTATGTGTCTGTCAAGAATTTGTGGTAGTGTGGTGTATTTGTGTTGTGACTCTTTTTGGTGTGTGTTGGAAGGTTGCTTATGTGTGCCATACATGTCGTGTGTGTGGTATTGGGTGGTGTGTCCGGCCTCTGATATGGGTATGTGTGTGTGGTGCCTAGGTGGTATGTGTCTTGCCAGCTTTGTTTGTGATGCCTGTGAGGACCATGGTCAACTCTGTGTGTTATGGACCTGCAGTGTGTGTGTTCTCCAAGTGGTCCCGAGGTGGGAAGTGAGTGGTGATTTTGTTGGGCAGTGTTTGTATGGCATGTGGTGTGTGTTGGCCCAGTTGGGGCAACAGGTGTTGTAAGAGTGAGGGGCCTGGGAAGGAGGAGTTGGGTCTGGTTGGTGTCTTTTGTGTCTTTGTGCTATGGGTGGTGTGTGTGGTGTCCATGTGTTTTCATGGTACCTGTGTGAGGGTTTGGGGGTAGTTCCTGAGGGAATGTGACTGACCTGGGTTGCATGGGCACTGTGACACTGATGTGTGACTGGGCAGCACTCCCATTAGAAAGAGAGAATGCGGCTCTGCGACACCGGATCTGAAGGCATGGCCTCCAGGTTGAAGCGAGTATGGAGAAAGAACCAGTGGTTGTAAGTTGATACAGAGGGCCAGAGTCCTTCAGGAAAGGTGAGAGTGTGTTAATGTTGACTATGAAGTGACTAGCACAAATTGCTAGCGACCACTGCTTCTGCAGAATTAGGAAAACCTCTGCGCTGGGGCCAAGGGAGCCTCCATTGGCTCCACCTGGGAGCCCTGTCAGCAAGACGCCAGAATGCTTTGTGCCGAGAGAGAGGAGGCTCCTGGCTGTGGCCCTTGCTCCTGTCCTTTCCATCAGTGAATACAGGTAGGAGTAGCTCAGGGAGAGCAGGGTTGCTTTCAGGGGAGCAACACTCACATGTGTCGACCTGGAACTCAGGGCAATTTTCCAGGCAAGGGCTCTTTCTGCCCGAGCCATGCCACGAAGGGTCCTGGGCATGGGGGAACGTGCTTCTCGTCCTAATGAAAGCATGTCGGGCAGCCAGGGGAGGGAGACAAGCCGGGTAGCTAGCAGCAGGCTGTTACCGGCCAAACAAGAACTCAGCACGTGCATGTTTGTGTGTGTGCTCACTCAGGAGTAGTGTGTGGTGTTGGTGGAGTTATTGGGCAGTGTGAGTCTCGCCAGTTTGGTTGGAGGGCGATGGGAGTCTGCTAGGAGAACAGGCTTCCGTGCTGTTTGTATGGAATATGGAAGTCTTTTGGCTGTGTGTTTGTGTGTGTGTGTGTGTGTGTGTGTGTGTGTGCAGTTTGTGTGTGCAGTTTGTGTGTGGATGTATGTGCTACAGGTTTGGAGTGTTGTACGTGCGGTCTGTGTGGGATGAAGGTGCGTTATCTAGGGTTTATGTCTGGTGTTTCTGGAGGGTATACGGGTGTGTGTATTTGGGGTGGGTATGTGTGAGACACTTGCAGTGTGTTTGGGATGTACATGTTGTGCGTGGTTCTTTGTGTTCCTCATGCTACACTTGCAGTGTGGTTTTGGGTGGTACATGTGTGGGGAGGGTGGTGTCCTTGTGGTGTCCACTTTGCGAGGAGGGGCCATTTTGATATAGGCTATGTGTGCTAAACGTGTGGCAGATGTGGGGTGTACATGGCATTTTGTGTGTGTATGTAGTTTCTACGGGTATGCTTGATGTCCTTTTTGATGATGGGTGTGGTGTTTGTGTGTGGTATTTCGATGTCTTGTGTTGGTACGTGAACTTTGTGATGTAGTATGTGGATGTCATAGATGTAGCATGAAGAATGTGCATTGTACTGTGTACAGGTTTTATCTCTGTGTCTGATTTTTTTTTTTTTTACGAAAAGGGAGAGGACCCAAATTAACAAAATAATGAATGAAAGGGGAGAGATCATGACTAATCCAAAGGAAATAGAAACAATCAGAAGAAAGTATTATCAACAACTATAAGCCCATATGTTAAACAACCTAGAAGAAATGGATGCAATCCTGGAAACCCATAATCTTCCAAGAATGAAAAGGAAGAAATTGGCAACCTGAATAGACCGATATCTAGTGATGAGATTGAAGCAGTGATCAAAACCTCCCAAAAAAAAAAGAGTTTTTCCTGGGGGAATTCTACCAAACCTTCAAGGAAGAAATAATACCTATTCTCCTGAAATTGTTTCAAAAAATAGAAACAGAAGTCAAACTTCCAGACTCATTCTATGAAGCCAGCCTTACTCTGATCCCCAAACCAGGCAAAGACCCTACCAAAAAGGAGAACTTTAGACCAATATCCCTGATGAATATGGATGCCAAGATGCTCAACAAGATCCTAGCTAATAGGATCCAACAGCACATCAAAAAGGTTATTCATCATGACCAAGTGATATTTATCATGGAAGGGTGGTTCAACATTCGCGAATCAATCCATGCGATAAAACAGATCAATAAGAGAAGTGGGAAGAACCACATGGGCCTCTCAATTGATGCAGAAAAAGCTTTTGACAAAATTCAGCATCCGTTCCTGATTAAAACTCTTCAAATATAGGGCTAGAAGGAACAGTCCTCACATCCTCAAGTCTATCTATGAAAAGCACACAGCAAATATCGTTCTCAATGGGGAAAGGCTGACAGCCTTCCCTTTGAGATCAGGAACATGACAAGGATGCCCACTCTCACCACTCTTGTTCAACATAGTGCTAGAAGTCCCTGCGACAGCAATCAGACAACAAAAAGAAATAAAAGGTATCCAAATTGGAAATGAAGTCAAACTTTCTCTCTTCACAGACGTCATGTTACTCTATAAGGAAAACCCAAAAGACTCCACCCCCAAACTACTAGAACTCATACAGCAGTTCAGTAATGTGGCAGGATACAAAATCAATGCACAGAAATCCATTGCTCTCTTATACCCTAACAATGAAACTGTAGAAAGAGAACTTAAGGAATCTATTCCATTTATAATAGCACCCAAAACCATAAGAGACCTGGGAATAAACCTAACCAAAGAGGTGAAGGATCTGTACTCGAAGAACTACAGAATGCTCATGAAAGAAATTGAAGAAGACACAAAAAGGTGGAAAAGCATTCCATGTTCCTGGATCAGAAGAATAAACATTGTTAAAATGTCTATGCTGCCCAGAGCGCTCTATACTTTCAATGCCATCCCGATCAAAATTCCACTGGATTTTTTCAAAGGCTTTGAACAATCAATCCTAAAATTTAGATGGAGCCAGAAGAGACCACGAATTGCTAGGCAAATGCTGAAAAAGAAAAATCAAGCTGTGGGCATCACATTGCCTGATTTCAAGCTTTACTACAAAGCAGTGATCACCAAGACAGCATGGTACTGGCACAAAAACAGACACATAGACCTGTGTGTTTTTTTAATATATTTTTTATTCCTTATGAACATACAATGTATTCTTTGGCCCAGGGTACGTGTCTGTGAATCGTCAGGCTTACACAGGTCAGAGCAGTTAGCATAGCACATACCCTCCCCAATGTCCACAACCCAGCCCTGTGTTTGTTTTTGTGCAGTTTCCTTGTGCACCTCGGCGGATGGCTTTGGTGTGTCTGAGACGCTTGACTGTCTGGGGGAGCGTGTGGGGATGTGAGACTGAGGTTGGGTGAGTGGTAGAGGTGCGGCCTGCAGTATATGAGGGCTGTATGTGAGCTGGATCTGGGCGAATGTTTTAGTGGCATGTGGTGTGTGAAGGGAACAGGGGATGTGATGGTGTCTATGTGTGTGTCAGGTATCGGTGGTTCTGTGGTGTGTTTGTGTCTTGACTCTGTGTGGTGTGTGTTTGAGGTATGCTTCTGTGTGGCCTATGTGTAGTTTGTATGGTACTGAGTGGTAGGTAGGGTCGACATGATGTGGAAAGGTGTGTGTGGTTTCTCCCTTGTAGGTGTCATGCCTGTTTTGTTTCAGATGCCCCTGTGGACCAGGCCCTACTCTGTGTGGTATGACTCTGTGATGTGTGTGTGCTGTACATGTGTTCTCAAAGAGGGAGGTGCGTGGTGTTCTTATTGAACAGTGTTTTCATGACATGTACTCTGTGTGTGTGTGTGTGTGTGTGTGTGTGTGTGTGTGTGTGTGTGTGTGCATTTTGGCACTGTAGGGGAGCTCTGTATTGTGTGATGGGCCTTGGAAGGAGGTGTTGCATCTGGTGTCCTTTGGGTGTGTGAGTATGATGCGTGTTGTGTGTGGTGCTTATGTGCTTTCATGGTAACTGTGTGAGAGGGTGCTTCCTGTGTGTTTGTGTTCATATAGTAGTGTGTGTGTCCAGGAGGTGTTTTGTGAGAGCTGTTTGATTCTGCTAGGTGTTCTGGCTTCTGCAGTGATTGCATGGTGCATGCAGGGAGTGGGGTGTAAGAGTGTGTGAGGGAGTGGTGTGTCGTGTGTGAGTATGTACAGTTTATGAGTGCTAGGTACGTGGTGCATGTTTTGTGTGAGTGCGTGTGGCCTGGGACGGATGGAGTTGGGTTTTACAGTGATGTATGGTTGGGGTTTCTAGAGGGCATACGAATGGGGTTTATGTGTGTGGCATAGGCAAGGTGTGTGTGGTGTATGTTCTGTGTGTGGGGTGTAGGAGTTCTTCAGGATGTAAGGGAGATGCACTTTTTGAGTGTGGTGTGTGTGTGTGTGTGTGCTGAGTGTAGTGTTCCTGTGTGGGTATTCATGGTGTATATGAGTGTGCATCCAACCTTACTCTGTAGACGATGTATGGTATGCCGCCTTAGCGATGTTTGCTGTACTTGGTGTTGTGTGTATGGTGTTTGTGATTTGTAGGCTTGGCATTCTTTCAGGTGGGGTGTGTTGTGTGAATTTGTGGTATCTAGGCAGCTTGTGTTGTTCTGTGGAGTAGGTGATGTAGTATACGCATGAGATAGACGTAGCATGTGGAATTGGGTAAAGGATTTCTGTGTGTGTTTCTGTGTGGTTTCAGCGTGCATATTGGCGTAGGTCTGGGGTGTGTGTTTGTGTGTGAGACGTAAGTGGAATTTCGGGGGCAAGTGTGTGGGGATGTGAGGCTGAGGGTGGGTGACTGGTAGAGGTGTGGCCTGTAGGCGTGTATGAGGGCTTCGCGTGTGTTGGATCTGGGGTCAATTTTTTGGATGCTTGAAGTGTGGGGGAGGGGACCGTGGGACGTGGTTGTCCCTGTGTGTGTGTCATGGATTTGTGGAAGTGTGGTGTGTTTGTGTTGTGACTCTGTGTGGTGTGTGTTGGAGAGATGCTTACGTGTGCCCTATGTGTCGTGTGTGTGGTATTGGGTGGTGTGTCCGGTCTGATGTGGGTATGTGTGTGTGGTGTCTTGGTCGTATGTGTCTTGCCAGCTTTGTTTGTGATGCCCGTGAGGCCCTTGGTCAACTCTGTGTGTTATGGACCTGCAATGTGTGTGTGTGGGGGGGTGGGGGATAAAAAAGATAGAGAAAAACAGAAAAAAGATAGAGAGAAACAGAAAAAGAGGGGGTCTCAGCCAGAATGGGCCCCAACAATAAGATTTATGAAGTATGTAGACCAACAAGAACAAACATATAGACCGACGAGAGTAGATGACAAGAAATAAAAGAACCTAGTCAGAATGAACCCCAGGAATAAGTTTTTCTGTAATACCAGAACAAAAGCAAATAGTAGAAACTCTGACAGAAGGATAAGATGGGAGGTTGGTTATAGCTCCTCGTGTGTAAGGACGGTTATTTATCGTTGTATTAAGCCTCTAGATATAATGTTAAGTAGTTTTAAAAAATAAAAACAAAAAATCAAAATCAAACCAAGAAATGTGAAAACAAGTGAATTAAAAAAAAGTGAATAGGAAAAAAAACTTGTATATATGAAATATACAGGTTTGAGGGTATTCTCAAGCACTTAATATATTGATTTCCCCTGATGTTGGAGGTTTAAAAGTCTTATGGTGACTCTGTGGTTATAGTCTTTTTTTTTTTTTTTTTGACTTGTCTTCTGGGGGAGCGGCCTGGCCAGTTGTTTTCCAGTCAATCTTGCTTGGGTTGAGTCACCCTGCCCCCCAATAAGGGGGCAGAGCTCTGTGGAACCCGGTTTCACAGTCTTTAGCTCTCTGAAGGCTTTTGGCCTTTTGTAGCTTTTTCTCCTTTTCAGAGAGTCTGAGCGAGGGATCTGCCTGTCAGTACCCAGACCTCCCTGTCACAGAGAAGCCTCAGTCTGCTCCCCTCTGAGTGGACCAGAAGGAACACTCCCCTCCACAAATCTCCCAGCGCAGCCGCCTTTTCCAGACAGCGTGCACTCTGTAGTTTGGCGGCTCCTCGCGACTAAGCGCACTCCCCTGCACTAGGGGCTCTAGGCCACGGCGGGATGTGGCCAGATTCTTGCCAATATTACTGCACCCGCAGGCAGCGCAGTTCTTGCCTTTGGTGGTGCACCACCTAGAGAGCGCTGTACCTGGAGAAAAGCTGTGGGCTCTGGGACCACAGCAGACTCTCTAAGGTGCTTTCAGGAGCGCATGCACCTGGCCCACAAAATGGTGCTGGGAGCGGGTCCCTGCCCCCCCCTCACTGGTCTCTCTTTGAGGTGGGCGGTGTCCTTCCTGGGGGCGTGGGTCCCGGCTTGTGCTTACACCCACCCCCCTCCACTCGCTGCTCCTCAGAACCTTATGCTCTTTTTAAGTGTTTTTAACTGGGCTCTAAGGTATTGCCGCTCCGCAACCACCTGGCGCTTTCCTTTGGGGTATTACTGTCCTTGCACGGCTTCTGGTGGCTCCCTCCCCCTTTTGTTTACTATTACCATTTCCAGTGTTCCTGCTTTGCTTTACCTCTCTTCTGCTGTCTTCTGCTCCTGTAGAGATCCAGAAGTGAAAAGTATTGCTCCTCTGGCTGATTTCATGGGTGTTCAACATGGTATGGCAGAAATCCAGCTCACTTTTGGGGACAGGTTGCAACAGGGTCTCCTACCTCTCCGCCATCTTGCCCCTCCCTCTGTCTTGGCCTTTTCGATTCCATTCCTAATCAGAAAGCAAATTCCAGTATAACAAGAACAGTTGCCATTCATCTCTCACATTTCCATGTCACCTTCTCTGTTTGGTTCTGAGCAAGCAGAGAGACCTTTGAAAAAGCATGAATATTTTAATCAAGAGTTTTTTATTAAGCAAAACAAACAAGCAAGCAAACAAACAAACAAAAAACATCTCCCAAATGCTCCTGATCTAAATTTCTCGTATAAAAAATCTACAAATAGGAATATTTGTATGTGTATTTGCACCATACTGTAGAGAGGGCCATCCAATGCTGAATTCCCATACCAGTCAATGGGTTAAGAAAACATTTCATAGACATTATGAAATATTTACATGAGCTGAAATTATCAAAGGAAATCAATTTCAGAAAACAGAAAACAAAACATGAAGGATCCGAGAAATAATCTTAATCCTCAGGAGATTTCTCCAGATTCATGTCTTTTGGTCGCATGGCTTCCATCCTCTGAGCGAATGAGCCTGGGGTGGAAATTCTTGGATACTGGAAAACTTTCTTCACAAATTTCAGTGGCTTGGCATTTTCTCATAAAAATGTTTTATTTCTTTCTTTCAGAATTAGGTTTTTTTTTTATTTTGAAAGCGTATACTTTCTCATTTCATGGCGTTGTATATTTGGAATAACGATACAACAGTGTATTTGGTTTTTGTATTGTATCTTTTAAGTGATTGTTATTCTTTTCTTTTTTTTTAAGATTTTATTTATTTATTTGAAAGAGAGAGAGAGAGAGAGAGCGATCACAAGTAGGCTGAGAGGCAGGCAGAGAGAGAAGAGAAAACAGGCTCCCTGCTGAGCAGAGAGCTTGATGCAAAGCTAGATCCTAAGACCCTGATATCATGACTGGAGCCCAAAGCAGAGACTTAACCCACTGAGCCACCAAGGCTACCCAAGTGATTGTTATTCTTATTGAAATTCCATTTTGTCAAATTAGTGTGTATTATAAGTTTCAGGGGTAGAATTGAGTGAATTAATTCATCAATTCCATCTAACAGCCAGTACTCATGAGATCAAGTGCCACCCTTTGGGTCCATCCCCACTGATTAATTAACCCATCCTTCCCGAGGACCACCCCTCCTCTCAGCAACCCTAAGTGTGTTTCCTTTAGTTCAGAGTCTCTTATGGTTTGCTTCCATCTCTGTATTTATCTCATTTAATGTTTCCTTCATGTCCCCTGTGTTCCTATAGATGGGATTTTCTCTCCTAGTGGGACTAGGGCTGGCTTCTTTGATATATGACCCTTCTGTCACAGGAAGTCTCTTGCTCTAAAGACCCAATGCTTCAGATCATGCAACTCAGCTGTCGTCTTGAATAGTCCCCCCAGCTTCCTAGACCTGTTGTTGGCTTGTCACTTTTCTGTAAGATGAAAGTGCATCCCATGATCATTTGTTACACGTATATTGTCCAGCCAGTCCCACATTTTTACCATTCTTTTATTGTTGAATACACAGCAGATCTGAATGCTCAGCAATTGTTTTAAGTAAAGAGTAGGGATTGTTTGCTTATACGCATCTCCCTGGGCTCTAGATCTCCAGATTTCATCCAGGAACTAAACAGGAAAGGTCTACATTGAAGAACATCTCCTAAATCCATCCACCACAGGCCCTCCAGCCCTATTGTAGTCTGAAGTTTCAAGGTACGTTTTTCTTCCTCTCTTTTTCGCTTCTTCATGTTTCTTGTTTTTACCTTGCACTTTTCAGTGGAGCAAGTTAAGAAAATCCACATATTAAAATTTCAATAAACCTTCCAAATTTGGATCTGTATCTTTTTAGTATATCTCATTAAATATTTGCTGCTTCATTGAGTATCATTTGGGATGGACTGGAGATGATTCCTATTTACCAATGAGTGTTTCACATTGTCTATTTCCTTTTCCATCTAGTTATTCTATATCTGGAATTAATCTCAAATACTTGTCACTTTCCATATTTTTCAGCCCCTGTCCTTTATGAAAACAAAGCAAAAAAGTTCCTTTATTTGAAACTAGAGGATACACTCTGGTTGTCCATCGGATGAGACTGCAACCTGAAGGGGAATGAAAAAAGCTGGAAAGCATACATGAGTGAGTACCCTGGCCACCATCTCCAAGGAATGAGTAATGATGCAATTCAACATGAATGCCAAAGAGCGCCCCATAGAATGAATGATTGATAGCCTTAACATCAACCCATATCTGTCTCTCCAACTCTTAGTAGTATTCTTTCTTCTATTTTAGTAAACATTGGTCATTGGACAACCAGTGGGAATCAGTATGTATGTATGCATGTATGCTTGTATTTTTTCCCAAAAAGCCAGAGACTTTGTTAAATTCATTGGATATTCGGTATCTATATTTCTCCCCATCTTCTGAATCCTGGGATTAACTTCTGTAGTCCAATGCTGAGTGATATATTTACTAAAAGAAAAGGTTGGTGATTTATTTACAGGTCTGTCTGCTTGCTTACTTAATGATTCACTTATTGATTGAGTGACTGATTCAATTTTCCTTATTAAAGAATGAATTAATTAATTGAGCTATCTATCTATATTTATCCATCCAACTATTTAGCAGTGGGCAGCAAATAAAGACTGATTGACCAATAGCCAAAGGGCATTCCCAACTTCCCTAGTACAGATGGCATCCTAGAATTTTGCCCTATACAGGGCCTTTTCAATTCTATTCTTAATCAGAATGCAAATCCCTATGTAACACGAAAGCTTGCCATTCTCCTCTCACATTTCCAAGTTACTTTCTCTTTTGTTCTGAGCAAGAAGAGAGGCCTTCAAAGAACCATAAATCTTTTAATCAGGACTCTTCTTTTAAGCAAGACAAACAAACATCCCCCAAATATTCTTGATTGTACATTTCTGGTATAAAAAATCCACAACTGAAGTGCACCATAGAGTAGAGAGAGTCATCCAATGCTGAATTTCCATACTACCCAATGGGATGGGAAAACATTACATGGACAGAATGCATCATTTACATGAGATGAAATAATCAGAGGAAATCAATTTTAGAAAACAAAAATCACAATAAATGTTGCTGGGAAAATGGGACAGCTATATGTAGAAAAATGAAACTTGACCATTCTCTTACACCATACATGATGATAAACTTGAAATGGATAAAAGATCTCAACATGAGGCAGGATTCTATCATAACCTTAGAGAAAAACATAGACAGTAACCTCTTTGACATCAGTCACAACAACTTCTTTCAGGACATGTCTCCAAAGGCAAAGGTAACAAAAGCAAAAATGAACTTTTGGGACTTCTTCAAGATAAAAAGTTCTGAACAGCAAAGGAAACTGTCAACAAAACAAACAGGCAACTCACAGAATGGGAGAAGATATTCACCAATGACACTACAAACAAAGGTCTTATATCTAAGATCTATAAAGAACTTCTCAACCTCAACACTCACAAAAGTGATAATCACATCAAAAAATGGGCAGAAGACATGAACAGACACTTCTCCAAAGAAGACATACAAATGGCTAACAGACACCTGAAAAAATGTTCATCATCATTAGCCATCAGGGAGATTCAAATCAAAAGCATATTGAGACAATCAAGGGGCGGCAGCAAGATGGCAGAGGTGTAGGAGTCCAAGATAGCTTCGGATCCCAGAAGTTCAGCTAGATAGGAATCAAACCATTCAAAAAGCCAGCAAACACAACAGAAGAGAGAAGAGAATAAGATCCCCAATTCTAGGAGCAGAAAATCGACCACTTTCTAAAAGGTAGGATGTGTGGAAAAACTGAATCCAAAGCAACGGGAAGAGAGACCACGGGGGGGAGGGGCCAGCTCCCAGCAGCTGCAGAACCTTGAAGCACAAAACCAGAACTTTTAGTCTGCTCTGCTGAGGGACATCGCTCCGGAGGCTAAGTGTCTTCTTTTAAGCAAAACCAACCACCCAAAAAACCAACAAACAAACAAAAAACATCCCTGAAATGGTCCTCATTGTACGTTTTTGATAAAAAAAAAAAAAAATCCACAAGTGAAGTGCACCACACTGTAGAGAGAGCCATCCAATGCTAAATTTCCATACCACTCAATGGGATGGGAAACCATAACATCAAGAGAATGCAACGTTTAAATGAGCTGAAATTATCAGAGGAAATCAATTTCAGAAAACAAAAATCAAAACATGAAGGATCTTTGAAATGATCTTAACTCTCAGGAGATTTCTCCAGATACATGTTGTTGGGATGAATGGCATCCATACTCCAAGAGGATGAGCCCAGTGTGGGAATTCTTGGATGTTGGAGAACTTTCTTCAGAAAGTTTACTGGCAAGGCAAAATCTCATAAAAATATTGCATTTCTTTTTACCAGGTTGTTTCTTATTTCAAGAGTGTACTTTCTCATTTCAAGATGTGGTATACTTTGAATAACAATACAATAATGTATTTGATTTTTGTATTGTATCCTTTAAGTTATTGTTATTCTTATTGAAATTCCATTTCATGAACATAGAGTGTATTTTGAGTTTCATGGGTAATATTGAGTGATTTAATCAGTTGTGCCTAACAGCCAGTAGTCATGACATCAAGTGGCCACCTTCAGATGCATTCCTCCCAATTAATTAATCCATCCTTTTCCGATGACTGTCCCTCAGTGAGGCAACCCTCAGTGTGTTTCCTTTGTTCAGAGTCTCTTATGGTTTGCATCCCTCTCTGTGTTTAAGTCATTTAATGTTTCCTCCCCTTTCCCTGCGTTCCTCTAGATGAGTTTTTCTAACTGTGTGAGAACAGGACTGGCTTTCTAGGTATGGGACCTTTCTCTCACAAGAAGTCTCTTGCTTGGAAGAGTTCGTGCTTCAGGTCATCCTACTCAGTTGTCATCTCGAATTGTCCCTCCAGCTTCCTTGCCCTATTCTTGGCTTGTCCCTTTTCTGGAAGAAGAAAGTGCATCCCATGATCCTTCCATAAGCCAGTGTTCTGCACAGAGAGGGAAAGCCTGTCAACCCTCTACCTGGAAGCCCCAGTAAAGGGGCTTGCACTTACGTGCCAGAAACAAGCCTGAAAAGGAACTGCCTTTCTCGACCCCCTGCTCTTTCCTGTGGAAAGTTTTGCACTAAGTGGGTCACACTTGAAGAAAGTCACACACGATTCCCTGTGAGTCCCTCTGAGAAACCTGCTCCTCACCCATTTGGTGTCTGGGAACATGGGCGGGAATCGGCTCTTGCCTCTGAGGCCCTCCCCTGGACAGCATTCCCCTCCAGGGGCAGGACTGAGAGCAGAACACAGGCTCCGTCCGGTTGGAAGCCCTGGACTGCAAGGAGCGGCAGTGCCAAGGACCACCCGACACTCAGCGTTTCCTCTGAAGGCAGGAGCTGCCTCCAAGGTGAAGGCGAGCGCCTTGTCCACTAGAGTCCCAGGCTCCGAACGGACCTTGATTCTGACCAATCTGTGCCAGCATACTCCTCCGCTTGGACCTCCTGTTTCCTGGAGAGAACCCTCATTTCCTTCTTCCCCTGTGAAACAGAACCAACCTCCTGGGGCCTGAATGCTAAGAAACAGCCCTCT
This sequence comes from Procyon lotor, assembly GCA_028646535.1. Lineage (NCBI taxonomy): Eukaryota > Metazoa > Chordata > Mammalia > Carnivora > Procyonidae > Procyon > Procyon lotor. Next base: position 61,609,903 of record CM053612.1, on the reverse strand, counting down.
TGCACAGAACCTCTTCTTCCACGAAGCTCGGCGCATGGTGGCCTAGGAGGAATCTCCAGGGTAGTTCAGCGAAAACAGCAGGGCTGTGATTCTGACTTTACTCAGGCTGCCAAGTCTTGTTTCCTAAAGGGTTGAAAGATGTTTTCAGAGGGAGATAGAGGGTGTGCCTGTGTTTGTGTCTCATCGTATCTGTAAAAGTCCCATCTTCTTCCCTGTGAGCAAAAAGTCTGTGTTGAAGACAAACACCCTTCCTTACCCTGGTACAGAGAAGGAACGCCTGTCAACCCCCTACCTGGAAGCCCCCGTAAAGGGCACATGCACTTACGTGCCAGAAACAAGCCTAGAAAGGAACTGCCTTTTCTGGCCACTGTTTCTTCCTGAGGAAGATTTGCAGTAAGTGATGCACGCCTGATGAAGGTGACAAGGATTCCTGGTAAGCCTCTCCAAGAATGCTGTCCCCCACCCACCTTGTGGCTAGGAACTGAAGGGCATGGATTCAGGGATCAGCTCCTGCCTCTGGCCTTGCCCTGGACTGCAATGCCCTCCAGCGGCAGGACTGAGAAAAGAACACAGGTGCCATTGGTTCGAAGCCCTGGGCTCCAAGGAGCTGCAGTGGGGAGGACTGCCTGACACTCCACGTTTCCTCTGAAGGCAGGAGCTGCCTCCAAGGAGCAGGCGAACGCCTTGTCCGCTAGAGTCCCAGGCTCCACACAGACGAACCAGAAGGTGCCAGCATGCACCTCCGCTTGGACCTCCTGTTTCCTGGAGAGAGCCCTCATTTCCTTCTTCCCCCGTGAAACAGAACCAACCTCCTGGGTCTGAATGCTAAGAAACAGCCCACTTGCACAGAACCTCCTCTTCCATGAAGCTCGGCACATGGTGGCCTAGGAGGAATCTCCGGGGTAGTTCAGCGAAAACAGAGGGCTGTGATTCTGACTGTACTCAGGCTGCCAAGTCTTGTTTGCCCAAAGGTCGAAAGGCATTTTCAGAGGGAGCGAGAGTGTGCCTGTGTGTGTGTGTGTGTGTGTGTGTGTGTGTGTGTGTGTGTGATCCTATTCAAAAAAGTGCCATCTCCCCCTTGAGCAAAAAAAACCTGTGTTGAAGACAACCACCCTTCCATAAGCCAGTGTTCTGCACAGTGAGGGAAAGCCTGTCAACCCTCTACCTGGAAGCCCCAGTAAAGGGGCATGCACTTACATGCCAGAAACAAGCCTGAAAAGGAACTGCCTTTCCTGACCCCCTGCTCTTTCCTGAGGAAAGTTTCACCCAAGTAGGTCACCCTTGAAGAAAGTCACGTTCGATTCCCGGTGAGTCCCTTTGAGAAAGCTGCTCCTCAGCCACGTGTGTCCAGGAGCATGGGCAGGAATCTGCTCTTGACTCCGAGGCCCTTCCCTAGAGGGCATTCCCCCTCCAGTGGCAGGACTGAGAGCAGAACACAGGTACTGTCTGGTTGGAAGCCCTGGACTCCAAGGAGAGGCAGTGCGGAGGACCGCCTGACACTCAGCATTTCCTCTGAAAGCAGGAGCTGCCTCCAAGTCACAGGCGAAGGCCTTGTCCACTGGAGTCCCAGGCTCCGCACAGACAAAACAATCTGTGCTAGTGTGCACCTCCGCTTAGACCTCCTGTTGGCTGGAGAGAGCCCTGGTTTCCTTTTTGCCCCGTGAAGCAGAAATACCATCCTGGGGCCTGAGAGCTAAACAACCCGCTTGCACCTAACACCTTCCACGAAGCTCGGTGCACGGTGACCTAAGGGGAAGCTCCAGTGGAGTCATCGAAATTGGCAGGGCTGTAATTCGGACTTTACTCAGGCTGCCAAGTCTTGTTACCTCAAAGATCGAAAGATGTTTTCAGAGGGAGAGAGAGGGTGTGCCTGTGTTTGTGTCTCATCGTATCCGTAAAAGTCCCAACTTCTTCCCTGTGAGCAAAAAGTCTGTGTTGAAGACAAACACCCTTCCCTACCATGGTGTTCCAAACAGAGAGGGAAAGCTTGTCAACCCTCTACCTGGAAGCCCCAGTAAAGGGGTATGCACTTACATGCCAGAAACAAGCCTGAAAAGGAACTGCCTTTCCCAACCCCCTGCTTTTTCCTGAGGAAAGTTTTGAACTAAGTGGGTCACACTTGAAGAAAGTCACGCACGATTCCCTGTGAGTCCCCCTGAGAAAGTGGCTCCTCACCCAGCTGGCATCTAGGAGCATAGGCGGGAATCAGTTCTTGCCTCCAAGTCCCTCCCCTGGACGGCATCCCCCTCCAGTGGCGGGACTGAGAGCAGAACACAGGCTCCATCAGGTTCGAAGCCCTGGACTCCAAGGAGCGGCAGTGGTAAGGTCCTCCTGACATTCAGCGTTTCCTCTGAAAGCAGGAACTGGGTGTTTGTCATCAACACAGATGCAATGAGACACAAATACAGGCACACCCTCTCTCTCCCTCTGAAAACATCTTTTGACCCTTTAGGAAACAAGACTTGGCAGCCTGAGTAAAGTCAGAATCAAGGCCTTGCTGATTTCAATGACTCCACTGGAGCTTCCCCTAAGGTCACCGTGTGCCGATCTTCGTGGAAGAAGGTGTTCAGTGCAAGCGGGTTGTTTCTAGCACTCAGGCCCCAGGTTGTCATGTCTGCTTCACGGGGCCTAAAAGGAAACCAGGGCTCTCTCCAGCCAACTATACCTTGACTCTGGGGATTGTAGGGAATGCCAGTTTTATGATGAATAGAGAATTGTGCACAAAAGTTGGAAAAGCTGTGGCTAGTATAACTGAAGCCATTGTCTGTCTTAATAGAAGAGAGAATTCCCAAGATAGTGAAGCAACAAAGGCAATGGGAAATCACAGGTTTAGTCGCTTCACCTGATTGTGCTGAAGCCATAAGGAATCCAGAAAAGGTATCAATGGTGACATGAACGTATTTTAACTTATCAAAAGAAAGTATATGTCACATTCATCTGCCGTAGCTCGTTAGACTTTAAACCATGAAGGTTTACTCCATAATGGGGGACGGGGAGATGTTTTGGACAGGAAAAGCATTGTTTCACAATTTGGCATGTGGCCTCTCTACTGATGTGAAACTGGCGATGGAGGCTATTGTTATTTTGGTGATGAAGAGTGTGAGAACGCTGTGCTTCTTTAAATTGGGATAAGAAAATATTTTTGGTAGCAGAGTCAGCGATAACATTACCTTGCAAGAGAGGGCCTGGAAGGCCAGTATGAGCTCTAATATGTCCGATATTACCTGGTAAAGATGGAGAACAGATAGCTGTTTGTATACTGAAAAAGAGAGAGTGGATATCAGGATTAGAAGTTCCAATTAAAGGTACTGTTTCTAGACAAGCAAGTGCATTAGCGATGTATTTACTATCTGTATCTGTAATTAGATAGAAGGAGGTGTCAGAGAATCGAGCAAATACAGTATGGATGGTGTAAAGTTCAAAATTTTGAGCTGATGATGGAGTGAAGAGTATAAGAGCAGTTGTTTACAACGTATGCTGCAGTTCCATTGGAGGAACCATCAGTAAAGATTGTGGGGGCATGTGATATGGGTGTTGATTGCAGAAACTTGGGGAAGACAAAAGTATGTAAAGAAGTAAAATGTAGTAATTTATCAGTGGGGTATGATTGTCAGTGGTGCCTGTGAAGGAGGCAAAAGCTATGGCCCAATCATCAGAGTTATGAAATAGCCAATCAATTTGTCGTTGGGGATAGGGAACCCCAATGATGAATCGTTCCCGTCCGAAATATTTTATAAATTCTTTTATAGCTAGTTGTATTAAGATGGCTACAGAATGGTGATATGGGGTAAGAACTTGAGCAGGTGAAATAGGAAGATGTAGCCAAAGCAATGGGCCTTCTTGCCATAGCACAGCAGTAGGTGTACAGGTTGTGGTTAGTACATATGCAGCCCAAGGTTTCGTATAATCAATATAAGATGTTTGTGTTAAGAAATGGCTTTTTCAGCTTCTGCACAGCGAAGGAAACAATCAACAAAACAAACAGGCAACCCACAGAATGGGAGAAGATATTTGCAAATGACACTACAGACAAAGGTCTGATATCTAAGATCTATAAAGAACACCTCAAACTCAACACCCACAAAACCAATAATCACATTAAAAAATGGGCAGAAGACATGAAC